>CM028924.1:9786324-10186324 GCA_016801845.1 Polydactylus sextarius
AGAAGTCCAGGATCATGACAACTTGTGCAGTGTAATATGTAGACTAAAGACATTTTGGGACAAATAGAACTAACCCTCTGGCAAGTTTGACAGTAGTTTCTTAATGACCACTGAAAGAGAAGCTATGGTTAGCTTAGATAGGTAGAGATATGTTTTCTCAGTCGGTCCAGGATGGGTCCTGACTAGTGTATAAAGACTTTCCAAGAAGTTCAAATCTAAGTTTGAACTTGACAAACTTTGTATTTTTTGTGTGGAGATAGATCTCAAAGTAGTGTTGTCAAAAGAATCAAAACCCGATACTAATCGGTACTAAAAATGAATATCGAGCTTGATACTCGTTTGTACAAATGAGTAACAGCGCCTTTTTAAGTTGCCCACTGTACAGTAAAACAAAACATAAAATAGTTAAGCCATAAACAACAAAGAGATAACATGTAGGAACATAGGATGTTTGTGAAAAGACACTACAGTGACAAAAGACACCTCAATTTAACATGATCATGAAATGTTCAAAGTCACAAATGGAAGCTGATAAAGATCAACCAGCCACAAAGATGTCATTGACGTTTGTATTGTTATGTCTATTAAACAATACAGATGTATATAATATGCTTCTTTGATTTTGCTACTTTTTCACCTAAAATATCGAAAATGGTGTCGAGTATCGAGTATTTTCCTGAGTATCGATATCAAGTTTGAAATTCTGGAATCGTGACAACTCTACCTCAAAGTCCACCTGAAAACCGCAACCCAGGAGGTCAACGAGGTAGTCCAGGTGTCCTCCAGTTTTCCAGATAACCCTGGATCCTCGGGTGTTCCCAGACTAGATGAGATATATAATCTCTCTCGTGTGATCTGGATCCACCTTCAGGTCTCCAACTATTGGATTTACCTGGAGGAACCCAGGGGTCGTCCTGATCAGACAGATTGTAGATCAACTGTTGAATCCCTTTACCGTGACTGTCTGGTATAATGTTCATCAACACACACTGTGTCATTTAGTTCAAAAGTTTTGTCGTAACTTTTCTGCATCGACTCAGTTCATCTCTATTCAGAAACTGCCTCGTCCTTCTGTATTTTGTGATTGGAAAAAAAAAAAAAAAGACAACTTTCCCCGTCCCTGTTGGGTCATCCTTCTACCTTGTACAATAAAACCACTAATAGGCTGCAAAATCTCATCACTGTCATGGTGATGAAAGCTGAAGTTGCAGCTTAGTCACTTTTTATTATCTTCCTCCGGCCGGTTTATCGGACTGAAGGTAAATGTCACCATCAGGATACAAGAGGCTCCAGATGCAACGAGACATGAAACAGAAACAACTTTTTATGTTCTCTGTGAATCTACAAACCCTAAAGTGAACTCAAAGTGGAATAAACCTTCCATTAAGGAGTTATATATTGTTGACAGGCCTGCTTTTTTTTTTTTCTTTCCCCAATCATTTCTGTTAAAATAACATCGCCGTTTGGCACAAAACGCTGCAGCTGCTGCCTGCGTGGACCAGATGCAGCATTAGTGAAAAGTAATAACCAGCTCTGCAGACAGGCACCATGGGAACAGCAGCGCCGATCTGTCATTGTCAGATTGGAGTTTAAGTGGATGTGACTGGCCTTCACTTTGAGTTTTTTTAGCCATTGATCTCGTGGGATGTATTTTTGCACAGGAAGCACTGAGGCGGTGATGAATATGGAATATGAGTATGAATGTTCTTAAAGTGCATCTGGGTCAAATGAATCACAATCTTGCTTGTTTTGTTTACAAAGTGAAGCAAATTTAAATCGCCAAACCTCAACAAATATATATGTTGTCATCTCAACCGGCGACTGTATACAAAGATGGCCGACACGCTTCCTCTTCTTCCCTCCACCATTAGCAAATGGAGTTCAGCCATCGCTATACACAGTCTGCAATCTGTGCACTACTGAAACCACTAATCAACCTGATCGAACAGTAACACAATACAAAACCTTTCCATTGTCATATCAGTATATTTCCTGTGTGTAAACAAGTTGAGTTGGTTTTTCTGGTCTGGTGCAGCGATCTGTAAAAGTCACCGCATGCCGCTGCATCTCAGTGACCGTTAGCTCACCAACCTGGTTGAGTTTGAGGTTCCTGAGGGCAAAAAGGAAGCAGCCTTAAAGCCATTTATCAGCGCTCGGCTGCACCCTGATGCCCAGGGAGGCCCGTGTCGCCAGGTGCCGTGGTTTCTTTATTTCCAGCACGTCACACCGGTGCCGTCTCGACCTTGCTTCCTGTGCAGAACCTCGGTCGAGCGCTCTGGTTGTTCAGCCTGATTAGGGATGGCAGCCTCGGCCCGTTAGGGACAACAAACCCTCTGAGGCCTTGACCTCGGAGGCTGCTGTGCGAGGCAGGATGGGCAAACAGTGCCTGTGCCACCTCTGCCTGTCTGTCTGTCCACCTGCTGTCTCTGAAACTGTCACCGACGTCGACTGTTTTTTCCTGCAGCGCTGTGGCACGCAAGTCTGCAGCTGCACTTTAGAAACATATTTTTAACGCAGGCAGCATTTCTTGTTTCTTGACATGTTTTCTTTCTTTTTCAAACATGTGTTTTCTCCAACTGTCAAAGCCAATGAGCTGTACGTTCTTGGAGGTGAAGGGTAAGTTATTGCAAAGCTGGAATACAATTCCACATGTGAGCTCACAGGCTTTCACATGTAAACTAAAGTCTAGAGCGTGCTACTGTTTAATGTGCTGGATTGATACCAAGAGGATCATCCTGGTTAAATTAAGAAGATTTAAATTTACATGTGTAAACATCATCCAACTTATGTTGTAATCTTTTCACTTCAGCACTAAGGATGCTGGGAAAGCTCTCAACATTACACGTCCAAGGACAGAACATACGTTGCCTGCTACATTATTCTTGTACACAGGAGTGTGACTCACCAGCATGTGTAATGTACGTTGTCTACTTGTAAATTAAACACCATCAGATCTTTATCTGCTGTAAGTTTTATCTGTGGGGGGTCTTTTCCCTCCATTAAGTATCATTTTACTCCTGTTAGTATGCGGTGTGGTTAAAATAAACATCATCAACATTCACTTATTTGGACTTTATCGCAAAATCCTCATTTGCTAAATGTGGATTAATCCACTGCTGAAAATAAACCCCACCAATGCACTATCTCTTGCTGTTTATATCTAAAGAGAAAACTAGCTGATTTAGGAAATTATGGGGGTTTTTAAATTAGAGAAACTACACGTTGTACCCAACTTGACAGCAAACAGCTGTTGCTGGAAAACTTTGCGAAGGGTTTTTTGGCTTTTTTGGCATCAGATTTAGCCACTTCTGCAGGAACTGTAGCGCTTCCTGTAGAAAAAAAGTCATCGTTGTAGTCTAATGAGCACAAGATCGGACTTGAAATGGTTAGCGGTGGTTCATGTTGTTCGAATCATGGATTCAGAAGTTGCAAATATCTGAAGTGCTGTTAATAGTTGTTGTTTTCAGCAGTTTGAACACACACAGTCCAGCTACTGAGCTAAGATCTGGTCGAATCGCAGGATTTCCCTGATCTGTATTTTTGTCACATCAGGGAATATCTTAGACTCTGTACAACCCCCCCACCCTACCCCCTCCCAGTCTGTTACCTCAGCGTCCATCACTCTGTGCCACCGTCTGCCCTCTCCATCTCTCTGTAGTGTTGTGCTGAGTACACGATGTACTGCAGCAGTGTCGAGGTGTCAGCTTTCCTTCTCAGTCTCATCTCATCTTCATCTCTCTCCCTCAGCACACTCCTCTTCCCTTTGTCTCCCCCCCTCTCATCTCTTCCATCTCTCCGCCCTTTTCCTCCTTCTCTGTGATTTATAACTAGCTTCCTCGTCTTCTCTCTCGTGCCGTCGTCTCGACTCCCTCCGTCATTCTTCCGCCTCCTCTTGGCTCGTGAAGAGCTCACTCCAGAGACACATGAGTAAATATGAACATGCATGTGCCTTTGCTGCATTTGCATAATTACTCCCCGTAGATCTGTATGTGCGTGGTGAGGCTGAGAGTGTTTCTTAGTGCTTCTCTTGATGAAGATGTTTCCAGTGTTCCTCTAAACCAAAAAGTGAAAAGAGAGAGATTAGCTGTCAAACAAGAAACGCACGTAACCAGTGAATTCAAGCTCTGAACCTTCTTTTAATGTCTGCCAGACAAACGTCCGATGTGGTATTTTTTTGAAGGGGTAAGTAAGAAACACAACAGGAAACAGTCTGGATGGAGGAAGATGACGACATGAGAGAGTTTCCCAGACTAGATGAGATATAAAACTCTGCATCGGGTTCGATTCCAATTGACAAGGTTCTGATTTTTCCAATATACATTTCAATTTCAGATACAGATACTGACATTTATATTGGAAATGCCAACAGTAAAAGATCGATAAAATGATTATCTTTTTGATTAATGTTGGATCTTTCAAATGAGGATTGATATGAATCAGAATTTTTTTTTTTTTTTTTAAACCCAGTCCTACTTTTACCAGTTGAACAGAACTGGAAAAACCTCTGTTGGGAAGTTCTCAGCAGCGTCCAGATCAGATGCTTGAACTTTTGTGGCTTTGAAAGTCTGAGCTTCTCATCTGGTCTTTAAGGCTGAGCTCAGATAATCTATAGCTGCTTTCATTGGTGCCCAAAGTTCATGACCAAGGGTGATGGTCATAACATAAATCAACTAGTAAATCAACAGTTTTATCTTCCAGTCCCTCGTTCCACCTCCAGCCTCATCCATCCATCCATTTAGCCATGGTCAGGTCACAGTGGCAGCAGGTCAGGTTGTCCAGGTGTCCCTCTACTTGGTGAAGGTTTCCAGACCTTCCTAGAGGATCCTGAATTGCTCCCAGACTAGATGACCACTGTGTTTTCTGTTTTCCCAGAGGTAAAACCTCCATTAAGAGATGCCTGGGAGGCATCCTTTACTGCAGCACCTACCTTACTGCTGACACCACATCTGCCTGTAAACCTTTACAACAACTTCCTCTAGAGTTAACAAGACCGTGAGATACTTTATCTCCTTCTCCTGGGACAGAAGCTTGACCGCAAACTGAGGAAACAACACTCTTCTTTTTGAAATGCTAAGGTGTCTCAGTCAGATCTTCTTTTTCTTGAGATGACAAACTCTACTAAACCAAAGAACCACAGAAACATTTATTGACTTGTCAATAAAGGTCGTGAGATCCAGACAGAAGAAGGATTCAGTTATTTTACAGGTGGATTCTTTCTGAGTTTCCATCAGACTGATGAGAAAACACAGTTAAAGCAGCTTTACGACTGTCAAGGTCCCAAACGACTGAAGTGACTCATACAGATTCAAAGCAGAACATAAATGAATGTACTTTTACATGTTATGATTTCCAGATTGGGTCAGTTATGATAAAGAGACCAGCAGGAGATCAGACTCTTTCTCTTTTTAATTCAATCTTTCTTTGCCCTTGGCAGCATGAATCAGATTAGACTTTGCCTGCGCTCAGACAAATCAGAAGCTAAGCAGGGAAGATAAAATATAAATTCACTGGTGCATCTTTTCAGTAAAATTATATCCTACATGATTATACAGAGAAAAAAAGAAAAGAAATCAAGCTCTTCTCTAGTATCTACTTCATCTTGATCTTCTTGAGACGAGGAGGCGACGAGGAGCAGGTGCAGGAGCATATGATGAAGCAGCCATCTTGACAGATTTTACTTGTTGGAATAAATAAATGTGTGGAAATGTTTGAGAGACTCTTTTCACATTTGGACTTAAAAAAAAAAAAAAGATTAAAGATTAATGTTACTGTAACGTCACAAAACACTCGAATAAATCAAGTAATTAATGCATCAAACAACCTATTGGCCAAGGTCAATCTCAGCCATTGTATATTCATTTATCAGACGTGGATCTCCCATGATAGCATCTGTCGTTGCTAAACTTCACACTATCACATGCTAATGTATCGACAGTTCAGTTATTACTCAGAATCAAAAACAAACTATGTCCGGTAGCGCCGCCTACAGTCGGATCTGTGTATTACATCTCATCGTCGGCAGCAGATGTTAGTGGTTTGCTCCACTCCTTCTTTTCAACTCAATATCTCAGTAAATACGTAAAAGAATTTCACCAAAACTGTTAGAAACCTTCATTAGGACTTAAAGATGAATACTTCGTATTTTGGTGATCAAAGGTCAAAGGTCAAGGCCACTGTGACCTGTCAAAGAACATGATAATTTACTTTAAATTCCTTGAAAGAATTTGCTAGAATTTAGTAGAAACGTTCACTTGGACTTTTAAATGTCAAAGGTTCAACTAAGTCAATAATTCATTCATTCAATTTACCTGCAACTGGACCAGTAGGTGGTCCAGGTTCTAGTTATGATCCATCATGTTTCCTGTGATTCGTCGTATTGTTTCTTCTTTCACTGGATTTAGGACGTCGCGTTTCATGCAAGTATAGTAAAGACGTTTAGAATTTCATTTCAGACTAACCGCGGCTCGGAGGAGTCGAGCTGCTGTTTGAGATTTGAGTTTAATAGTTTTGTGGAAGGTGTTTATTCACATGTCTGATCTGAGATTCCAAATTATTCTGGACGAGAAGTTTAAATTCATTCAAATCTTCACGCTGAGTCGTAAGGGAAAAAAAAGGATGAAAGTGATTAAAAGTGAATTTTTTTTGGTTTTTATAATAATCAACTTGTTATAGTCTTTTTTTTTTTTTTTATCAGTTCACATTAGCATTAGCATTAGCCAGCAGGAAGCTCATTCTCCACAGAGAGATGATTGGTTTCAAATGTCGGCTTCGTTTCTGCCACGTGTGCGTCTTCATTCGTGGATTATGTAAAATTATTCAAAGCTGAAAGCAGAAGACAATCGCACACGCACGCACAGCAGCTTTCAGATTTAACTTGTAAAATTATTTAAATTCATTCTTCCTGAGCAGACGCACATGATCGGATCGTGAGTTTATACATGTACACACACGCGCTCCCTCTCTCGTTGCATCTAAAACAAAAGTGATTTACAGTTCGTCCCAAAACGCTTCGCCCTCTCGCAGCACGTGACCCGGCTCCTGCTCCGGACTCACACTGAGACAGAGATGAGATGAAGCGAGGTGTCTAACGACTCTGATTGTCTTCACCCAGCCGTGACACACACACACACACACACTCAGACTCCCTGTCAGAAGTGCCCAATTTCCACAACCCCCTTGAGTCGCCTCAGCAACAATCTGAAATCCTTCAAATGAACCTTTCAACTGAGTCGTTAGTTTACAAGGCAAACAGCCACTCCCCGTGGTTACACAGGCACAGGTGTGTGTGTGTGTGTGTGTGTGTGTGTGTGTGTGTGTGTGTGTTTTATGCATGTGCGAGAGAGTGTGTTTCTCCTGCATTGTGGGGAATTAAACCTGTTTACACAGCCACATTATGTGGACCTGTCTCCCTTATAGGGACAAAAAGCAGGGACCCATAAAACAGTAAAATGAAGGTGAAGACCTGACTTAAGGTTTGGTTAAAGTTAGAGTCACGTTTAGTTAAATGTTAGTAGTAACATTTGAGATCTCTAGCGTTTCCAGAAAAAGTCTCCAGGAAATGAATGGAAGTCAATGAAATGTCCCTTAAAGTCATGAAAACAAGACTGTGTGTGTGTGTGTGTGTGTGCGCCTGAACCTCTGTTTGATTGGGACGTCGAGTGGCAGCGGAGACGCTGCAGCAGTTTATCGGCAAATGAGCCAGGATTCGGTGACTGCGCGATGATGTCACTGCAGGTGTCCCAGGGCATGCTGGGAACTCTCATACTCTACTACAGTACAATGACCCCGTTGGATGCCGCATGATTGCTGCTTTTTCCGACAGTAAAAGACTCAAATGACATGTTTCCTCTGAAAAGTGGAAATTAAAATAAAATCTGAATTAAAATTAAATTCAGACAGACTCAGAGGTCAAAGGTCACAGTTACAGATCAGTTTTTAGTTCGATGCTTTAAAGACGAGAGTTAATGTTCGTGTCTCACGTGTCACCTGATCGAATGCAAAACTAAACCAGCATCACTTTTACATTCTGAGATGTAAAATGAGTGTGTGTGAACACGAACACCGTCATTTACAAAACGCTGTCAGAGAAATTGAATGTTTTCGTAAATGACACAGCGCGTAGCCACGGCCGCGTTTCCTTTCATCACGTCGGTTTCGCTTAACGTACACACGTAGGTGTGTGTTTTTCATTTCATTTCATTTCTGCGAAAATGGAAAAAGAAAATAGAAATAAAGGATCCAGACGACGGGTCTGTCCACCTGTTATCATCTCTCGTGTGTGGATTTATAATTAAAGCCAAGAGACATAAAATAAAATAAAATAATCCACAGTTTCCATTTCACAGTTATGTAGGAATTAGGAATTACTACGAATAAAAAAGAAACATCTTCATGTATAATCAGCTGAGATAAATTCAGTCTAACAGGTTTTCGACAACGTTTTAACCTCGGTCAGGATTTTTGAAGCAGCAGCTTCAGACGTCGAATGTGTGCGAAGTGGAATTTAAAGTGAAGGGAATTAAACATGATTGATGAGCGTCGTTACGCTTCATATTCACTAATGACTCCTGAATGCCATAAAGGACTTATACACAAAGATAATCTGCAAAAAAAAAAAAAAAAAACAAAACAAAACAACACACACTTGGCCTTTACAATGTCATTTAGCCTCCGTCGGTTATGAGCACGCGGATTGTGTCGGTCAGGTGTTACTGCATCATCCTGTCGGTTTCCACGGGAACAAAAGTGAAGAATCAAGATTGATCAGAGCTGCAGAGTGATTCCTACGAACCTGTGATCAAACACAATGAACTCTCTGGATGAGAGCCAGAAATCCCAGATTTACAGACGCGATCAAAGGCTTATTAAATTGAATCTTTTTTAAAAAAGCGAAGCAGATTTTTTTTTTTTTTTTTTTTTTGTATTTTATTTATTTTCCTGTCTGACTTTGATCTCCGTGGCCTCGGAGGCAGGTTCACGCTGCCGTCGATGAGCTGCAGCCGCCGGACAGGGATTTATACCGACCGCTGCGTCATTAATATGAATGGTGAGCGTTTGCAGCATCCATCACTGTGCAGAAAAGAGCAGCGGCTGCGGTGAAGGTGAGATTCGTGCATGATGAAGGGTGGAATCACCCCGAACAGAGGTCAGACCTGCAGGTAACGATGGTTTTATACAGCTGGACCAAGAACAAAGACTCCTGAGCTCAGGACTTTCCAAACTTTGGACACATTCAGCATGAAAATTTAAATCTGTTTAGGGCTTTGTGAATACGAACACGATGGCCAAAATGTCTGCACCTATGGGATACACTCCAAATCAGTGGCACCACCAGGTGGGGGCCAATGGGGGCCAAGGCCCCCATCTCACCAGTCACAAAAGCATGATATGCTTCTGTCTAATATTTTATATTAGATACTTGTTTAATAAGAAAATGTAAAGTCTACGAGCCAAGCAGCGTCCTCCTGTAACTCTATGAGAGATGAGAGGGAGTGCTTTAATAATGTGTTTTAATATTCGTGGATTAAGGTGATTAAGATGTGATTGACAGCTTAAGAAGGAGCGACTCCTCCCCCTCGTTCTGATTGGGTAAAACTCAACGGGAGCGGTGGATTTTTGCAAATCCGATTACAGGCTGTAGGCGAAGCTTGAGGAGCTGGATTTTTTTTATTATTTATTTATTTATTTATTTATTTTTTTGCTAAATTACCTGTTTCATGTTTTACTGTCTGAACACAGTGACAATTAAAGCAAACAAGACTTAGAGAGACTCGATTATCAGATCGGATCACCACTCATATAGCTGTATACAAATGTTATGGATGTTGTTTGAACTTAAATCAGAGCGTAACTTTGAAACGGTTACATTTGCTCTGATCAAGAGATCAGACATTTTCTGAAACAGACTGTAATTTAGGGCTGTGACGTTACCTTTAAGTTAGCTAACTTCACAGCTTGTGAAACTGTCACTGATTTCCGTATGAATGTTCGGTAGGTATTAGAATACGAATTTGCTGGAGCAGCCAGATAGCTGAGTGGTTAGGGCTCGTGAGCCGCTAGCGGTCGCCTGTTTGACTCCTGGATGCGTCACCTTTCGGTGAATGAATTGATGAATTTGCTTCATGTGATTAGTAGCGCAGCAGTGTAATGCTGGTGCTGTCATGTGGTTAACTACTAAGAATGTTTTACTTGTGACTGTACTTGTGCATTTTCTGAAATATTGCAGCATTGCATATACGTAAAACAGAAAGATAAAATCTGCAGCCTTGTGCATTTTCATAACAAAATGCCTATAGAGTAAACTGCTACATAACAACATCTTGTTCGTATAATGGAACAGGGACACCGACGGTTTCATTGGCATGAATATTCGCCTTTTGAGACATAACCTTGATGTTGCAGGTTATCCATTAGCGCTAACTGTTTTGAAAAATACGCTGACTGTTGTGGAAATTGTAATGACGATTCCAAAAAATGCAACAAAGCTACTGAGAAAATCTATAAGGACAGCAGTGATGCTGTATCTCACCTCTCAGACAGAATCCTGAAACCTGGAGGCTCAAATCTCCATCACACTAATAGAACTACTTTTATTATAACACACAAAAAACAAAGAAGAAAAAACAATAAGGTGCTGTGATGTTATGACTGTATCCATTTTGTTTTTGTTGTAGGAGTCATTACATCAGTGTTTATGAATGTTATTCATGAGACGTTAAAGGTATTAAGGTATTAGATTTCATTGGAAATGGTCATAAAAAGTCTTAAATTTAAGTTGAAAAACCCCCGCGGGTACCCAGTTATTATACTTACGCTTGGTTATGTTTTTATGTTTTTGATCAGTTGGATTTTAAAGTGGAACTACGGCAGATTTCAACCAATATTCCACCGTTATAAGTCTTTGAATAATGTTGTATATGTCACGCTAACAGTGAGCCTGGTCAGGCAGCTATAACCTCAGTGAATGGAGCCGATTTCTAAAGTCAGAGTAAACAGTGTTTTTGTGTCACTAAAGAGGTTGAACATGTCTTTCTTAGCCTCATGCAACAAATCCAGGAGCCTTACCAACATAACACCATGTCTGTTTAACTCAGTAGTGGTAAAGAAACGATATAACATAGGTGTTTAAACAGGCTGTCATATACCTTTATTGATTTAAAGTCCAAAACTTCATAATAAAAGCTTCCTGCCAGTTTGCCAGTATAAAGCTTTTAATATGAAGCAGCAGGAAGGTGTTTGGGTTTGTATCAGCGTTGGATTCAACAGCTCTGAAACGGTGAATAAAAACCTTCCTGTTGTTTCTTTACCACTACTTTCACCTTTAAGTGGCACAAGATGGTCGCCATTGCGCTGGACATGTTGACTTCCTTTTTGTGCAGAGGGAGGAAGTGAAAACACGGCGTCCATCTTTGTTATTAGACTAAAACTTGGCCTGGAAACAAATAAGTGAGAAAAATTCACAAGTCATGTGGCCTAATATACTTCCTGTGGGCGTGGTCAGCTGATATCATGACCAATTAATGCACAGTGAGAGGAAATAATCTGAGTCAGTAATTTTGAAAAATCTACAAAATACAGATATTGCATCATAACTCAACGCTACAGATGTTTAGAAAACGTCCACTTCTATGTCTTTGTCTGTCGTAGCCTGATGCTAACAGGAAGCTAAAACATCTGTCGTAACTATAATTACACTGACTCAAAGACACGTCACCATCTCGTTTCCTGTTGTGCTGGAGCTGCTGATTGGACAACTTGATTCTGCTTGGTTGTATTTTATTCAGTTGCAACCAGTTCAGTTTTTTTTTTTTTTTTTTGGTCGTCATCTTGTGCCAGTATTGATTTGGCTTATTTATCTCAAGTTATGAGCGCATCTTTTGCCCAAAAACATTTTTATTTTAATGTTTTGCTGGAGATCAAATTGTTGGCAGATCAGAGCAGAGCATCGCTTGTTTGCAGCAGTTTGTTGCCAATCTCGTACTACGACCAAGTGGGTCCCGGTGGAACGAGGTTCTGAGTCTAAAAATAAGCTGCAGAGACGCTGATAGCATTGTTATTCTTGTCCTTACGTCAAATATTGAAACGGAATGATTAAAGCGTGAAAGAACAATAGTGATAAACAGAGGTGGCGTTGAAGGCTGAGAGTGTGACAGATAAGCAGGATGTGAGCTAATCCCATTGCTTTTAAATGGCAGTGGAGTGATAATGATTACAGCTCGCACTTAAACGTATGAAGCTGTCTGCTTTACCCAGTGTGCCTTGTAATGAGCGTAGCGTCGAAAGAAATGAAATGACATTTAAATGTAAATGACAATTTCCATGACACTGTGGACCGGTGTGCCGCATGTATGCAGTAGAGTGTAGAGATGACAGTGACTGATGTTAATTGGAACAGCATTTTTTTTTTGTGTGTGTGTGTCCTTTCTCACACACTCAGAACAGCATTAATGGGTTTGTGCTTATATTAAACTGTAAACTTCTCGCTGATGTCTGACACTTGATGTGTGTAACGTAGCTTTGCTGACGACCAATGTGAAGGCTGATGGTCTAGCGGCACAGATAACAGATATGTTTTTGGTGACCTTGTCAAACCACCGAGGCTCGAACTGCACAGTTTCCCTCTCGATAATGACCATTTATTCCCATCCAAGATGCCAAAATGTGTCATAGCCGAGAGACACGATCAGTTCGGCTGCTCTGACCTGATAACACTGACTAAAATCCACTAAAATCCAACTCGAGATGCTCCAGGAGCCACCATACATACCAGGCATAAGCAAAACCAGAATTTTTCCCTAAACTTAGCAAAATCAGTGCCAAACAGCAGGTAGAAGCACCCAACGGTGCTGCCAATAACTGAGGAAATTTACCAATGTATTACCTCAGTACAAGAGTAAAGTTTTGATGATTAAGTGATGATGAAAGCTGCAGCTAGCAGGTTGGACTTCAATAATTTAGAGACTGACACTACTTTCATTCTCATTCAACACCCTTCAAACAAGGAGCGTGATCTTCTCAGAAAGGTGTGTTATAATTTACAGCTTCACGTTACACATGTTACACACGATAAAGCTAGATAAGTAGCCCCATGTAGCAAAATCATTACTGGTCAAATTTGGCACAATTTTGGTAGTTTCAGAAGGATGTACGTTCCATACATGGCCCAAATTAGAGGTGCAAAAGAAAAAACAAAAAGGATACCAAAACTCCAAAAAATACAGACATAACTGCCCCAAAAACATCCAAAATCCACCACAGTCAAGCCAAAGACCTTCACCAAGCTACAGCAGTCTTTGCTATCTGGGATCACAAGACAGCTTCATCTTTCAGTCAACTGCAGCTTCATAGCTGACTGAAAATGGTATCGTTTTCCCTTCACAAATCAGAGAAGCATAAACATGATGAAATATGAACTTCAAGGTAAAACAGTTGCATTCACGAATTAGTTGTGATCATTACCGACACATTAACTCAGCTGACAAGTGGCGGGTCGCAGAGTTCAGCTTCATGATGACTGCCTGAAGCTACGTTCATTTGAGTTTTATCACTGTTTCAAACACTGTTATTTCTGGTACATTAGTTAATACCTGCGCCACCTGACACTAATAAGACCTGTCTGCAAAATAAAACTCGACAGGCATCAGCTGATACTGGAGCCACAGAGACGGGCTTTTTAATATTTATCTTAATGTGACCACTCTGCTCGTACTGTACCGTGTTTTATTGTCAGATTCTTTCAACTTTTAACTGCTGCTGTCGTCGGTTCGTTGTCTTTTTGTTTGTTGATCTCATGTTATCGCTGCCCTGTATCTTCCCTGTTTGCTGTTTTATACTTGTTACCTGATCTTATCTTTCTTACTGTATTTGTGTTAGTGCAGCAGTTTGTAATCAGTCCCATGTGAATTGACCTCAAACAACAGGCTGGTGTTGGATTAGTCTTTGTACCAATGACAAGTTTGGTCTTACTCGTCATGAACAAATACAGACTGTGTTTGGTGGATTTCTGCAAATATTCTCCACTGACAGCCAATGAGAGTCCTCTACCCTGAAGGCTAGCTCTGCTAATGATTGTGCAAACTGACTGAAGAAGGCAGCTAACATTACTGCTAGCTGGGTCCAGGAGTTAGTAGGAGTCTTTGGATAGAGAAGAGGATACAGGACGTACCATGTCCTGATAGCATTTGGGAACTCATTCCATCATCCAGAAACCACAGATTATAAGTCTTTATGGCTGAGTTCAAGTGGTAGTTCAGTCTACGCAGCGAAAGTCTCTTGAATTTCATTGGGGCAGCCAGTGGAAGTCAGCGAAACAGGTTTTAGTTGTTGAAGTGGTCAAACTGAGAGACAACCATGACCTAGACCAAAGGCTGTGTATTTACTAAGTTAGGTTCAGGGTCATCTTCTGAACTCCTCAATATAGTATAATATAATATGTATAATTGTTCATTATTTCTTGGAGGTAAAAGCTCCAGTCATATTTAGAGTTGTAGCATTTTTATTCAAGATCAGATCACTCTATAGAAGACTAGTCCTGGTTGTTTCATGCATTTTACATTATATTACAGATCACATAATGCATTTGTTTCAATCAAGCTGAGTTTGTCTAAGAACAGCACAGCGTTTAGCACTGTCATCAGAGATGCCATAAATCCTTGGGTGTTTTGGTGGAGGAAAAGGGTCTGTATCTCTTCCTGGTACCACTCAGCAGTATCAGCACTATTAAAGGTGCACTATGTAATATTAAGTTAATGCAGCATCTTCCCAGTCAGTGTGATGGTTAAATGACTCCTTACAGGGTGAATGAAGGGTCTCTAGTCCCTCCACTGTCTCTTGATGAAAAAACACACTAACAAGATCAGGGTTTACGAACCAGTGATGTTGGATTCATGAATGATGAGTTCATCAGCACAACTTTTCATTGATTTTCACATTTCAAGGTAGTTTTCTCCCATTTGGTAGCCGTATTCAAGGAGTTACCCAGTCAGCGCCAAAGTGTATTTAAAAAGCCGCCGGTAGTCAAAAGGGAACAGGACGTTTACCATCTCTGTTCCTGTTGAATTCAATCTTTTGCTATATATCATTCATCTTGAACTTGGCCTTACTTTGAGGGGAGCTTTGTAGAAAAAATGTGAGGTTGTATAGTGAACCTTTAAGGCGTTAAATCTGAAGGTTGGAGATGAATGGTTTGAGTTCGATGTTGCTGAGCTGGAAATAAAAACAATGTTGACATGTTTGTCATATTTTAAATTTGGGTCAAAGATGGCACCTTCCTTGTACGAACAACACAGGGTTTCTTTATTTTTCTCCACAATCTTACATTAGTTTAGCTAATTAGTCTCTTTATTATCATTATTATTATGGTTGTATTTTACATTGGTCCTGTAAATTGAACCTCTTCCCTTTCTGTTGCGTATTCACGGCCGTCGCAGGGATTAGCAGCCTCATTAGCAGAAGTTAATACAGCTGCTGTAAACAATAACAGATTATACAAATCATTACATATGTTTAACCTCCGCTGTGTCGCAGCAGCAGCATCGTTGCTGTGAAAGACAACACTTGTTTTTTTGTTGTTTTTTTTTACATTAATATGAATTAATCCTGCAGCCGCAGCACTCAGCCCCGTAGGCGTCACTTCTTATTGACTTGAATCGATAATAATGAGTGAGCGATGTAGGTTTGTATTTTTTATAGATCATCTGCTGATGCGCAAAAAAAAAAAAATCTTGAACTTGAAACTTGAAAAATTGCTGTGTCATTTTCTTAACTTTAGTTTTCTTTATCTCGTGAACTCAATATCTCGGGACTCTTGCAAAGAAATTTCCTCAAACCTTCGCTCGAACACAAAGATACGCTGCCGAGCTTAATAAAAGGTTAAGGTCACCGCAACCAGTGAAAATATTACTTTGTTTTTTGACAATAATTCACGAAGACGCAAGCTAATTAAGATTAAAATTGAATTCAGCTAAGAGGGTTTTTTGTTCCTTCTCTGTTTGTGTCCATGAACGGATTCTTTCTCAATTTCAAACTTACTGTCTCTCTTATTGTTTCTTCTGTTTATTTATTCTGCTGTTGTTTTCTTTGTTTTGATTTACAGTGGTCGGCTTAAGCCTTCAGCTTTATTCTCAGTTCTGACAGTTCTGACAATATCTTTATATATATATATATAAGTATGGATGTGATATGACTTAACCACTTGAATTAGAACATGGTAAATCTGTTCTCCTGAGCCGAGGTGGTGTCTGTCACCTTCCACTTAAGATTGAAACAAAGTGGTGTTTCACTGCTCAGTTTCAGTGACACAGATCATATAATCTGCTGGATTACAGCAACTGGAGCTCCAGTTCAGATTATATTCGGTGCATGTGAAGTGCCTCGCACTTCTGTCGTTCTCGGTTTTTCTACCAGATTTAGCTTCAGTGCCCCCTCTCAAGGCTGATTTTTCCATCTGCCTTGAATGTGTGTGTGTGTGTGTGTGTGTGTGTGTGTGAGTGATAAAGACTGTTTAGTTAAAGATGTGGCTCAACATCTCCCCCTGCTGGTCAGAAAACATAAAACTCCTGCAGTATCACTTTTTTTTTCCACCTCATCAACCCACCACCTCCTGCTCAGCCTCCCTCGTCTTCCTCGTCTCCCTCTCTAGAACATTTTCACTTCTTGTCCTATGTTTTTCCCCTCTCTTCAATTAAAACTCAACATCAGTCCTGTCTCCTCTCTCACGTGAGAGGAAGGGTTACCTCAATTGTCTTCTGGATGAAGGGTGAGGGGTCACTCAACCCTCCAAACGAAGCCCTTCCAGGACCAGCACTTCAAACGAAGGGGTATGAGAAATTTCCCAGCATGCACCAGGACAAGGATGCAGTTGTCAGAAAAGTTAGCGATTTAAGTAATAAACTAATCAATGCATTTAACTTATTAAGCTAATGTGTCGCTAATCAGTAACATTAGTTAATATTTGCTAGCAATCGCTAACGTTACATTGCCACTTCTTTTTTGACTGATGTAAACGAACATCTTGTCAGTTTTTAATCCATCACCAACTTGATCGGCACAAATGAGTCTGTAGACGGCGTCTTTGTTTGTTGTCATTCGGTCGTCATGGAGACTTGCCACGTAGCAACTAGCGGCGACTTCTGATGACGTGTAACGGTAAAGTAGAAGTGTGTTATTCCATAGGGGAATGTTTTTTAACCCCTGCGCCCCAACAGTTTGTTTCAAGGGATGAGGGGTAGGGGTGAGCAAAACAAAGGAGAAGGGGTAAAAAAAAAAAAAAAAGAGAGAAATGGGATTGGCCCCAAATTTCCACAGAGGACCATGAATATAAGTGTAATGAGTGTAATACTCATGTTCGCCTCCAGGGGGAGATATGATTGAACCCTCTTTATGTTTGCTCTTTTCTGTCTCCATTTGAGTTAACAGTCAACAATCATTCGAGTTACAGTTGAACAGCGAACCATCTTGCCAACATTAATGTTTAGTTTATCGAAAGATATCTGCCCCCTAGTGGTGAAAACGTGACATATTATTTTGTTTGGCAGCAAAAGCAAAAGCAACCACAACAGAGGTGTTGAACACATTGTTCAGGTTCCCATCAGGTGCTACGTGTCTGTGTGGAGCCAACAAACATGGCAGCAACATCCTGATATGCTCATTAACGCCTCCATATGTTTCACAGTCGGTGTGATTTTAATCAGTCGAGCCCACGAGTCATGAAACTCAATCAACATGTAAATGAACACATCGACATCCAATCAAACATTTCATACGTCGCACGCTCGTGAAGCCGAGACACATGTCACTTGACGTGTGTTTTACAGACAATCATACATGAGCGTGCGGCCGTGTGTTATTAAACACGTTACTTTTAACTGGGACTGAACGAACGAACGGAGGAAAATGAAGACGGAGTGAGAAAATAATTAGAAGACGAGGAGGTGAGGATGGATGAAGGGAAGAGTGGTGCAGATTGAAGAATAAATTATCTAACACAGATACAGTGATGGATGGAGGCAGTGAGGAAGAGGAACGAGAGAGAGGGAGGTATGACAGGAAACAGTTGATGAGAGTTTCACAGGCAAAAAAAAAAAAAAAGGGGGGGGAGCGATGCAATTTGAAACGAGAAGTGCTTTGAGTCAAGAAGAGGGAGCGTTGAGAGGACGGAGGAGATGGAGAAGTGCTTGTACTCTGAGAAAAAAAAAAGAAAGAGAAGAAGAAAGAGCTGCTTTGCATTTTTCTCACACTGAGCCGAGCCTGACTAAACAAAATAAATTTGTTCTCAGAGCAGCGGCAATCTGCAGAGACTCAGGCATCACGCCGCACCTGAACTCTGTTTGAGGATGATCCCATAAAAAATGAAAATAACTTCATTTCATACTTATGTTACTTTCAGTTCAGGGACCACAAGGCTGCCAAAATATCTCGATCTCCCTCTGGTGGCTGGTCGCAATATCGGTAATAAACCGTCAACACCGCGCCATGTTAGCACGACGTGTTCACTGGAAGGAACTGAAAGTTTAGCTGTTAAAAATGGAAAATGGAGTAATCCTCCAGCTGAATCATTTACTACCTCAATATTAATTAGTTTGCTTTTTTTAGACAAAATATATTTTTACTATGGTTTTGATTTGTTACATTCGTCACCTCAGTGTCAACCAATAGCAACATTAGCCAGGCATCAACACCAGTTTTCACACTTTCACACTTTCACTTTGCCAAGCTATTTTGTCAAGTCTGCTTTAATCAGCTTTAAGTTTTAAACTTGTTGACAGAAGCAATAAAACCATGAACCACCATAAAACATGGAAAAACAGTTTGGTCATGGACGGTCGATAGCATTGTCCTGGAGCTCCAGGTGTTTTGAGGAGAGTCCTGCTTGGTACCGAACCACCATCTGGAAAACATTTGTCTGTGGAGACTCGTTCATCCAGGTCATAGTGTTCGATGGTGTTGAATCAAAGGCGACTGGCATCTTTAATAAGAGATGAAACGTCTTCATCTACGGTCCAGCTGCCTTAGATTCAACATTGTTAGATGTCTGTCAAAACAAAGTGAGTCCTGGAGGTCAACACGTTGTGATGGGTCTTTCCAACCCTTAATAACATCATAAAAACCAAAGCCCAACCTATTTGCACAAATCTACAGTAAGATGTAGGAAGGGACCAATCACCAAGTGTTGGCTAAATCTGACTGTATCATCAACATCAACACACCAGCAGAGAAGCATTTTACTTCAACTAATGATTGTTTTCCCAGAGCTGAAGCAGAGAGTACTGTTAGCAACGGTTCTAATCTGAAAAACAAAAAGATCATCAGTGTTATAAGCACGTTAACAATCGCTCTCAGTGTTAATGCTCCGGCTGCCAGGAGGGGGAAACAAAAACAAGTTCTAAACAGGCGTGAAGCCTTGTTGGAGTTTTTCTGTCTATCTTTGTGCGTTCTAGCGTCGACCAGTCTGCTCCCTCGTCCGTGTGTCGTCAGATGTGTCAGAAATCGAGCGAGTAGTTTGATGAGTGACTCTACCTCACGCCTCCGTCTCGGCCCATGCGCCGACTCAACCTCTGTGAGATTTGAAATATTTGCGTTTCAGAGACGCTCGTTATTCCCGCGTCGCTCATGTTCCTGTCAATTACCCATTGACATTTGAGTGTGAGTCTCGGTTGGGTTTTTTGAATCCTCCCAATCATTTCCACTGAATTTATCCCTCTTTCTCTCCTCCATTACCTCCTCACATTTATCTCTGTATCCTCTCTCACCCTCCCTGACTTCCTGCTATGTATTCGACGCTGCAGTCGAAGCACCGTTGGAATATTTCAGCGCCGTAAATAAAAGAGGGCGCCTCTCATCCCGCTGTTATTTGCAATCGACCTTCCTCCAGTCAGTCGGCGTTTAACTCGGGAGGGAACTTTTCAGAGTCAACGACGAAGTGTGTGTGGTTTCCGTTTTCATTGCACGTGTCATTCCTGTTTTTTGCGCTTTTTGAGATGAACGTGAAAAATAAGAAAAAGTCAATATCAATGTAAATGTATCTCTTTATAACCTCGGCCGGAGTCGTCACTTTTAGCTTCATTTTTATGCACAAAAACATCAATGAAACTTTATGAAGTGTGTGATTGTTTTTAATGTTCTGCGCAGACTGTTATCGTGAGGCCGCAGTTTAATTTAATTGATGATATATAAGAAATGTTTACTTTCACTCCTAACTTTGACAAACTCGGCAAAAAACGTCAAACTCTCAACCTCTTCACTTTTATTCTGCTCCTCCGCTGTCAAATGGAGCATTTATTGTCATATTTTTTGTTGTCGTGAATCGCAAAATGTTTGTAAAAAGTTAAAAAAAATGTCCTGAGTGGGCTGAACGTGAGCAACCATATCTTTCCATCAAATCATAGAGCGGTAATTTAGATGAAGCATTAAAGCTTTTAATTTGAAGCTCAGCGGGAGTCCTGGAAGTCATTTCCAGTCCCTCTGACGATTTATTTTTTAATGTCTCAAACTAACATCTTCATCTTTGTTTCCTCTTCTTCAGCAGGAGAGCAGCCATGGAAGTCGCCTCCTCGCCGGTCTGCCCTCTCCTCCTCCTCCTCGTCTTTGTCCTCCTGTCCTCCCTCCTCCCCCCCTGCTCCTCTACCTCCTCGCCGTCGCCGATGCTATGTCCGAAACGCTGCACCTGCCAGAATCTGCTGCCGTCCTACACGGTGCTGTGCGCCAAGACGGGCCTCCTCTTCGTCCCGCCCAACATCGACCGGCAGACTGCCGAGCTCAGGCTGATGGACAACTTCATCACAACACTGAGGCACCGCGACTTTGCCAACATGTCGAGCCTGGTCAGAACCTTTCTGGTTTCTAAAACACCTCTATGTTCATGAATTAATTGTTTATACGTAGGTGTTTGGATTTGTTGTCGGTGCTCTTTGGAGAGATTTGAACAAAACCAAAGATATTACAAGGTATATCTGGTTGTTGACACAATGTTTGAGGTCAGGAAACAGGAAGCAACAAACTAATACTCTTCTTCTTTAGGTTTAAGTTTAACAACCTGTGGCCAAACCTCCAACAGAAACAGTAAAGCCCCTTAAAACATGGAAGACTTAAGTTTGAATTCAGTTGTTGGATGGTTGGTATCAATTTGTCTGAGACAATTCCTGTTTTGTGTTGGATTCTCATTCATCTGGGTCACAGTGTTGAATCTAAGGCGGCTGGCCTACTGGATCTCAGGTGAATGAATCTACAATGGTGCTGTTGCCGTAAATTCAACATTGTTGGATTTCTCTCAAAAATAAAGTGAATCCTGGAGGTCAACATGTTCACAACACATCCTCGTGTGATTGGACGACATATTGTTGTGTTGGTTCTTGAGTTTGGTTTTGTTCTTGATGCTCTTTGGGTAAGATATTATATGGTTTATCAGAGTGTTGACATAATCTTTTAGGTTCTTCAGTTAGGTTCAGAGATCTCGCAGACATCCTGAGGTCAAATGGCAGCAATCGAAGCTAAGCTACATTAAATATTTGTGGAACATGAAGCAACATCCAAACCAATTGTTTCCCGCATGTAAGCTTGGGATAACGCCACGGTCAAAAGGCATTCTGGGAAATGTAGGATATTTATTGAAATAGAAGTACTTGAGGTTAAACGCAAAAGAATAAATGTCAGGACATTATTTAGTGAGTGAGGTGAAGTGTGTAACGTTGTGTTACTTTCATCGTAATCTCATAACAGAGGCGACTTTGATAGAGCAAAACATCTTGATAGTTTACTGCTCGAGAATAGAAACACTCACAACATCCGAAAAATAAAGTTTCTTCTTCAGCAACATGGGGAAATGAGGTTTTAATAGTTTGTTGCTCACTGTAACAAAAGCTCCAAGACGTTCCTGTTGATCATTGTATCGAATGGGAAATAGGTTTTACACAAGTAAGTGGGAGCTGACTGACCTCTGATCAAGTTGTAATAGAATATTTCTACACTCGGACCACAGCGGCGAATTTTCTAATCATCCTCTTACTTGTTAATGAAGAAGACCAGACTTTTCCAGTAGTAAGTTTATCAGCAATTCCACATCTCAACTCAACCACTGTCCTCAACTATTTATTGCTGAGATCAATATTGATGAATAGTGAGGTGAGGTGAAGGCCATCCTGTAGCCTGACTGCTGATTTTCTGTCTTTGAATCTCTATTATCTCCAGAGTGGTGGCTCTTCTGCCAACACTGACCTTTGACGTCCCTGCACACAAAGGATGTGATTCTAAAAAAAAAAACAGTCTATTTAACAAAAGTGAAGCCGCACTAAATTATTGCTGACATAAAATGAAATAATCATGTGTTTTTTTTTTCTATCCAGATCCACTTAACGCTGAGCAGAAACACCATCAGTCAGATTCGACCATACACCTTCGCCGACCTGCAGGACCTTCACGCCCTCCACCTGGACGCCAACCGCCTCACCACCCTGGACGACTCCCACTTCCAGGGTCTGGTGAACTTGAGGCACCTCATCCTGGCCAACAACCAGCTGCACAGCATATCAGAGGGAGCCTTTCAGGTAAGCGTCACTGTTGGAGTATGTTAATTATTTTCTAATCAGTCACGACTCAGTTTTACTGAGTTTGTGATTATTTATGTCATTATCTTGCTGTGCTTTCCTGTGGCCCGATGCCCTAATTTAACAACCTCACCTCATTCAGGCAGGTCACTCTGCTGTATGAACAGCGTTTCTCTTCAATACAAAGAGCTTGTTCCAGGATTTATTGTCTTGTTTAATTGCAAACACAGTAATCTAAGAGACGCAGCATGTGGACATCCAAAAGGTGAACGATTTGTAAAGTCTTGCATTCATTTTGTTTTTATCAGTTTTCAACCTCTTAATTCTCAGTGGCAGCGGGTCAACAAAGCAGCTGAGGTGTCCCTCTACATAGAGGAACTTTCCAGGTCCTCCTGGAGGATCCTGAGGCGCTGGCAGACCAGATCGGCTGGTAAACACAAAGCTGATTTACCAGTCGATCTATGCTCCAGACCTGACCTCTTTGGGTGATAAGCAGAATGGTGGGAACTGTGTTGTCCTGGAAAAAAACTGGTCAGAGGGGAGAGACCAGACTAAGAGCAAATCATGACAAATCAATGGGAAGTCCACACTAGGGACTGATCTGTCTCACCCAGAATAAGGAAACTGGGGAAACCTACAAGTAACTTGGTGTTGATAGGAGGATCAGTGCAGCATCAGCAATAAAGTAGCTGATGAATAGGGAGCAGAGCTGGACCGTTCCAAACCTCAAGGCATCTCTTATTGGACGTCTTCAAATTTTAGGAGACCTCAGGTTAAACCCAGAAGACGCTGCAGAGATTATGTGTCTCGTCTAGTCTGGGAATGACTCAGGATTCTCGAGAAGGAACTGAAAAATTCGACACCTGGACTTCTTGTTGACTCTCTACCACTGAGACCTGATCCTCGATAAGCGGCCAGCTGGTAGGAAGCCTTAGAGCAGACAGAGAACATGCTGATTTTATTTCCACATTTTAGAAATGGCAAAAATTGTTTAGAGAGCAGGTTTTAAAAAATACCAGAAATATTAAAAGTAATACACTCACTGTGTTGATTTGTCCCATTTGAGATTAACAAATGAGATTAATAAACTACATTAAAAGCAAACTTTTAATGTAGTTGTGATAGTGATATTAACTCATTTATGTACTGTTATTACTTTGTGCATTGTGGAAAAGAAAAAAAACTGCAACAATTAAAAGAAGCAGCAATAAAATGATCTTATTTTCCCCTATTTTTTCATTTGATTTCATATTAGAACTTAATGTGGAGGAATTGGACTACAATCTCGTTAGCTAAATAAATCTAGATAGGAAAAATTGGCCAATTACCCCCAGCCTTCATCAGCTGCAAATTATAATTATAATTTCAATTTAAAACTAATCTTTGTGAGGTCTACAAATTGAGTTTTGGTTTGCCAATCTGCAACATGAATTTATTAGTTCACAGTTGTAAGTAATTGCCCTGAAAATCACTTTAAAAATCACATGAAACAGAAGAGACTCGACTCGAAAAACATTAGAAACATTTTCATCTCCGGTCTCAGTTGCTCTGGCTGGAAAAACTGTTTTTAAATCCCTCAAATTTTAGATCTTTGCTGCCAACAATCCAAGTGATTACTTGCCAGAGCATTCGGAGGCAGATTGCCTTCCGCACAGGTTCTCAGGTTGAAAAGTTGCCGCAAAGTCATTTCCTCCTCCTCAGACTTGCCGTAGCAGTGAGGGGGTCGAATGCTGCGTAGAAAACGACGAAACAGAAACAGAACCCCGCTGCCTCATGGCTCAGCTGGACGTTTTTTAATAACCCAACTCCAAAATAAACAGTTTCCTCTCACCGTTTTTATCTCTTGACCCCCTCCCTCCGTCAGCACCGGCTCTCAGACCTCTGCAGGACTTTTCATTAAGAGAAAACCGAGTTGTGGACTCTGAACTCATTAACGACAAAGACCTGTGAACTTCACCGTGCAGCACTCATGCTCTGCAACATTTTTTCTCCCGATGAAGAATTTTTCTTCCCATTTCACTCTCTAACATAGTTTGTAGAAAGGAGTCGTTTCATTCACATTGCAGCAAATCGGTGATAATTCAAGAATTTAAAATAAATAAAAAGTCAATCAGACCTTGACCTTTAACAGACAATAAGGCAGTGTAGCTTGTAGCATGTAGTTGGTTATGAGACTTAGTACTTCCATAGTTCTCTGCTGGAAAAGGGGAGAACTGCCTCTTTTGGGTTTAGGATGAGCTGCTAAGTATGTCAGGAGTTGTCAGGCAGAATATTGAAGTATCAGCATTAAGGTAGATTGTAGACTGTAACAGACTGGTGTGTTAAAGAGGTAAAAGCAAAGCTTTTAGTTTACCAGTTGATCTACGTTCCTACTCTTACCTGTGGTCGTGAGCCTCAGGTAGTGACCAAAAAATATGATTGTGGATCTGCTGCTCTTTCTCCGGGCGCCTTCCGATTGAAGTTTTCTGGGAATGTCCAAATAGCGGGGTAGACCCAAGACAGCCTCCAGGAGGAGTAGGGAAGTTTTGCTCAGGAGAGAGACACCTGGACACCTTAGTTCACCTCCTGACATGGACCATGAGCATCACTAGAACTGAGCGCAGAGCATGTGCCAAATCTGTTTTATTAATTTATTCGTTTTATATTAATTAATTAATTACTTGTAGAGCATTTACCAGGACCTGCTATCTGGTCCACTTGTGATCTGCCCTCGCCTTCCCTGGAAGCCACCTGCCATTCCTCCTAAGTGTTTAGGATATCATCATGTTTTATAATTACAGTCTAAATGACTTCATTGGGAGATAGATTAAATAATAAGTCTATATGCTGGAGCTTTGTTCATGAAACAGATTCTAACAAATATATCCATTGTCAATGTGTTGCAAAACAATATATGTGTGTGTGTTTGTTATACTGGAATAATTATGGGGAGGGGCTTAAGCACATGCCGGTTGGTTGGATGGATGGATGGTTGTGCAAGTCATTTCATAATTGCAGATTAGGCCATTTAAGGATCATTTAAGTTTCAGCTTGATTAATGGTAAAAGTGGTAAGAACACCAACATCGCATTTATTCTAGTGAGTTTTTGGATGTTAACTACTTTCTGTAGAAGAGTCACTGGTTTTGTTTTTCCCTCTAATGAGATAAGAGACTCATTGACTTCACAGAGCATCGTTCAGGACTTTATATAGAATCACGCAGTGTTTAAAACTTTACTCACACCTCATCACATCTTTACCTACTCAACAATGAAGAAATTCATATCACATCTTTCCATGAAGTTTATAACTGCCTCTTCATTACACGTCTCTTCTTGTTCAGTCACCTGTACACTAGAAGTTAGTGGACGATTAGGGTGAAACTGGACACCACAGAGACATCCTGTCTCCTCTCAACACTTGTTTTTTGACTTTTTAATCCGTTTGTTCTGCAGCGGTGTCATTTTTCTGCAGAGGACATTTGTGAAGTTTTAGGCCATTTACAGCTGATTTTTTGCTCACAAAGCTCTTTGAACTCGTCTTTAAGTTTCTTTTGTCGGCGAGTAATGAGACTCTTTGTTCTGAGAGCAATAAAGCACAGATGATTGTAATGAGAATGCAGTCACTGTGACATTCAAACAGTGGCCACATTGTGTGAATTAAGAGAGCAATGACAACAATGGTTTGGTTGATCAACAGGCCATTATCCCTCTCTCTCTCTCTCTCTCTCCTTCATACACCCTCTTTCTCTTCTGTTAGTACTTCTACAGTCACACCTTCAGCTGTCTCTGACAAATTAAGAAATGTGTTGTGGAAGTTGTTCAATTTAAAAAAAACACTCCACTTCCTCCCTCAGGACTTCCTGGAGACCTTGGAGGACTTGGATCTGAGCTACAACAACCTGGTGGACATCCCCTGGGAGACCATCGCCTTGCTGATCAGCGTCAACACGCTGAGTCTGGATCATAATCTGATTGAGAGCGTCCCAGAGGGAATCTTCTCCAATCTGCACAAACTTGCCAGGTGAGAATCATACGACGCCGCCGCAGCATTGGCAGCGCGAGGAGGTTTTGGTCTGTTTGTAAAGGTTTGGTTTGAGAGCAGTAAGTATCAGGCTATGGTATAAAACCCAACCTGTGCCTTGTTTATGGCTTGATGGATGGTTTTTACAGCTCCTTTAACTCTGAGTTAAAGGAGCCTTAAAAAAACCTAGTTTGACAAGACAGGCGGTGACAGTCACTTTCACCAATCCATCAAACAATCTCCCATAAACCCACAATGCACAATACTACCAGCACCGACAAAAGCCAAGACTCTGAGACCAGCTTGAACTCACCATGAGCTGTGCTGATATCAGCTATTTTAATATCATGACAGCATCCAACAGCAGTGGTTGTATTTTGAAAGTATTTTCAGGGTTCATGAATATGACAAAAGAACATATCCATCAGCAGTGCACCAAAAAACCAACAACTAAAACGCACCTTGAACAGAGAGAACATCATTTTTTTTTACTGACAACCAAAGATTTATGGAACCGTCGTGTGTCTGTCACAGCCACAACTGATGTTTTTGGACAGCTGCACCTCTATTTTTCATTTTCTACATGATAACTAGACTTTTCAAAGTAATATCTTTCTATGATTCTATAGTATCCACGTGTATTTATTGTGAAACTGGGAAAAAATTGGAACGTTGAGGTTGTGGTCTCTGCGGAAAAGGTACCGCTGGGATCCAGGAGACATGTCTCTGCACATTAACTCTAGATGGATGTTTGACTAATAAAAGACTCATTTGTCTCCTGAGAAAATATCTTTATTTCGCTGTGACTGAAGCATCACAATGAAAATAAACCATTTCAAATGATGTTTTGTTCAGCAAACTTAGGTCTCTGATGAGCTTTTCTCTCTGTTTAATTTATTTTCTAACCAATTAAACCAGAAACGGGAGCAGGACACAGACGGGATGTGTCTAAACTAACGCAGATAGGACTGGGAATTCAGAACCTGAGCTTTAGTTTTTCATGTTTTTTTTTTTTTTTTTTTTTTTGGTATAAATGATTGACAGAGACAGAAAATCTTTGCAGATGTTCCATCTCCGAACAAGAACAGTTTACCCTCTATACAACGCCACCAGGCTCCACTGACAAAACCAAGTGTAACACACAACAATCCAAATAAGCTGTCTGATCCTGGCAGCAGTAGACCCACAACTTTAGTAGTAGAAGTAAAACCACTCCTTTCATCAAATAGAGTCTGTCGGCTGTAGCAAAAAAGTCTGGAAGGCTGAATAAACTATATTACATTTTTTTTGTGCCTCAAACCATGTTGGAGACTGGTTTGGAACATGGTTTACCCAGTTAGAGCTGCGTTCTAGACGTGGTTGTCTTTAATTTTACCTTTAAACAATCTGTTAAGTGTTACTGTACATGTCAACTCCATTTCAGTGGTGGAGAATGTGTTTAGTTTACTTTACTTTACTGAAGTAAAAAATACAACACAGTAACACATCTGTGAGGGATCTCAGTCATCCTGGTCATGGGAAACCCAGTTTGGTAGTGACATAATAGCTCAAACGTAGTTTAATCTATGGCAACGGGACTGTTGTGATGTCTTGAAGACATTTCGCCTTAAACCAAGAGGCTTTCTTACTTCTGATGGAAAGTAGTGTGTTCTAGAGATTGGACTTTTGACACTGACGCTCCAAAACCTGTTTCACTCTACTGAAGCAGACTGGTTCGTAACACTGTGTCCAGGCTTGTATCAAATCAAATTTGAGTCTTCAAACATCACAGTGAAACACCAGAAGTGAAGTGACCATTTCGAATCTTTGTCTCTGTTTCATTTGTTATGAGGAGACACGAAATTCTTTACATTTTAAAACGTTGGAACACTTTCACAATGATTCTCAGAATGAAGACGCAGCTGCTTAAGACTGAATTTACTGCTTTTGCGCTGGAGTTTGAATTAAGATGTGTGAATCATTTAGAAGTTTGCGGCTGCTGTATAGCTGACCACTAGGTGTCGCTGGTAGGGTCTGTCTTTGAGGCTTTGACGCTTCTAGTCTTTTTTTCGTACTCACCAAAAACTGTTGTTAATATACCTGTAAATACTAGACTCTCAGAAGATAAACCTGGGAACACATTTACCTCAGAACAGTCCAGTTGACTAATGATTTAACTACATCAGATACGACGACTTGGATGAATAAGAATCTCCACAGGCAGATATAACAGCTGTTTCCAGGTCTACAGCTCCTACTAAGTGATTACAGTGTATGTGAATCTCTATCAATCATCTACACCCAAATACTTTGAAAAAACAATGGATTTAGCTTTAGTGTTTAGATAGTTTTGGATGTAATCGATGTATAAAACCAACCAACCTTTTATGCATTCATTTATCTAAAAGGCTGTAATGGTTTATTTCTGCCCTGGAGACACAAAGCTCACAGAGCAGCTGTTGTTTCTCTGGGTTTGTCTACGTGCACAGGTACAAACACCAACACACTCTCATGGATTAATCCACCACCAGGCTGCTGCACATGAAATAACACCACTGGATTTTATGTTTCAGTGTTGCACGCTCGCTGCTCTCCACAGCTATTAACTTCTCGTTAAGTCATCAACGGTGAATTTCTCTGGAGGGAATTAGACTTTTCCTGTGTTTGTTTGCTGACAATGGAAGAATCGTCAGGTTTGTGTTTTTACTGGAGATGATGAACAGCCGAATAGGCCTTGGACTACTTTTGTTTTTTGTTTTATTTTGTTTGGTTTTTTTTTTGCATAGGAATAATTTGTTTTTTTTAATCGGTGGACAAAACCCTTTAGAGATTTGAAATTATTGGGAGTCCCAGTGCAACAAAGCTACAAATCCTCCACAGTGGTACCAGGAATAAAATGACTAACTCCATGTATTGAAAGAAGTTTTGTTTTGACCATAACAGTCAAAGTTTAGTGTCGACTTTATGATAAGACTTAAGGAAAGTTGGTGAACTTGGATAAAAAGTAGCAAAGTCCACACTATGATCAGGTTATAGTGGATGAATGAGTCAAACACGATTTCCCCCCAGATGATCGGGGATTTAAAATATTTTAAATTCCTTTTTTTAATATTATTTTTTGGGCATTTTTGCCTTAATGAGAGGGAGACAGGAAACAGGGAGGGAAGTTTGACTCAGTCGGGATCCAAACCAGCAAACAGCTGCACAGCATATATACGCCAACACGGTGCGCCGTAACCATTTGGTTATCCAGTTGCCCCTTTTCTTTTTATTTAAGACAGAAAACCAGAAAAAGCATCAAATAAAGAGTTTGTTTTCAAAGATTATACTTACCTTCCAGAATTCTATTAGTTCTGATTGATAGAAAACTTAATTTTGCTCTAACAAATGAAAAAGTATCTTTTAGTAGTGGTAAATAATCATATGGTCTTTCAGCTAATTACTGTCTATTATTGTCATTTAGTTCTACTCATGTTACATACGAGTTATATGAGATTCATTCATCTTTTCTGTTCTTATAGAGTCAATTTTATTCCCATTTTTTTCTGCACTACACGTGTTAATGAAATAATACTCAAAAAATGAAATGTCCCCGTTTTGTCGCTCTCGTCTCCAGACTGGACATGACGTCCAACAAACTGAAGAAGATTCCTCCAGACCCGTTGTTCCTGCGGATCCCAGTGTACGCCAAAATGAAGGGATCCCCACTCACGGCGCTGGTGCTGAGTTTCGGCGGGAACCCGCTGCACTGTAACTGTGAGCTGGTGTGGCTCCGCCGACTGACCAGAGAGGACGACCTGGAGACCTGCGCCTCGCCCAAAGACCTGGCCGGGAAATACTTCTGGACCATCAGAGAGGTTTGTGACGTCAAAATATATGAGCTTATCGACAAGACACGATCAAACCGCTGCTTGGGCCAGTAGAGATAAAACATACTCAGGATGTGTTTTCTCAACTCTCAGAGATTCAGAGCTCAGAGTTCCACTTAAGTCACAAGAGGCAAAAACTAAAACAGATGTGGTTCTGTGTTTGGCCTTTAGTTTTATTGTTTTATTTAACCGGGACACTGCTCATTAATAAACATTACTGTAAATGTAGCAGTGCAGCTATTTTTCATCACAAGTCCCCAGAGGCATGTTACAGAAGGCAACAGTAGTACATTAAACACAAAACTGGGGATTGAACTAAAATGTGCACATGTAGAACAAAATAAAATGAATTAACTCCATCGTACCCGGAACCCCGCCTTCTTTCCTCAGCAGTAACAACTTCTTCAGTAACTTGTCACCTGCAGAAAGATATGATCCAATGGTAAACTTCCGAAATCTATCCCAGTCTGTTCAGACGTGTCTCTCCTCAAGGACAGTTTTCTTACTTTCCTGTTAGCTTGTGCTGTTGCTACATCGTCAAGTTTACGGAAATCCTACAAGTTTAGAATCAAACTTCATCCAGCAAGAGCTGTCTCTTGGTGTTTTGCCGTTAGCATGCTAACCAGCCACCTTCATCTCATCGCTGTAGCGTCTGATCTGTTCTGCATAAAGAAGAGTAAAATGTCATGGTAAGGCCAACCAGAGGCCAAGTTAGACAGGTGTTCATGCACAAGTGAGCATTTTTAAACTGGAAGTACAAACGTGACTTTTCCTTCACTGAGATAAAAGGTAAGAATATGTATGTGAAATGTACATTATGTCCAGGAATAAAGTGTTTCTCCATATCTTTTTGAGGCTTTAATTCTAATCTAATGAAGCATCTCTCATTGTCATAAACTTCTACAAACCTAGTGGCCATGAAACAGCCCAAACCAGGTGCAGCTAATGTGAGCTCCACTAACAAACAGAAAACTTAGGCCAGAACATCTAAATCCCTGCTAAAGCCCCTGCTAAAGTATATGTTTGTTTAGGTCTATCAGGGACATTTTGGCATTATTATCTGCAGTGACTGAGTGTAAGTAGGACAAAGCATTACAGCATTACATACCTGCAAAAATAAATAGAATTCAACCAAACTTACCCACAAAGCCTCACTGCTGCAACTTTGCTTGTGGAGGAGTAACATTTGTTTTATAGCTGATATGCTGATGATCCATTACTGCCATATTATCAAAGCCACAAAAGATATTATAGGGCAGCTCAGAGAGTACAAAACTGCACCACTGCAAATGAGTTATCGCTCCAAATTGCTGTTAGACGGCGGCGTGGGAATAAAAGGTTCAGGAGCCGCTGAGAGATCTGTTCTTGATATAAACACCTGCCGGAAAAAAAAAGACTTGTATCGGGTAACAGAGCTGTGCCGCTGCTGCTACTCAGAAAGATAACAGCAGAATTAAGTGGTTTGGGGTCAAAGTGTTGCTTTAAAGAGGATGATGATGATGTAGAGGGCTTCACCTCACCCGGAAATCTTCACGAGACGACCCCTCCTTGGCTGCTTGAGAGCTACAATGATAAGTGGAGAGTGCACTGTGAGATAAAGAATGGGATTAATTGGTTTCATATTAAGAGAGGATGATGTTCAGACCTTTGCTTCACCTCAAGTAATAGTCGTGAACCTCCTCGGATCCCTATAAGAGGATTAGCTGTGTAAAGAGGTCGAGTCAGAGACCTCTGAGTGTCACTAAAGTGTCTGGGCATATTAATTCTCAGAGAATTAATAGCCTCTTCCCCACTACGAGGACAAGTGAGCCTCTGTTGCATCCATCAGGAGTGTCAGACACAAGCCATCAGCCATCGAGGGAATTCCCTCTTTGGAATCGATAAAAGCCACAGAGTCGATTGTGACATCCACGCTGCTTCTTGTCCGACGGGGAAAAAAAGCTCAAATACAGACAAGGTTACATTCACAAAGCTGACAGTGGTTGGAATTTGAAGCTTATGAAGATGAATCTGATATATTAGTCATCCACAGAAAAAGACTAATTCACTCATTCACTTTTCCCACCAGTGTCCAAACTTCTCAGGAAGCAGCGCGGTTCAATCACCACCTTTTACTCCGAGCTTGACGAGAGCAATCGAAGGTCAAAACACACCAGTGGCTTATTTGAAGCTACAAACCCATCTCTCACTGGGTTCGACAATCATCACTGCTGGTATCAAGACCCAAGAAGGACCCAGAAAAATAGGTTCACAGACACACTGAGTGGTAGGAATGATGAGTAAGCCCCTGGTAAGCCTCGGCTGGCCCCGCTCGGCCTCGCAGTAATACTCCAGCAGGGTTTTGGCTGGCTTTACTCAGGCTTAAGTGCCAGTGGGTGGGTTTTTAAATAATGCAGGGGCTGAAAAACTCTGAGATCACTTAATCTTCATGCGCAAACAATTGAACTCTTTTCTGAAACTCTGGTGGAGGAACACACCAGTGGAAGTCAGTCAGAGCACATATGCAGAGAAGATGTACTGTTTTCTGCAAGTTTGGAAGTGACACGTTTTCCCTGAATCCCTTGAATATTTCATCTCGCTTGTACCATCTGTTATTGTTTTTTCTTGATGTCATTATTTATTTATCTTTAATCATGTTACAATTTTTTGTTCTTTGACAGGAGGAGTTTGTTTGTGAGCCACCGATGATAACCCGTCACACCTCCAAGATGTTTGTGATGGAGGGTCAGGAGGTCAGCCTGCGATGTAAGTCCATCGGGGATCCCGAACCTTCGACACACTGGGTCAGCCCAGACGGGAAGCTGATCGGAAACACGTCCAGGACCATCTGCTATGAGAACGGTTCGCTGGACATCCTCAAAGCATCCGTCAAGGTGGGGCGTTGACTCAAATAACAAAACAAGTTCATTTTGTCGCACTTAAAGATATTTTCTGTGTGACACTTTCAACTAAGTAACTGATCTAAAAGTCATACAATAACTCCCGCTGTGTTCCTCTCAATTTCCAGGATTCTGGAAAGTTTACGTGCATAGCATCCAACGCAGCCGGAGAAGCCACTGCTCCCGTCGAACTCGTCGTCAACCCTTCGCCGCACTTTGACCCCAAGTTGGACCTCGACCCGGGGCCTTCGGACATACCCACCTCCATCAAATCCAACGTCAGCGGAGGCCAGGCGCGTTCCGACCAGCAGAGGGTCAGCGTGTCAGACCTGACGTCCAGCTCCGCCACTATCAGGTGGCCCCCGCAGAACCACATACCAGGAGTACGCATGTACCAGATCCAGTACAACAGCTCCACAGACGACATCCTCATATACAGGTGAGAGGCATCTCTGACGTCCTGTGCATCATTTTAGATGCAAAAGTCAGCATCTGTGCAAACCTTGTTTGTGATGTCACACTGGCAGGACATCGGGGTTCAGGGGTTTTAAGCTGATCCAGGTTTTATGTCCTCTTTACACCCGTTGATATATAAAGCTGTAGGCAGATACATCTTTAATTATACTTCTTGTGTAAAGGGTTGTGTTGTACACGGTGGCCATATTGGAGGTGATAGGGTCACTCCAGTGGCGCTGGCGACTGAACAGCAGAACAACAACAGAAATATTGAGACACTGAACACAAAAAAGACATCTTTCTGAATCTTTAGGGTGCAAAACCCAAAGATTGTGTGATTTCTGTTCCTGTCTGTTTTCTGCTGCAAATACACATCATCCCCTGTGTGTGGGTAGCATTCACCAAGGTCTTCCTCGTGTAGGAGGCTGTTTCGGGGCTTTTCTGCCTGCTTCAGGTTTTTTTGGAAGTGAACAGGTCAGTGAGCAAGAAAGGAAGGAGTAAAGAGCGATTTGGCTGCAGGCTGCAGAAATCAGACTAGTTCGATTATTCAGCTCCCAAAACATGTTTTTAAAACACCATGGAAACCAAGTGAAAGAATTTAAGTATCTCAGGGTTTTGTTTACAAGTGGGAGGCAGATTGTTGCAGTGTCTGCAGCAAGGTATGTCTGGTGATGAGGGTCAGCCCTCAATTGATTTACATTTCTGTTCCCCAGCTATTGTCATGAGCTCAGAGAAGAAATAGATAGAAAGAATGAGATCATGGACACAAAGTAGGCAGAGTGAGTTTCCTCAGCCGAGTGTCTGGGTTCAACCTTCAAGTGAGGGCTGAGAGTGCCTGGCTAGCGCATTGGGTATGGCACACTATGTTGGCGGATATATGCTGTGCAGCTGTTCGCCGGTTCAAATCCCTTCCAAGGCGAGCTTTTCTCTGTCTTTCCCCACTGTCCTCCCTGTTTCCTGTCTCTCTACAGTGTCTCAGTGTCATTTAAGGCCAAAATGCCCAAAAAGTAAGTTAAAGTATTTTAAATCTATAATCTTCTGGGTAGAAATTATGTTGGTCTCATTTATCCACTATAATCTGATCATTGTGTTGACTTTGTTACTTTTTATCGAAGTTCACCAACTTTCCTTAAGTCTTATCAGTAATGTGACTTTACCCTCTTATTGCCAATATGAATATTACTACAACAAGTGAAACTTACTTGGGCTTATGATACAATTAAAATGTAAATGAATATATAGTCAATAAAACAGATCATAAAGCTGTAGTAGGATAGAAGTTCTTTACATTTTTACAATTAACTTTGACTGTTACGGGCAAAACAAAACTTCTTTCAATACATTTGTTCTTGGTATCACTGTGGAGGATTTGCAGCCATTGCACTGGGACTCCTGATAATTCCCAATCTCTAAAGAGTTTTGTCCTCTGATTATTTGCCCATTCAGCTGTCCATCATCAAAAAAAGAGAGAGAGAGAGATTTGTGGTTCAGACGGCTCCTGATAGAGGTTTTCTAGGAACATCCAACTGTACTAGACCTTGGGAACGTTGAGCTAGAAAGTGTCTCTGGACAGAGGGACCTGGACTATCTTGTTGACCTGTTGTTACTGAGCAGTGACCCAAGATAAACAGCAAAAAATGGAAGAATAGATATTGGGCTCACGCTGTTATCACCACGTGTGGTGGCAGTAATTGAGAGCTTGATGCCTGTTGAAATCCAGAGCTGCATCGATTGAATCACAAGTATTCCCAGAGTCCTCTAGGGCTCCTGGAGTCAACATAAAGACTCGGGATTCTCAGAAGGATTCAGGTATCAGATGAAATGAAAGAAAAAAGATGAAGATAAGAAACACTGACTGATTCCACTGGGAGATCAAGATCAAAAAAAAAAAAAAGGCAACAAGAAAACAACATGGAAAGTTGTACTGGGACCTACAAAATAAGAAACATGAGAGTTATAAAAATATGAAAAGAATTAGTTAAGACAAAGCATTAAGATGAATGTAAATACTTAACGTGCTATTTTAAAACAAAGACGACGCAGGAAATTTTTCAGAGGACGAATCAATACAGCAAACAATCATTGAACTTTGTTTTACCCTGCAAATAGTGCAATTTAGTGCAAATGAGGAGGGCAGAATATATATAATGTATTTCAAACAGTGCGTTCAGAAGGTAAATGATCAGTCAGACTTCCCCGGAGGAAACGTCTGGTCTTTCTTCAAACACAAGCCTTTCTGTGCTGCAGCTCAATTTTTCACATCCTAATCACCAGATGTGGATTTCAGAGCGTGTTTAAGGCTCGAGCTGCCAAATGGCAGCGAGTCCTTCCATCAGCCCCATGACACTATGAGTGACCACTGGATGGTCCCATCAGCCACTTATCCAGCTCCTGTAACCTAGCAACGTCATTCGGTATGCATAATTGAGTGCCATTACAGAGCATTTGGAGTGCTGACAGATGACAGTTTGAAATGAGTCCACGGCCTCGACGCTCATTTTAAACAAAAAAAAAAAAACCCCAAAGGGACACGAGTGACCGTTTTCTGTCCTTCGACTGGAAAGAGGAACTCAGTCAAATGGTTAAATTCAGATTAAACCATGGGGGAGAAGCTAATCGTTTCTCCACATCACAGTAATAAGTAAGATGTTCCAACCCCTTCAATTTCAAACACATACGAGTATTTTCTGATCTACAGCTCCTTGACTTTCAAGAGTTATGGTACCAGGTATGTCTTGGTTGGGGCCAAACATTTATTGTGGTGTCAAGAGAACAATCACGGTTGCTGTGATGTTGATCGTTGGTAGGTAGCAGAAATTGGACATCCCATTTTCAGTCTCTAATCCAAGGTTGGGTTGGAGGCTGCAGGGGACCTCCAACTATGTACACTTCCTCCCTTTGCTTGAGAGAGGACAAAAACTGTAAATGGCCAAGCTGTGAATCAGATTTCTGGGAGTTTTTGATGGCTCTCAACTTTGCAAAAGTGAACCCAACTATTCCTGCAAAGCCATCGCCATCAGCCGTTACTTAACAGTATTCACAGGTACTGCTGCGACACAGCCTCGAGGCCTTCCCACGTTATAAAGGTTGCAATTTTTCTGGTGAATTCGCCAAACAGATGGAGCAGGGAGTGAGCGGCACTCATGAGACTCATCTTGATAAGAGAGTTTTGGAAAGCAAACAGGTTATGATTCAGAAAGATGAAGCAGTTCAATTATCTTATAACATAAGGGTCCAGACTCTAAAGCACCAAATGCTGATAACAGTGAAAATGTGCTGCACTGGCTGGGAACGTGAGATAATAATATTCAAACGCCTCATTAACATGTAGGCACAGGCAGTGGTTAAAATCAATGCTGTGATATTAATCAGCAGTATGGTGAAAGAATACGTAATTATCTCTGGGTCTTGCTCATGAGTGAAGACAGGATGGAGTGGGAGGCTGATATGGATAAGTGCGGCGTCAGCAGTGAAGAAGGCGTTAAACCGAATCATTGTGGTGAAGATGGAGCTGAACCAAAAGGTAAAGCTATCGATTTAACACCGATTGTCACCTACGAGTTCTGAATATGAAATGAAAGAATGAGATCATGGATACAAGGAGAGTTAGTTTCCTCCACAGGGTTTCTTAGAGATAAGGTGAGGACTTCGAGCATATGGAAGGAAAACCATGTTGAAGTGGATCAAGTATCTCATCAGGATGCCTCCTGCTTCTAGTTCTGGTTCTGATGTAGGGTTCTAAATTTGAACTTTGAATGATTGTGTTTTACCAGTGGCCCAAATGAGTTTCAGTAAGTTTCAACCTTCGAGAGATGTTGAGGAGTAAAGCCAGTTGTGGCAGTCCAGATGCCTCCCAAAGAAGGTTTTTCCAGGCACGTCCAACCAATAGAAGACCCAGATCATGCATGACCACGTCTGAAGGAGCTGGGATTCATGGATTATCTTGTTAACTTGCACCCACCGCGACCTGACCCCAGATAAGACAGTGAAAATGAATGAATCCATCATTAACGCAGAGTATAGTGAGTGCAGCGAGAGTGACCCTGACTACATTCTGTATTTGCACAGAGGTTTTGTCCCTCTGGGCCACCATACAGTCATCGGTGCTTTGTTTTCGCAATGGCTTTCCTCTGACCTCCCTTACAAGCCATGACTCAAGTGAAAGCACCCATTTTCGCTCACAGTGGCAGCACTTATACTTTTTGACTTTAAGTGCAAAACGTTTTATAACACGAGTGGAGCTCTCTGGCAGAGTTATTGGCCTCTCCACTGTACACTGTAATAGAAGAGACTCATGACGCCCACTCTGCCCTCTCTCCCTCCCTCTCTCTCTCTCTCTGCAGTCTGGTATCGAGGCTTTTGCAGAGACTCCGACACCGCGCTGTTCATCATCACACATCGAGGCGCGCACCGCACTCAGGAACACTTCACATTTGTCGCTGTAATTACCGCCACTCTCTGGCTATTCTTTGCTCAGCGCCGCGTCGCCTCTTTTCCATCTCAGTTGTCTCAGAGAGAAATCAGCTTCATTTGAAGCATGCCAATGCGCATGCATTAACATGGTGGCGAAGGCAGGGTGACCTTTATATAGATAGAGCCAAAAAACGGACGGGGTTACCATCTGTTATGGGAATAGACATGTCACTTTTTGTCTTCACTTTTTGTCTTCAGTGCACCATATTATTTTTAATAGCACGATATGAACAAAAGATCAGAACCCATCACTCTCGGGTGGATTTCTAGGGTGTTGGTTTGACTGATCTCAAGTTTTCTTGATTTCGACATGAACTTTAACAAAACGTTGGAGTAAAATCAGGACCAGGTGACTAGGTGGTTTGTTTTGTTCCAGCTGCCTCAATAATTCTTTATTATGATTTTATTGTTAATTGGCTCAACATAGTAAAGTCTTCCCATTATGTAACAGGAGCTTCCTTATTGTGGCTCTCCCCACATAGCAAAGTTGGCTGTAGTCATTTAGTCACAGAGTAAGCAGGGTGAAGGTCTTTGGTTTGATTATGTCATAGTTATGGTTTAACTACACTACTTAGAAAGTAAAGGTAAACAAGGTGAAGACTTTTGTCTTTTTTGAGTCAGTTATGTCGATGTTTGCACCTCTAATTTGAGCCACATAGAGACCTTTCATCTTTCTAAAACTTTGCCGTAATGATTTTGCTCCCTGCGTCGCCAGTTCCACAACTTTGATCTCTTTCACACCCGACATTTGGGACATTTTTTTTGGAGGATTCTGTTGACTTTATTCCACAACAGGTTGGATTAATCCTGGTTAAATGTGAACCAGCTTCGTGATTAACTCACTAATCTCCTTTAAACACACATTTATCTTGTGATTATTATACTTTTAGAAGCTTTAGTGTGTGTGAAGTTGCTGCATCTAGTGATGAGGTTCCACTGACTTGTACCTCCAATGGACAGTTTATCTGTTCTGAACCTTGAGGGACTCTGCTGACATGTGGAAGATATAAAGAATAATTTTAAGGTAACTGAAATACAACGGTTCAGTTTAAGGTGATTCTGTACCAGTGAAAATCCTTCTAAATTCCTCATACTGGTTCTTTAAAGTAGGATGTTTCCTGTCTTATAGCGTCATGTAACTGTTTTATTGTGTAGTTGAACATGACTTCATAAGTGTAGTTTAAGCTGTTTTTCCAGCAGTGGATTTCTGGAGTCTGCACCGATAATGGATCTCAAACTGACACAGTCAGAGCAGAGATGGATGGTGAGGAGGAGGGTTTGTCCACAGCAGATGTTTCTTATGTGGACAACAAAGTAAGAGCTGCAGATTCAGCAGGAGCACCGAAACCTGTGCAACTGTGATGAAAACACCTGCTCAGCTGAGACTCAGATCCTAGCGGCTCAGAGTCAAAGATACCATCTAACCCTTTTTGTTCCCCCCACAGCTCTCAGTAAAACATACCTTCACTCACTCAGTTTCCTCACAAATGGCTCTCCCAGATCGTGCGCAGCCTTTTTCTAACCTCTCTAAGTGGAGCGAGCGAACAGCCTGCTGTTATTCACCAACCTGCTTCACATTCACATTTGGGAGACGTCCAATTCTGCTGAGCTGCATGAACTGAGCAGCTGAAGACACCGCGAACCCGTTCATTTTCTGCGGCTGCTGATCTTACAGCTCCAAGCCGCGGGGTATTCCCTGTCGACTGCCGCCAGCCTCCCTCCTCTCTGTCACGATGGCGTGACAAATGGTTATGAGCATTTTGGAAGTTCGGCAGAGTTCACTGACCAGCGCAGTGGTTATCTTCGCTGCCCATGCTGCAGGACGAGCACGGTTCAGCCACGCAAATTATGCGTTGCAGATGAAATAGTCCTGCACCGCCTCGGCATTTTTAGACTTTTTAGAATTTTTTGTGCGTTGAAAAACTTTTTTTTTTTTTTTTTTTTTTTTTTTTTTTGCACACTGGGAACTTTCCCACAAGTACAAGCAGCCTCTCCTCTGCTCTGACAGGACTGAAATCTATAAAATACAACTGTCATAACAATAAAGCAATAACCAAGGACAAGGAGGGATGGGACTGAGAAAACCAGTCTGTTGTACTTGGGCTGTGAGAGACATATAGGTGTAGAAATGTTTGAGGTTCGTGAAGCAGAAGAAATATAATATCAGCAACCTTTCTGAAAGTTTTATTTTACACAATAAAACGGATTGTAGATTTATTCGTTGTGGCTGAAAAAACGGGTAAAAGCTGTACACACGTTCCTGTAGAATTATGCTTTTTTACAGTTTTACATCTTAGTTTATTCCATCTTTCTGTAAACTCACTTATGTTGTTGCAGAAATGACATGAATCCTCCTGCAGGTGTCACTGTTTCATCCCATGATATATATATATATATATAGTTCTATCTGATTCTGTCATATATTAAATTTCATAATATTATTAATGTTAATTAATGTTATAACATTAAATGGGGGGTCTAAGAGGTCTCGCAAAGCCCTATCTCCTCTGTGTTAGCATCGTGTAGGCTGGTCTAGAAATATCTTGTTCACGCAGGATAAAAAAATATCACACTGTGGTATCTGAGGGGCTCCGTAAGCCAACAACAAATTGAGATGAAAAAGGATCGAATCGATGATAAACAGCTTCATCACCAGAGACAAAATAATCACGTACGACCCCTGACCTGACTCTTAATCTGAGCCGGAGCAGCGTGAGGAGGAGTTAAAAGCCGTTTTCGTGGTGTAGTCAGCACCTCCTCCTCCTTTGTGATGTTCCTCCGTTTCCTCTCAGGCTTTTTAGTTCAACGTGCTGCAGCGGCAGAAAAACCGAGAGCAGAAGCATCAAGATAACAGATCGACATCTCCCCGTCCCTCTCTCTCTGTCTGTGTGAAGGGCAACAATGTGTGTGTGTGTGTGTGTGTGTGTGTGTGTGTGTGGTGGAGGTGGTGGAGGGGGGCAGTAAAGGAGGTTGTATTTTTCACAATATTCCCTTTTCTTTCAGATCTGCCCCAGGGCAAGAATAACCTGCCCAGCGTTACCCTTCACCTCACACACACACATATACATACATATATACATACACTCACTCACACACACACACACACACACTGTAAAGATTATGGGTCCAGAGAGAGATCAACCTCTGTCAGCACCAGGAAATGAATCTATTGATTCCACCTCCTTTAATATTCTCTTCTGCTCGTCGTTCTCTTTCAGTCCTGCACCAAGAATATATGTGTGTGTTTGTGTGTGTGTGCACACGTACAGGTGTGCATGTGTGTGTGTGTCAGCTTTCTAATTACCCATCCTGCCCCGGCTCCCGAAGGAGAGATTAAAGAAGAGAGAGAAAACTAAAAGGACGAAGTGATGTGGTGAATGAGACGAGGCGACGTCTGACTCAGCTGATGCTCAGATACTGAAGGGAGGAAGGAAGGAAGTGTTGAAAGAAAAGAAGGAAGGAAGGAAAGAGGGTTTAGGAAGTAACAGCTGATCATATTCTGCTGAGACAAAGAAGCGTCAGTTTTCCTCTCTCTATCCTCCGACTCTTTCCGTCCATTTTCCATCTCACTCTGGTTGTTGGCGCTCAGACCTTTAGAAAGTCACCACAGCGTTGTCTCCTCCCTCCATCAGCCAAATGTCACTTTGTCCCGCTGGGTTTCCAAAACATCCAGTACAGAAGACGACAGTCGAGCTTTTAGGCAACGTGATGTTGAAAAGGTTTTTTTTTTTCCTGTTTGGCCTCGGATCTCAGCGGGAGGGAAAATCTAACGTCTCTCAACTCGTAATGAAAGTGAAAACACAGACGTTTAGGAGTTAGAACGTTGATGATAGGAAGCGGAAATATTCACAATGACTCTCAACTGATGTTTTTGTGAAATTTCCATTTTTACATTACCACCAAAGCTCGAAAACAAACAGAATACAAGCTGGCTCGTAAAGTCAAAGTGTTCCAGCTTCTTCTTCTTTGGTCCAGAAATACACTTCGAACATGGCTGCTTCGGTCATCCCTCATTGTAGGACATCTTCCTGCAAAGTCCGGTGTAATATCAGGTCATTTGAGCCTATGATGTCACATCACATCAGACATCAGTAGTGTTTATAGCAGATTCTATCTGTCTGACTATCTATCAGCCATGTGACAAGCAGCAGAATTTCACTTTCATGCCAGTTTTAAGCCTCATTTATACAAAACACCTCTTAGATTTTGTTCATTACATCCAAATATTAAATTATCAGAGTTATTATCAGAAATAATATGAAATTGATTTATCCTGCTTCAGATCACCATCCCATGACCCCAGACATAGTCGACCACTGTCTGTATCAGACACCATTACCACTCTTTGTGTGGGTGTGATCACTTCCTGCAGTTTGAACTGACCCGAGGCCACGCTGACCTTTCCCCACTAATGATATCAGCTCTCTTCCCGCCAACCGTCTGACTTTTTAATCTTTTTTTTTTTTTTTTCTTTGTCTCTGCTGGTTCTTCTCTCTGCATGTTATTGCCACCAGTCTGTCCAAACCAAAAGTTACAGTTAAAATGAAATAAAAGTTGGAGAAAAGGATCCACGTCCAAAACCAGGTAACAGCGTCACACAAATTCTATTGTTGTTTTTTTTTTTTTTTTCAGTTGTGGATCCAGATCTTTTCTTTTCTACGTGTTTGGTTCAAACACTTTCTACTTTGTGAGATTAAAAAAAAAAGAAACTGCCTGATCATTGATTTGTTCAGACCGTTAAATTCACATTATCAACAGTTGGAAGAGTTTGAAAGTGATTTCTTTCGCTCTCGGTCTTATCTACATCTCCCGCTGACGTGGAGTCGAGTCTTCCTGTGGCGGCTGATAGATTAGTTTTCATCACGTCGTCGACCAACCGACTGCGACTTATGATGCTCGTCGCATTATTTACCTGCTTCTTGTTTCATTCGCGCCAAACACAACGTGTGAATGAGTTTTTGTATTAAACATGTGTCTGGACAAGTTTTGTGTTTTTTTTTTTTTTTTTTTCCATCTTCACAAAAACTCTTCTGTTCTTCCTCCTCCTCTCAATTTCACCACTCTCTGTTTTTCCCTCCTCTGCTCCTCTTTGCTTATTGATATTCAGAGGATGAGGGGGGAGATGAAAGTGAAGATATGCAGAGAAACTTTCGCCCTGACCTTGTGTGTCGAGGGTATGAAGAGAGTTATCCCTGTATATTTTATACATATGGAGTCCTGTGGAATCTCAATAAAGTCGCCCGTTCAGGAATCAGCCGACGGTGTAAATCTGACGGTCATTTAATCCACAGTTCAGTTTGGTCCCATCGTGATAAAGTATTTCAAACAAATCTCCAGGAATCAAGTTTCTGTTGTAGCACATCCGGCTGTTAAACTCTGGTTCCTGGATTACCAACGAGCTTCGGCTACTGCTCCGTGTTGACAAACGGTTGACAGCTCGCCAGGCGCTTCCCTCAGGTTCAGAGCTAATTGCACAGCTCCGATTCGCCGCTGTCAATTATACACTCAGCATGTTGGCCGCCTCTCAATGTCCCTGCAGGTTTTTGTTTTGTACACCTCTTTTTGAAAAGCTTCGTTGTTGGCATGCTCCCATCATGCCTCTGTGGTGGTATCTGGTGGGGAAGTGCTGTGCAGCAGGGATAGGTATCTTTGAACCTTAATTTGGACAGACTTCTTCAATTTGGCAGAAATGCAGCTATGGAAGACAAGCAGATTACATTTTGGTGGTCGATGGACAGAGGTCACTTGACCCGATGTAGCTGTGATTGGATCACACGAGGTAAGAACAGGGCCTCATTGAGAACTTTGTTACAGAGAAAACAGACACTTTCATTTTGGTGAACTCTGATTGCCAAGGCATCAGCAATAAGAAGGTACCGGACTGTCCAACCATCAGTCCTTTGTACACAACTTTTGAGCGATGGAGTTGGAGTTGAGCTGATCAAGATTCCTCACGGTCTCTCCACAACTTTCTGGGCACATCCAACCGGACAAACAAGAGCTTTAAAGCATCTTCGGATAAATTGGACTATTTTGACCACAGATTGGTAGTTCTTTTTTTTCAAATTGTGATAGTTACAATAGCGTCTCCTCATAGCCAACAAAGGTTGTCAACATATGTGTCTTTTAAGGAGCTAAATCCTGCAAACGTTCAGAAAAGTTGTCATTTTGTAAAGTGAAGACAGGATTAGTTTAAGAACTGAGCCAGCTGTAGTTTTTATATGATCAGATATCCTCACTGACCGTGTTGTCACTCTTTCAACAGCAGATACAAGCGTCAGAGTCAAACCTTCAGCTTTTACCCTAAAGACAATAAAAGAGATAATACGCTGCAGTTTCCAGGTTGGAGCTGAGCTACGACCGTGTCCTGTTATAATGGGGTGTAAAAAATAGTGGACTTGTAGCCGTTTCATACGTTCAGAGCGAGAACGTGGAGTGATCAATATGAAATGTAACCACGATGATGGGCTGGATTTACTGTCACACCTCGTATAAAAACCCTGAGTGGCTCTGCATTATTCACAGAGCTGTCACAAAGACACAGAGAAGCAATACTCGAGTTCGCGCTTCTGTTTAAATCCTATGGCCACGTATTTCATATAGTTATATGCAGCGCTGCATAATTCACAACCTGAAATGATACACGACGGTGTTCTGCCATATTTAACTGCAGTTAACCTGGATTGGTCCTGATTTTTTCTTTACAGATTCTAACTTGTTCTGTGCCTGGAGCAAGGATAATATGAAATATAAAGCTTTGGTGTAAAGGATAACCTTCACCAACACTAAGCTCTAAACGCAACCATTTGTTTCATTTGAAAGCAGCTGCTTTCATATGCACTATAAAACTAGGATTTACACAAGGATATTTAAGTTTGCTTGTCAAACCTATATGGAAAACGGTCTGAGTGCCTGTTTTCATAGGAAGAAGAGAATTTTATATATTTTCATATTAAAAAATGTAAAATATTTTATGAATCTGGTGTGTGTCTACACGCAGGCCCCAGGTTTCTATATTAAAGGGATGAATAACTTCAAACTCCTACCAATGCCTCCACCAGTGCGTGTCTGGACCACCATACTGTGATCAATTTATTCTTAAGGTCACGTGAAAGTTTGTGAAGTTTTTGCAGGAACAAATTGTTTTTAAATGCGTTTATGAGCTGATAATTTATTTGTGGTGTTCGGTTTTAGGTCTTACAGTTTTTACAGTGTTTCCCAATCTATGATCTTTTTAATTGTGTTTAAGACATCGAGTTACGGAAAGTAGAGATGTTTTTACAGCTCAGTTGGTCATTTGTACTCACACTCTGACATCATAAAGACAGAATACACTGAACGTCACAACATATTTAAAGTCTCTGAACTGACAACCTGTCTTTCCTTGTACTGGTGCAGGGAAGGAGATCGGGTATCATGGATTAAGAATACAGTAGTTCAGTTTTCAGTGAAATGAAGCATCAGTAAAATATATATCAGTGGCCTACCCGGGGATACAACCTGGCATGCCAACTGGCACATCATGCACAGACTCCCAAAGCCTAATCTTGTCTGGTGGTAGACCCACAGGCTGGTGGGACACTGAGACACACAAGCTCTCAATGTGGTGATTCTTTAAGGGTGTTACGGTGGGTTATCTGGTCAAGATATCTCTCGGGCGTTTCACATTGGAGGTTTTTCAGGTACATCCAACTGGCAGGAGACCTTGAGGTACACCCAGAGCATGCTTAAGAGATTACATATCTCATACAGTCTGGGAACGCCTCACGGAGACCTTCACAACCTTATTGACGTGCGGCCACACAACCCCATTGTCTGATGTTTTTGTTTTGAACTGAAACTAGACCTTAGCTACAGCTGGGCACAGAGTCAGGCTCTGAACTATAATTGAAACACCAACTGTTAACAGTGCTCCTGTACACAGAGCATGCTGTATATATGGCTCCGTAACAAAACCTCAAGGTGAAACAGGACTCACCTTAAGCAACAACAAGGCCGCAGGCGGTGATTGCAGCTCCACGTTCATTCTGAGTGTGCGAGATTGAAAGCCTGAGGCATTCACTCAATTATTAGACTGACCCAAAACACTGCAGCACTTATAGACCAGGCCTCTGCAATTCATGGACTGTCTCCCTGCAGCTCAGTTATATAGATACGCACGTTCATGGACTCACACTGAGGCGGTTATCTTAATAAAAAACATCTGTATCTTTTTCTTTTACCCCCCGTTTCTCTATATAACACACATTAATACACACATACGCATCGGGTCAGTGGAGGCTTTATAATTCCAATCCCTGTCTCATAACTTCCCTTCAGTGTTGATAAATAGGAACTGCCCTGCACCGCGTGACACCTGAATAATATATAGCTCACAAACACACTGAGGGAATACATAGACCCATAGGTACAAACAGGCAATTGACTTGTGCATCTGTGGGAGTGCACACACACACACACAACACACAAACACACTCTGACTGTCTCTCACATTCAGTTGGCACAACCATAAGAGAAAATCGACCCTGCAGAGCACTGAATCTACAAGGAGTTGGCCCTGTTAAATGTAATGATTTAGATTTTATTTATTATATTATATATATATATATGAAGCTGCATTGACTTCATTATGGCAGCAGAAGTCTGATGTTTTATTCTGCATTCAAAGCTACAGCTTCTGTTTGCAGTTTTCATGCCCTGGTGTTGGTTTCCTCCGGGGGTTCAGCTTACATCCATACTGGATTAACCTGCAGAGACGGGCAGGTTAATTGGCGACTCTATATCACTTGTAGACACGAATGGTTCTCTGTGGTTGGATGGGTATGTCAGCTCTGTAAAAAGACCAGCGACCTGTTCAGACTGTAAACCACCTCTCACCCAATGTCAGTTGGTACGTTGGCTCCAGGGCCTCCATCCCTCACCTGTAACTAATGAATGGTTGAAACAGATAGAGGCTGTGGTTTGTTCTAGTGTAGTGGTCACCAACATTTACTATCCAGAATTTAAAAACATCTGGAGCTGGAACAAATATTTGAACTCAAGATCAACCATTCATGTTTTACAACAAGGTGGCAGCAGTAGGATCTATGTGATTAAAACAGCTGATAGTTTTTCATGCACTTTAATAACCTTTTCCTGGATTTTCTATTATTATTGTATGTTGTCGTAGAGTATTGATCTTCATATCTGGTGCTATAGGAGATGTTTGGACTCCAACAACTCCTGAGAAATTTTTTCAACAGTTTTCAGCAGCTGGGCTGGACTGAAAGAAGACATGTTTTGTTTAACCAAACCTATTATCTATTACCATCCAGTTTCTAGTTGTACTATTCCCTGAAATTTCTGATGGTGCATTCCATTGTGTGGTCCTCCAGTGAGTTGCCATGCATCACCCCAGGATCCTGCAGAAACATCCACCATGTGAAGGTGGTGACGTTTTTCAGATTCCACATAATCATGAGACAAAATTAATAATAAAAAATACAATACTCAAAGAGAAATGATGAAAACAGATCTACTGTGAGCAGAGAAGCTACGACCCCATTGTCTGGATGTGTTCCTGCATATTTGTGTTCGTGTGTGTGTGTGTGTGTGTGTGTGTGTGTGTAACAGGATGAATAAGTGCTGGCAGTAATCTCAGTGTTTCAGAGGGTGGCCTAGTTCACAGCTCCCATGTTTCTCTGCTCAATTATCATTCCATCGATAACATCTCCTTCCCTCTTGCTGCAGCCCAGAATACTCTGGCTTTGTTCTTTTTTTTTTTTTTTTTTTCCCCATTTTTTTTTTTTTTTTTTTTTTTTTTATACAAGCTGTTCCCTCATCTCTCCTCCATCACTATCTGTATTCAAATTACTTTACGGAATCAGAGCAGGCTCTTGATCAGCTTAAGGGCGCCACATGAGATAAAAATGTTTTATAGGTGGTTTTATTTGGATGGAGGCTCTGAAACCACCAACACAACATACAGCAGCTTCAGTGCAGAAGTATAGTGAGAAATGAAACAGTAAAAGTAAATCAGACTGTTTATGTACATTAAGTTTGATAGTAGAAAGGAGAACAAGTTGGGTTGCAGTGTGGTGGTAGTGAACTAAACATTTGATACTGGCTTGTCAACCATTAAAAACAGAAGAAGGAGAAAAGATGCGACCTCAGCTCCTTTTTTAAAGTGTTTCAAACAACATGACAAACTGATGTCAGTTCATATGAACATTTAAAGGGTTTAAAAGACTTAAAATTGTGTCGTAAGTGCAAAATAACACTGAACATTGGCTACGTTGACGAATCTGAAAACGACGTGATTTTTTTTTTTCCCATTTTCAAGGACTGAGAACTTTATTGAAGAACTATGAAGTGTCAACTTGCACAATGCTGTTGGTTTCGACAGCGAATATCAGTTCTGCCACACGGTGTTTTCAAACTCGTTCAAGGTTCAGTTTAAGTTCCTTTAATCCTTTGATGGATGCTGCCACTTGACAACTTTAGCTCGACAGAATTTCCAGTAAATAGTTGTTTCGGTTCATGTCCGACCTTTTAAAACCAACGTATCCCCAGACGACAGACATGACATATACCATATTTAAAATCTGTATTTTACTAATATATTTATCTTTGGATTAGTCCAATGAAGAATCAGTTCAGTAAATCAGGAGGAAATATTGGTTGTGCAGGTTTCCATGACATAGAGCATCAATAAATTATATATATATAACATTGTTTGAGTCTATAAATGTATGAATCATGCAGCAGAACTGACAATAAGTCTGACTTTGATGTTGATTGACAGACGGCTGTTGTCTGCCTCGCTCTCTGACCCAAAACTTTATATATATTCATCTCTTCATCTCAGCTTGTGTCTCTGAACACGTTGTTTTTCTGTTATTTTCTTTCATCTCTCTCTTTGTTTCTCCGTGTCCTCCCCTCCCTCTCTTCCTCCCCTCCGTCTCTCTCGTCTCCTCCTTCTTATCACTTCTCCTCTGAGTCTTCCTCCCTGTATTCCTCTCTCCGCCGCCGCCGTCTCTCCTCCGTCTTTAATCTCACTCTACCTTGTACCCTTTGATTTTGCAGTTGAAAATTGAAAGTGCGACATCCTTCTGCGCTTCGCTCTCCATGTGTGAGCATATTCTCTCCACTTCAATTTCTCCTACTTCAACCTCAATCTCGTGTGTTATTGCAAAACTCCGCCGCTGTTCTTCTCTTTAGCGGGACGACGTCACGTTCTGCCTGTTGTCTGCTTCTGTTTCTCTTCAGCACAAACTGAATCAAAAAGAAGTTGTCGCAACCTGCGGAAGCAAATATCAAACCGTGAATGTGAACATGTTTGGGTGGAGGATGGAGGCGTATAGAGCGGGTCTGTTGAACTGTACTAGAGATCAGATCTGTCAGAGATTAGGTTCTCTGGCAAGTGGAGTTGCTCAACAGTGATTCTTATAAAGAAGAAGGGCACCACTAAGGCCCTGAACAACCTTTGACCTGTGGCTCTCGCCTCTCTGGTAATAAAGGCCATGGAGAGGATCATAAAAGATCATATCATCAAGGTAACTGAAGCGATGATTGACCTGCTGCAATTTATCTACCTGGCTGCCAGAGGGGTCAGTGATGTGAAGGTATTCATCCTGAATACTGAACCATACGCATCTGGAAACCCCCAACACCACAGTCAGACTCATGTAAACCGACTCCTCATCAGCATTTAACACCATGCAGCCGCACATTTTAGCCTAGAAAAATATCACACACTTTCATATATTGACCACCAGCTCACTCACTGGATTATAGACCATCTCACAAACAGATCAACAGAGAGTGTTGGTGAACAACTCTCTGTGTGACATCCTCTTCACTTCCGCTGGCTCACATTGTGAAATTTGGTGATGATACTGTCCTCCTGTCTCTACTCTCCGGCCACATACAACATCACGTCACAGCTCAGCTCTGCAGGACTCTGTAGAGTGGTGTGGTAACTCGCCTTGAGCTCAACACAAATAAAACCAAGGAGATGATAGTGACATTTTTTTTTCTCCCGAACAGAGACAGATGGCTGAGGCAGTCACCGCCATCGCACAGGGAGGGGAGGGAGCCAGTGGTGATTGTGGAGGAATATAAAAACCTGGGAACAATCTTCAACAACTTTTCTCAAACACAGAGTAAATCCTAAACAAATGCCATCAGAGACAGTACCTACACAGGAAGTTGAAATCATTTGGTATTAACAAAGATGTTCTTTGGGGTTCTGATCAGGATGCCTTCTACACGCCTTCCCTAATGGAGGTTTCCAGGCATTTTATGGAAGACCCAGAACATGAGATGAAACATTATATATCTCTCTAACACCTCAGGATCGTTCATGGGACATGCAGTTTTCATTTATAATTACGAAAGTTAAGTGAGTGAATTAAGTGAGTAATGTCAACATATCTGTCTTTTGAAACAACACAATGCTCACATATGCAGGATTTTCATCACATGAAACAACGTCAGCAACAACAGAAAATGAAAAACAGAGTTTTTGGATGTGAATTGTCTCTGGATGATGTCAAACATTCGTCTACTGACACTTTAAGGTGGAGAAGGAGAGAAACAATAAGTGATGTGATGACGCTAGTATTAAAGCTCCATGAACTCTGATCTGACCGTTCACACCCAGCTCAGACAGCTACAACACAGATGTTGTTCCCATCTACAACCACATATGGAAGAGACTCACATCTGATTTGATTAATTTTAGTCTGGTAATGAGAACATAGCCCTGAGCTACCTTGTTACCTGAAAAAGAAACAGAGGAATTATGTATTTAAGTTTAGTTCAATAGGTTCATTTCCCTGCAGTAAAATTCAGTTTGAACCAATTGAGGCATGAAACATTTAACAAAGGGACCTCGTCACTGTTTACGTGACTCAATACGTTTGTTGACGATGTATTTTTCTATGACTACGACCAGACGCTGGCAAGATGACAGTGACGTCATTGAACGTTGACTGTGGCTTTAGAAACATGTGATATGATCATAAAAGTATTGATTAACCTGCGGGAACTGTCTTAAATTTGATCTGTTTTTTTCTTTTTTTTTATGATCGTTAATACGTGATTTCAGTTTTCAGAATCTCGTGACAAAAAGTTTGACTCACAGTTCAGAGAGTTCAGTGACTCAGCTGAATTTGCAGATAATGGATGTCTTGGCAAATTGGGAACTGCGGTTCACATTATGTACTTTTGTAAGAATGTAATTACTGAAGCCAGGTTTTCACTGCGATAAAGAAGTTAACCCAAAGAAAAACACTTTCTTTTTTCTGCTGATTAGAATTCCATCAGACTTTAAAACAACTGCAGACTTTGGCCAAACCATAAGTTTAACCTTGAATGTTTACTTATTATTATTATTATTATTATTATTAGGCCTCTGAAGGACTTTGTGAGATGTGTAAAAACTAATATCAAGGTGGATTTTTTGATGGAAGAAACATTGAAAGCAGCCTATTAAGTACAGCGGCCAAAAAAATACAAATATATCTCCTAAAATATTATTACTGGGAAAATGACTGCAAAAAGAAAAAAGCAGCCTTTACGCCTGTCAGAGTCAGTAAAAAATTACAGTGTTTTTTTCCCTCTGAGCTTTGTCGATATGTTAATATTTACTCATACTATTTCATCATTCATATTAGAGTTGGACCTTTGACTCCAAAACGGCTGCGAGATGAATAAAATTGTGTTTCTGTCTTCAACTAAACTCAAACTCAAATGTGTCTGTAAACAAACTAATCCAACCCAAAATGTTAGTGAGCCGTTTCTTTAATGTGTCTGAAACTAATAAGACAAGATAGATGAGTACAGAGTATCATGTTTGGCTAAATGAACCAAGTTTTAAATCCAGTAAACAGCCTCATCTTGTCTTGATCTGCTGTTGGAATAAGTCGATCAGGACTAAAGGCCGTTATTGTTCTTTTCTGGACGACTTTGATAAAATATCTTTCTTTGTATTTATCTTTTAATCCAGGATGATCCCAGCCAACCACAAATACTTCCTGTTGAGCGACCTGGCGTCATCACGGGACTATGAGTTGTGTGTTTTGGCCGTTTACGATGACGGGATCACAGCCCTGACGGGAACCAAGCTGGTGGGCTGCGTGTCCTTCTCGACAGAGTCAGAGTACGGACGCTGTCACTCTATACGAGACCAGGTCAGTATGTTTAAGTGTGGAGATTTTCTATTGTACCATTGATACAGGTCTCAGAGTCTCTTGACTGCTGCTGAAGTGCATCTGGTACAAATTGTCTGGAAAACAGTGATATCTCCTCAGTGACCACCAAAACCTGCCAAAGGACTTCTTGGACCTCTTGGAAGACCATTTAAAGTGATGGGCCATAGTAATTTGAACCCAGGGTCTATTTAACCACAAATACCCCTTCAAGAGATATTTTATATTGGTTGAAGGATTTTTCAAGTTTGACCATCTGCTGATCTGGAACACTTTTCAACACAAATGTAAATCTGTATCAGTCAGGCTTTAATATTATTACACTTTCAGGTGTTTAGATGATCTGGAGGAACTATCAGTTCTTTTTATCTGATTGTCTGGCTGTGGTTCTTTCCTCTTCTAACTAGTTTAATGATGGCCAAGACTAAGAAAATAGTTGTTCTGGTTCCCAGTTCAGTAAAAGTACCAGGTTTCCTGTGGGATCAGAGCCATTTTTGTTGTTGTTGTTGTTGTAAAGCTTTGGGTCTGTGTTTAGCAGTTAAGCAAGATGTTGGGTAAGTCTTGTAAAACAGTCTTTATAATAAATTCTCAGTACACTTATTAGGTTATCAGTACTTCACTTTATATGTAGGGACCCTGTTCATGCTACTGTTGAGATGAAGTGACATTTTGAGCTTTATTAGTGGTTAAAAGATGATGATATGGCCACATTTGGCTGACTGCCCCACTTACTTTCATTGTTAGCTATTTGGTTATGAAAACAAAAGACAGTCAAACCTGATATTACTTCAACCAACGTAAAATATCTCCTGAGAGGGTGTTTGACTCTAAGTCTCCAAAATACCTCCTGACAATTACAGAGGACTTGTAAAACTTCCTCATGTAAAACCTCCCAAAATCTCCCCAAAACCTCTAAAAACATATCAATAAACAATAAATTTCCAAAGCCCAATGTCAAATCACTTCAATGACCAACTTTAAAAAGTTCCCCACTTCCAAAAAAACTCCCTCAAATGTCCTCTAGAACATTTTAATGACTGCTAAATCTATCTGTTCTCCTCAGTTGATCACATGGACATTTGTATTCATGTTTTATTGTCACTTCTCTCTGGAAAAGAAAAGGTGAGACCTGATTACCAACTTACTTTTTACTTGCTTCTATGTCCAGTTCCTAGGTGGTACCATGATCATCATCATCGGGGGGATCATTGTGGCATCCGTCCTCGTCTTCATATTCATCCTCCTGATGAAGTACAAGCTCCACAGCAACCACTACAAACAGAAAGCCGCCGCCCGCCACGCCAACGTCTGCTCCCAAACTAATGGAGGAGGAGGAGGAGGAGGAGGAGGAGCTAACATCCTCGCTCTGCCTCCATCCTCCTCCTCTGTAGGACAAGGTAACCACGGGAAACATGGAGATGGAGGAGAAATAACATGTGACACCTGTTTTTTTTTTTTGATAACCTGACTCCATGTTGTTGTGTCGCAGGTGCAGGTGCTAATAAAAACCAACCATCATCGTCGATGGAGGGGATGGGAGGGGCTTCTCTTCGAGGGACGACTGTAGTGGACTTAAATCCCACCCATGAAGATGACGCCATCTCCCAATAACACACAAGAAAACTTTCAGTCACACCCACAGCCCACCAATCTTTAAGTCCAAACCAATACTCCACCTACCCCACACCCCTTTTTTTCTTTTGATTTGTTGCCGGTGCCTGGAGCCAAACTCCACTTTACGCTGAGGAGCAGCTCCTGTCATTGGTGAGTAGCCGCCAGAGAACGATGAGTTCAAACTTCCTGTCAGAGAAACAGTTGAACAGTTTGAAAACAGAAAGAAACACTGCAGAGGAAAAAGTGGCGCAGAGGGCAGCAAACCATGAAGACAAAGTTCACTCAGACTGAACGCCAGTCGACCGGTCGTCCATTAGAAATACACTTTAATGAACAGTCACTCATCTGAATAAAAAACACACACACACCTGTGCAGTTTCCTGTCTATTAACCAGATTTTAACAGTCAGTTGATTCCAAATGAATGCAGGAAGATGAGTTATAATCTGGCGTCTAATTCCCACTGATCATTTACATGATCGCACACTCAAACATATTCATAAACTTCCCAGATTTAATAGGTGGAGAATTTCAAAGACGAGCTACGTTGGAATTGTGACACATCCCGAGTTAATTATTTCCCCTTCACTTTGCTTCGGAGTCAGAAGTGATTTCACTGGAAAGTGCTTATAATGCAGCTTCTCATACATGGAGGAGTCTGGTCTCAATTACCCCCCCACCTCCCCCCCATTACCTATTATACAGTCCTTCAGCTGGAGACGCTCATCTCAGCTGTTCATGGTTTAATAGAGCTCTGAGTTGTCTGAAGTAACAGGCACGAGTTTATATTGTGTTTTTAACTTCACTTTGAAGCTATAGATGTGACGATATTAACAAGTCTTCAGAAGTCGAGAATGACGAGAGGCTGATTCTTTAAACAAACAAACAAACAAAAAAAAAAAAAACCTCCGTCTCGGGAATCTTATCCGTAATGTTTCCAGACACTCACAATGACAATCTGTTTGTAATGATTTCACTTTTCTGGCTCCAGTCTAATTTTATTTGGGTGTTAACAAAAAATGATCGCGCAGGATTTGTCACCAAATAACCTTTTATTGCCTTGTGTCTGTGATTCTCGCCATTTTCTCCATTACTTCCTGTTGACTCTAATACAAACACGTTTCGTCTCCTCCTCCTCCCTCCCTGGAGTCATTTGTTTGATTTTAATGAGTTGTTTTGTTTTGTTGCTTCCTTTTCTCGTGTCTGCTCCTTTTCATTCCCAAGTTCAAGGTCATTTTGTTGTCGGGTTATTTGATGCCGTAGCTCTTCTCTCCATCTTGTGAGATTTTCGATGAGCAATTTCACTCAAAAATTGAGACCTAATACCCAGTTGTGAGCAATCTGTCAAAGCTCCGGGGGATTTTCTCCCCCTTCACTCAGTTTATGAGCTGTTTTCTTTTCTTTTTGCCTGTTCTGTGTTGAAACATTGACCCGTGTGTCGTTCAGTGGATGGAAGCGTGACGTTAATCTATTTGCTGTTTAACTAAACAAGCAGAACAAGTACAGGCTCCGTCTTGACCTTTTCAATCTTGTCTCTGAAGATACTTTACATGAAATATTATATTTGAGTTGACGTGGTTCTCATCTCTGGTTATTGCAGTTGACCTCCTGTTGGAGTTATGAGGTTTGATCTGGATCAACACACAAGTCACAAAAACTGAAGGAAAAACCTGGTTTCATTCACCATGTGTGGTTCTAGTAGGTGTTGATGAGCTTCTCTGGTTCATCTGGATGTTTCAGTGGTTGATGGGAAGAGTCTTGAAGCTTTAGTTTGTTCTATGTTTGTTTAAAAGCTTTAAGTGTTTCATTGAATGTGTTCTGCTCATGTAAGAGGTAGTGGTCATTGAGAAGGCTCTAGTGGTCCTGCTGGAGGTTAGGGAGGTTCGTTAAAAGGTTGTAGTGATCAGGAGTGAGTTTATTGATGTCATTTGAGAATCTCCTGGAGGTTTTGATGGTTATTAAGAAGGTCGCTACATGTACTTTTTGTTTTCATGGTAATTAACAAGGATATAGACATTCCTTTTAGGTGATGTCAAAATATTCAATGTGGAGGATTAGAATAATTGTTGATCACTAGTTTGGGAAGTTTCAGTGGTCACAAACAAAGTTCAATGCGAAGATCATGAAGTTTTAGTGGAAACCAAAGCTACTATATGAAATTATAATGTCCACTGTGGAGGGTGGAGGTTTAACATGATGTTTCAAGGTTGGTTTTGACTTTTAGGTCATTAGAGTTTCTAGATATCCTTTGCCACTGAAGATTCTCTACAGATGGTTTTGTGAGGAGTTTCAATTTATGAATATGAACATTTTGGTTTAGATGTTTAGAAGACGCTTGGGGATGTTAGGAGGTTGTAGTGGTTCTTGAAGAGTTTCTATAAATGGTCTTTGAGAGTCATTACAAAGGTTTTAGTTTTTCTTTTGCAGGTTTCTGTCAGTGATGAGGTTGTGTAAATGTTTCTTTGAATCTTTTGAAGTTTCTAATGTTCACTGAGAAGTTTCTGTGCATGGTCTTGGAAGTTTTGATGATCGATGAGAAGGTTCCAGTCGTCCATTTGATGGTTGTGAGTCTTGAAGGACAGAAGTGGTTCTTTAGAAGGTTCTGGTAGTACTAAATGCGTTGGTAGTCATCTGTTGGAGGTTGTTGTGGTCCTTGGACAGGACCATATCCTTCAGGAGGTTTCTAGTGAACCATCTGGGAGTCCTCTAGGTAATCTTCTGAACACCTACAAGAGATTCTGCAGTGATGTTTCTTGTGCTAACAAACACAATTCAGAGTTACCGACTGGTCTCAATGCAGGTTACAGTTCACTTAACAAGAAAAGTTTTTTGTATGAGGTGTAACTGTCTGACACCACAAAGTGTTGATCCTAATTATCAGATGATAAAAGGCTCTCTGAACACATTTAGGGCTGATTTACTGAAGCTACAACAATCCCATAATGCATCACTCCCAGATTTATGCCTTTAAGGCAGGGACTAGTTATTCAATTCGAAGACAAAACAATGCTCTTGTGAATATTTAAATGTCCAGTCGACAAATATGATATGACTTTGAATCCTTTTTTTTTAAAAAAAAAAAAAAACCAAACATCATCTCATCTATAAAGGCTGATATGATAATAAAGAAATGGTGCAGAAAATAACCACTGTCTCACCCCAGTGGCTTTTATTTGTTTTTGTTTCTATGAGTAAGAAGCACTATTCCCACCAGCCCCCTCTGGTAAATATATAGGAAAACTATGTTATTTTCTTTCTGTTCCTCCTTTGTTTTTCATCTTTCTTCCCTTTTTTTTTTTTTTTTTTTTGTGGCTTTTTGCTCATTTCAGGCCTCCATCCGTCATCCACCACCACCACCACCACCATTCCTCTATAATATTACAACCTTTTTTTATCTAGTCATCACATCATCATTCCACCTTCCCACCTATTTTCTTCGCAGTGATAATACACCTCACATCTAAAAACATAAAAACACAGATACTGTCACATGTATTCTCACACACACACACTTCTTTCCCAGTGGAAGCAATCTCAGAGACCCCCGCTGGCACCATGAACCATTTATTGTGGGTTTAATATCTACACACACACATTCAATCACAGGAACAGGAAATGCATCGTTTGTGCCTTTATACTGTACATAAAAACAATTTTTTCTGCTTTTACATCACTTTATATCCTCCGACTGAAAAACACGTGGATAATTCAGTCACATGCAAACATGTTTAATTGAGATTATAAATAATTTTTTTTTTTTTTTTTACATCATTGTCATGTCTGATAATCTCTACATATCCCAGCTAATTTCTAGATTATGTATCAATACATGCTGGTAATTTGTTGTTTGTTGAGTCCAAACCATAGACTATAGCCAAGTCATCTCAAAACATCTGCATTGCTCCCTGGTGGCTGCATGTAGTACATGTCCATGGTTCAAACTAAAACATGAAATCTGTCACTTTACAATCATTGGTCCAAAACTGATAGATAAATGTGACATTTTGTCCAGACGTTCGATGAAGCCCTTGACTTTTCACCGATCAGCGAAACATTTCAACTTCTGTTCGACGGATTAGATACAAACTTTTGTTTCCTCACAATTTGAAACCTACAGATTTTCGTGGTCACAAATCAGCGGTTGGGTTTATGGATCCACCAGTTTGTTTTCTTCACAACAAATCAGATTTAGCGATGCTTCTCGCCCTGGTTTGAAGCTGACAGGAAGTAAAACGTTAACTAATGTAGCAGCCTAGAAGTAAAGCAACCACTGTTATATCAGATGAGTCTGCACATCTTGATTTATTTCTTTTTACATCCAACAAGATTATCATCTTCATGTAGTGAGATATTAACCTTTATGTCAATTGGATGGTTGGTTGCCATGCATGGTTGGTGTTTTTCTTTGTAAAATGGCAAATATTGTCCAGTAACACCTCGTCCATGCCAGTGACTGGTGATTTGATGATACACAAGATATTACCTCAAATGTTGGGTTTTTGTGAAGGGCTCAGTGACCAGAGACCAGGACCAACCAGGACTCAACTCTGTACAACTCTGGGAAGTTGGATTAGTTACTAGAACCTTGACAGTCCTTTTTTAAAGTGGTTTCAACTCTCCAGATGGTGCCATTTCTTAAATATTAAGTTCGATCACTAGAAGGAAGCTTTGGGTCGTTTTGAGCCATGTTCATGTCATGTGACTTTCAGGTTTACATATGTTCTTCTAGAAGTTGTTTTGGAGCTTGTTGGAATTGACAGTGGAGTTAAAGTGCTTTTCCACTTTACCGTTGTAACACCACTCAACTCAACTCGTTTTTTTGGTTTCTACCTGGTACTTGGTGCTCTTTTTAGTACCTGCTCTGTTGAGGTACCAAGCGAACTGAGTCGACACAAACGTGACGTGAACAGACTGTCGGCCACTGATTGGAGCGTCTTCAAAAGCATCTCCTCCATTAATGTTTACTATTCATGTCGAAGAGACTCCAAAATATAATGGAAAACGACGTGACTGGTACTAAATGGAGTCAAGCAGCGTTAGAACAGTTTGGTGGAAAACCAAGGAAACCGAGAGAGTCGTTGTAACATTTTTGTATTGTGTGTTTTTATGTATGTGAATGTCAGAAATGTCGACACTAGATTGATATGAAATATTCACTAGAAACACACACATTAGTGCAACACAGTCTGGCTCCTTCAGTGTGTCTCCACAGAGAGACAGAGGCCGATAACATCACAGAGCTTTATTCAGCGTCGAGCTGCAGGACGACACACTGACTGAACTGTTAGCTTCCTGTGAGGGCGGCGGTCACACAGAGTCACAGTGACACCTGGTGGTCAGTCGGTGCAGTGACACGTAGGAGCTCTTATTTATTTATTTTTTTTTCTTATTTTTTTTTTTTTTAATACTGTGTGTATCCAGGAGGAAAGAAAACAGACGCCGTTATTCACATTCATGAATTCACACAAGTGATCACACCGGGAGGTTTTCCCAGCACGACCACGGCCTGATGCAGTGGAGGATGCTGGGAAAGATAACAACCAAAAAAAAATAAATAAATAAAAAATTAACAGCCAAATGTCACAAAGATGTCATAATGAACCCGACGCCTTTTTTATCAGATTAAATATAAAAAAAGAACCTCGAGAAACTAAAACTGATGGTTCAGGATTCAGAAAAGATCCAGAAAATAAAAGATGTTTGAATAATTTGCTGTTTCATTGCGACTAAATAAAAAGCATCGAGATCCCCTGACATCTGTTTTGACAGACGAGGCCTGTGAATATAATTGGTGGTGTTACTTAAACCCTTCGACCAAAATAAAACAAAGTCAGAGTTTTTTTTTTAATCTTCGTCTGAAGGTAGAATAGAAAAACAGACGGAGAACGAGGACGGATTTATTATCATCTAAAAGAAAGAGAGACAGAGAGACAGACAGCAGAGAGGATTATGGGTTTATATTTAGTCGGAGAGAGAAATAAATAAACAACAACAACAACAACAAAAGAGAAAATGGCCGAACCACAAAGTGGAGTAGAGATGAGTCACCGAGTCCTGAGAGACGGTTATTTACTACGAAAAAAAGATGGAGGGATAAAGAGATGTTGAGAAAATGACAAAACCTGGAGGAAGAGTGGACGTGAAGAAGAGGAGGAGACGTGGCAAATAGAAAAATGAAGCCCCAGATTTACAGCTGAGACACGAGAGATCGAAACTGGAATCACTGATTTATCTTTTATCTGACACAAATTTGTCATAAATATTGATAGATAGATAGATAGATAGATAGATAGATAGATAGATAGATAGATAGATAGATAGATAGATAGACAGACACATATATTAAACAACAGCTCAGTTTCCAGAGTCAATACCAACCTGTGACCACTAGAGGGCAGTAAACTACAGCGTCTCTGAGAGTTTCTATCTTATTAAAAAAATATTTAAATTTTAAAATAAGTCAAAAAAAAAAAAAAAAAAAGAAGACACACATATAGAAATAATGAGGCAAAATAAATAGAAGCAAACGAAACGTTATTTGATACGTCCGGCATGAAAGGGTTAAAACATATACATTTAAATATAAATGCAAATAAAATAATAAAATATTGATATAAATTAATCAATATAACAGTTATCTAACAGAAATATAGAGTTGATTTCTGGTCGTTAAGAGGAAGGAAACAATCATATGTTTGTTTGATTGATTGATTGATTGATTGATTGATTGATTGATTGATTGATTGATATTGATCTGTACATTCAGCTTCATTCTCTCTTTCTTTTTTCTTTTTTTTTTTTTTTTTTTTTTTTTTCAGATTTTTCTACATTCAGCTCCACAGCTGGAGGAGAAGAGATGGGAGAGGTGAGATGTCTCACACACACACACACACACACACACACACACACACACACACACACAGTCCGCAGCATTGTATCTGTTTATTGGTTTGTTATGTAACAGAAGCAGGTCAGTCTCATCACTGTTGTTCATTATATAACCAGAGTTACGTAACAACCTTCTTCTGCATCACTTTCTCTCTTCTTCTTCTTCTTCTTCTTGTTCTTCTTCTTCTTCTTCTTCTTCTTCTTCTTCTTCTTCTTCTTCTTCTTCTTCTTCTTCTTCTTCTTCTTCTTCTTCAAACCTGACGATGTTAAAAAATTAAAGAAAACACTGAAGTCCTTTTTTTTTTTTTTTTTTAATGCTCGTGTACGGAAGCCCGGAGAGGCAAGTGATGAAAAACAAAATGTCTTTAAAAACAGGTGATTATTTTTGACCACTAGGTGCTGAAATAAGTGTGTGGGAAAAATCTAGGAAAATAAAATAAATAAATCACCTTTATTTAATAGATTTTGGTTTTTACTCTTATATATATATATATATATATATATATATATATATATATATATTATATATATGATAGAAAAAATGAGGTGAAGTGGGAGTTTTTTAGATAGATATTTTAAATTAAATATTTTGTACACATTTCCTGTGTTTTCTTATTATATCTGCATAAAGAAAGTCTTTACAGCAGTGCTGCCTTTTACACATTACTGTATATATAGTTAAACTAATTTTGTTTGTCTCGCAAAAACAAACAAAAAAAAAAAAAAACAAGAACCTAACCTTGTGTTTTGTCTTTAAGGTGCCGCACCGAGTTTGATGGTCCAGACCAACCACCTCCTACCAGAACCGAAGACCAGGATGTGACGCCAACATCCGAACCAGAGACCGACCGACTGATCGACCTGTTGATATGCAAAAAGTCTCAACGCTGCCGGGATCAAACATGTCGGACACAGGTCAGGTTTGCTCACGTTCCGCAGCTCGGAAAAACCTCGGATCAGTCCTGGAAACGGATTCTTCTTTTCTTGTTGTTTTTTTTTTTTTCTGAAGGAAGTTATCGGGGCGATCTGACGTGTTGACGTGGGTCAGGTGGTGGATTTTAATATTTGATTCCCCTCTACGTCGTCTACGTGGACACTAGATGCTGCTCTGGGAATATACCGAAGGGATTTACTGTGGATTCCGGTAAAAAAAAAATTGAAAATTAAAAAAAATAATAATAAAATGCTCAGTGACATTTCTTCCAGGATGCTCTCGGTTGTGGTTTTGTCATCGGTCGGCGGCGCCACGCTTCCTCTCTCTTTCCCCAGCGTTTCAGTCACATGCCAAAGGATTACTGCAGTAATTATGACAGCGTTGTTACACTACGGTCAGAATATGCAGACTTCCACAAAGAACACCTCTTTATTATTAAAACTCTCATCAGACGAAGAGAAAATACTCGTCGGGCATTGGGGTTGAAAATACGAGCACACTGTCAACGTCTTGTCTCAAAAGCATCAAGTAAAAACTAAACGATGAACTTCTCTGGCACTTTAATCGTATGTTTTCATTTCATCTCTCTCCCCGTCTCCTCTCTCTCTCTCTCTATCTCCTTCTTTTCTCATTTTCACGAACAACTGAATAGTATACTCTCCAGTATTACAAGTCAAACTCTTCTGGCTGCGGATGATTTTAGATAATGTTGAAATAATCAGTGATGTTTGCGTCCACGATTGGTGGACTCTTCTGGTTCTGGTCCTGGTTCTGGTTCTCTCTGTGTTGGAGTATTAAAAGTAAAAGAAAATGACAAAAAAAAAAAAAAAAAAATTTTTTTTTTTAAAAAAAGAAAAAAAAAGAAAAAGAAGAAGAAGAGACGACCTCAGTGGTCCGAGGACAGAGCCTTGAGGAACGCCAGCGTGGATTCACCGGAAGTTAAAACTATAAAGCACACGAGTCCGACTCTTTCCTGCGTTTGCTGGTGAAAAAAAAAAAAAAAAAAATGGTGAATTCCCGATTTTTATTTTTTTTTTTGTTTTGTTTTGTTTTTTTTGTTTTTTTTTTCTTGTTTGACGCCGGAAAAGTGAAACTGCACACGTACGAGTACGAAAACAATGGCGAACTCGTCGGGCGTCGGCGTTCCTGCTGACGAACGCCGGCGCTGATTTGTTAAATGTATTAACGCGGTTGTAAAAGATGGCCAGCAGAACTTGAGCTGCCCCCCACCCGCCCCGCCCCCAACCCCACCCTCGTCCCACCGTCCCTCGACTCCCCCCAAACGTCCCCCCCCTCCCCCCTTCCTCCCCCGCCCCCTTGCCGTTTGACAGTGTCTGTGTTTGTATGTGACATACACCTTACAGTCTTCGATGGTTTGATACCCATGATTTACTTTGAATATAACGGAACAAACGACCACAACGAAGGAGAAAACACAACATGTGAAACGGGGATTTTATGCTTTCATAGATACAATTATGTGGATTTATAAAGAAATAAAAAGGTATTTTTCTTGGAAAAAAAAGAAAAAGCTGATGTGTATTTAAGTCTCTTATTTTTATTTATTTTTTTAGATATTTTTTTTTTTTAATTTATTTATTATTTTTAACTGACTGGTGATTTTTTTTTTTTTTTTTTTTTTTTTACAGCGATTTCACCTCCACTCATTTATTAACAAATAAAAATCTCGTTCTTTTTTTAACATTTTTAAAATAATCTTGATGACTGGCTGATTACTCCTGATCTAAATTATCGATCTGTAATGTACGGAAGGAAAACGATCTTCTTAAAAATATATTTATTTATTAGCATTTATTAGCATTAGCATTGCATTTATTAGCATTAACATTTAGTAGTACTTGTGGCGAAAATGTGTTTTTACACCAACAAACAAAAATTACTATGTTTTAAAATATTGTACAATACATCATCCAACATCAGTATATAATAATTTTATATGAAGATAAATGAAACAAGTCATAATAATTAAACAGCATAAAAAAGCAGAATTTGTTATAAAACTGAACAATAACTGATAAGATCATAAAAACTAAACAAAAATATAAAAAATAAAAACTTGTGTGGGTTGTTAATGGTGGTCAAACTCCCCCTGCTGGTCAGATATTAAAAACACATCATTTGGTATCAAATTTAAAGTTTATCTTAAAGTGATGATCCAGAGTAATTTGAGCCCAGGGTCAATTTCACCATGAAAACACATCTTCAAGAGATATTTTACGTTGGTTGGACTAATATCAAGTTTGACTGTCTTTTGTTATTACAGCCAAATAGTTAACAATGAAAGTAAGTGGGGCAGCCAGCCAAACGTATCTAAATCATCATTTTTTAACCACTAATAAACTCAAAATATCTCTTCACTTCAGCTGTAGCATGAACAGGATCCCTACACATAAACTGAAGTAGTGATAACTTAGTAAGTGAACCGAGTTTATTAAAAAGACTGTTTTACAAGACTTATCCAAAATCTTGTTTTCATAACGACTGGTGATGAAGGGTGTTCCACATCAGCAGATTCATCATTTTCCTTGTTCTTCTGCCTCGTGTTCAGGAAAATGATGAATCTACTGATTTGGAACAGCCTTCATTTCGTTCTGTCTACGTTTGGTTGGTTGGTTTGGTTTGGTTGTGAAAACAAAAGGCTGTAAAATACGCAACGAACTCCCCAACAAAATGCACCATTTCCTCATGTCTCTCTTATTTTTTTAATTTTCTTTTTTTTTTTTTTACAGATGCTTTAGGAAATTAAACAATATTTGTGTGGTTTAGAGATGTGCTTTGTTGCACCTTGAAGATCCATGAAGAACATCACCATCACTGAACTCAGTCCATCAACCCAGCCACTGGTTTCCTGTCGACCTGGAAAGACGTGACAACAGACGTGTCTTGTTATTGCTGAAGTTAGCTGCATCTTTTCTGATTGACTAATATGATGCTTAACAGTTGTGTACAGCACCTTAGAGGTGAGGCAGGCGGCCGTGATAAGCAGCATCAGACCCAGCAGGACGATGACATGTCTGATGATGAAGTGTGTCGGGGAAACTGGAACACCATCACATTAACAGGATGTCATTTTAATTAAAAATAAACAAATGTTTCCCCGAATCTCTCGAAACCATTAAATAAAAGTAATACATGTCTGGATTTTGCTGTGAATCAGAAAAACAAGACTGAGGTTGATTTACATCAGCGCGATGAACAAATGCATATTTGGAATCAGAAAACAGAGTTTCAGTGTGAGATGTGGTGTAAAGCTCAGGAATAAGCCACTGAGTTGACCTGAGTCAGTTACTTCTGAAAATCCTGCATAAATTGATTCAATTTTTTTTACCTGAGACAGGAGATGGAGCGTCTCGCTCTCAGTGGAGAAATTATGCGAGAAGACGTAAACGTGATAAACACATTTGTAGCTTCCTCAGTGGGAGGGTTTTGCGTCAAAGAACAGGAAGTGGGCGGAGTGATTGACAGCCGGCAGGGTGTAGTTCTGCGGTGAACATCAGCTGGAAGTAACCTCCTTGAAACTGAGGCTGAGAGGAGCGTGTGATGTTGAAGCTGTAGCCTACAAACACTGAGAGTCCAGCATTGGAGTAAGAGCTGGAGATGTTTGGCTGCACCAGCACATCTGTTAACAAAAAGGAGATTGACTAAAACTAGGTTTTGTTTATGTATGTGAGTGAGACACAGATTAAAAGACGTCCCTAAAGCCTAGTTCACACTGTCGCTGTCGTGATCGTTGCAGCGTTCACACTTGGCAACTTGTTTTCCCATGATCTGGAGTCTCAACAACTGGTCTGAGACCTGTAGTGTTCACACTACAAGACTTGTCAGTGATTGATCTCCTGTCACGTAGCCAGTGCTTCTCACCATGATTTAAAGCCATTTATTGTTGACGAGTACTGGTGACGCTACCTCCGACACAGACTAAACAAGGTCCCAACAGCCTCTGATGACTCAATTGATAGTTAATAGTAATGATATTAATAGTAAGAGTTCCACAGGAAATCTGCAAGCGACTGAGATGAGATTAACTTGGATGTCTGGGACTAGAGCCAATTCTTCTTTGCCTCAACAGGAGACAGTTGAGAAGGTTGGACATCTGATCTGAAAGACTCCTGAAGGAAAGTTTTCAGGTAAATCCTACTGGTAGGAGTGCTCATGGTTTACCCAGAACACACTGCAAATGATATATCTCATCTAGTCTAAGAACGGATCAGGATCCTCCAGAAGAAACTGGGAAGTGTCGCTGAGATCTGAACCTGGGTAAGTGGATCAAAATTCTACCAAAATCTCAAGGAAATAATCCCAAATCAGCTCATACATAAAGAAGCAGACAGCAGGAAACAAGAAAACTAAACACATAAATGTACAGTTTTACCTGAACATGTCACCTCAAATTCATGTGCACTGCTGAAGTAGGAATTGCCGTCAGAAATGGTGCAGTCCCAAAGTGCAGATATTGAGAGGATACAGGAAGTCTTGACCCACCATGCAGGTTTGTATGATGTAACAGCTATCTTATTTAATGAAATCACAGGACCACAATCCAACTGTCCACACACTGTAGCTGCAGATCCTAGGTCCAGTGTCCAAGGATTTTTAATCTCCAATTTACCAACACAGCGGCTTGACTGCCCCACCAACCTGATATCTGGTTTATCTGTTCAGAAACAGGAGATAATGATAATTATGTTCATTTGTAGAGGAAGTTGAGTCATACAGCTCATCTCCTACCTGAGCAGGTGAGCCCAACGGCTTCAGTTGAGCAGGTGTTTCTGACCGAGTCAGACTTTCTGCAGTCCAGGAGATGAGGCTCGTTGCCTGCACACAGGAACTCCTCAGTCCAGGCTGAAGCCTCCACTTCTCCATAAAGCGCCCCCCGGAAGACAACAGGAGATCCACAGCCGAGCTGCTGACAGACCACCTCCTCATCCTCACACACAGGGGGACCAGGACTGGTTGGACGTCACCTCCAGTCTGCCTGAGCACCAGGTAGACCCGTTCACCAGCCGCTCTCTGGACTCTAGAAAGAAATATGACGCAGTAGCTTTTCAGACTTTACGTAACATCAAATTCACCCTCACACTTAATGACACCGACCTGAACATGTCATCACAAAGCTGTAAAACATGTTAAAGTTGAATAGGTTGAATTACCAGCGCAGCGACTGTCTCCTCCCACCAACCCGATCCTTTTGGACGCTACTGAGCAGAGAGAGACAGAGAAGACTCATCATTTATTAGCAAAACAAGACACGAGTTGTTTCACTCGTTGGATTGTTTACATCTTCAGCCCAGAGTCCTGAGGAGAAGGAGCAGAGTCTGAGATTTGGAAGGTTTAGGTTTGTAATTTCGTAGGAAACAAAGGAAGCAACCGTTAGGGCACAGAAGAAGTGCACCTAATGGACAAAGATGGAGGTGCTGCGACAGGACGTAAATAATGGAAATCTGTATTATTTACTGTACATATATAACAACATACATTTACAGGCTCTGGGATGGATATAACAGCCTCTACAAACAACAAGAAAACAGATTTAAATTCATTTCAAATATAGAATTTAAATGAACTTCAATAATAAAAATGGCTGATGTGATTCAACAGAGAATGCAGTGAATGTGTTAAGAGATATTTTTAATTAATTGACATTAACTTGTATTAATTAAAGTTTTTTTATATTTATATTTGTGTATATGTGTGTGTGTAAACTTTTAATAGATTATAATAAATTATCTAAGGCTTAACATCGTACCGTTTTTCAATATTCAATAGTTATAGTTTGTACATGATCAGAAACATTCAAAGCTTTTACGGGTTTTGACCTTCCTGCTTTTTTCTTTATCAGTTGTTTTTTAATTTCTTTTCCCCTCAACGTGATTCAACGTCCTCTGCCGCTGGTAAGTTTGAGGTTTGTGGGATAAACGTGCAGGGAGTTTTAATATCATTATAATCACATTACATTTAATTATCGATATTTAACTGTTGTTATGTTATGTTATATGATTTGTTTTTGTACTATTAAAGCATTTTTTTAATAACTTTCCTAGGCCAAAATATATTATGACATTTTATTTTATTTTTTTTGAAATTACGCCTCACTTTATTATGACATTTTTATGAATAATTTGACACCCTACTATACAGTGACACCTACCTACTGACAGTTTTCTGAACGTGTTTGATGCAACAGAAGCAGAAATGATTTTATCTGGCGTCAACGTCAATGAACGTGAAGCTTCCTGCTCTGATCTTTATCAGCTGCTTCTTCTTATCTCTCGTTTGTATCTTGCTTGTTTCCAGTGAATTTTATTTAATTTCATCTAACTGTGTCTTTAAAGTCATCCACTGAAAAAACAAATACGTTAGTGCCTCTAGAGACCAATTTGTCCTTCATCAAAGAGACCGAACTGATTTCTTGTCGTTTGGAGTTTAATAACAGTTGTACAGAAGCAGAAATTATTCAATGTAATTTGATGTCCCACTGACTTTACCAACAATTTACAGTCATCGTTTCGTGGACTTGGTCTCTGATGGTTGGTGAATCATCAGTTAATGATCATAATGTGTGAGACTGACAAAGTGCGACAGCCAATCAGAGGAGGGATGTGAGATAAATGCTGCTGCAGTCTCACTGATTCACTCACAACCACGTTTTAAAAGTCTGACGTTGTAACCGTTTTTTGTTTCATTTTCAGTTTCTACAAACTCTCCAAGTCTGATCCAAATGTTACCTGGTACCGGGGAGGTCTGCTGGTGATTTCAGCTCCACCATGAAAACCAGCGTGTTGCCATGGTGATGTTTACAGGTTTAGTCTGTGTCACCGGTGCTCGTCAACAATAAACGGCGGCTACATCCTGTCTAGTTCACGTGACCAGACGTATAGTTTGGTGGCGTCACCGTGTGATCAGGAGTCAATCACTGACAAGTCTTGTAGTGTGAACACTACAGGTCTCAGACCAGTTGTTGAGACTCCAGATCATGGGAACACAAGAGTGACAACAGCGTCTGTCGACTAGTGTGAACTAGACTTAACTGTACATAACATATACAGTTTAATATATATATATATATATATATATATGTATGAAACTGATTATTACGCTGACATTTATATCAAAAATTGAACACCTTATTTTGTACTATGACATATTTATGTTGTATGTTTGATCCTGGCTCAGATCAGAAGAATCACACGTATCAGTTTTAAGTTTAGTTTAAAAAAAAAAAAAAAAAACAAAAACTAAAATTTGCAGAAATTCCCTCAAAACAAACATCTTTTTAATTATAAAAAAAAAAAAACTTTATTTCTAAGGGTTAGTTTGTTTGTCTGTAGGAATCGTGACGCACAGAGTCAGAAGGAGAAAGACGAAGGTTTAAAAGCCACCGACGCGTAGAAAGTGTTTTCCAGACGTGATGTTTGTCGGCGGCGGCGACATCTGCAGGTCACAAGTCAGAGAAGAAATACGTGTTGGTATTTTTTTTTTTAACATCGTTTTGCGTTGGAATGTAACATTTGATCTGTAGGTAGAAATATTATTTGACGCGTCGGACAGTCAGGGCAGGTTGTAGTGGCGACGACACAGCGAGCGACTCAGTAACTTTATTGCATTTGACGCTTTTGAGATCGAAACTTAATCTCAGTAAATTAACTCGTCAACAGAAAACAAGAAAAACCGAAAATCATACAACGTCCGCTCATTAAAGAACTAATACATCTGAGAACAGTTTTTGAAATTGAAGGATCTAATTCGTCATCATCAGCAGGTTCGTTCAGCAGTAACCTCGACGCCACGTCGGGGAAAAAAAAAAAAAAAAACAGTTACAGTCTGTGCGTTAGTGGTGGTGCGTCTTGTCGTGCAGCATGCTGAGCGCCGTGTTGGAGAAGTCTCGCAGGACGTCGACCGTCTCTCTCTGCAGCAGCAGCGACTCCTGGACGAACTCCTGCTGACTCTCCACCAGCAGCTGCACCGACTGCGCCAGCATCTCCAGCGAATGCGACACGGAGGTGAGCAGCATCCGGCCGGCGCGCTGCTGCTGCAGGCTCTGAGACGCCATCTGGGCCACGTGGTCCCGGGAGCGGCAAGAGGACGCCCCAGCCGGGAGGGGGTCGCACGGTGTGGAGGAGGCGGGAAGAGGAGGAGTAGGTGACGAGGAGGCCGGAGGAGGCTGAGAGGTAGAGTCGGACGAGGACGAGGAGGCGGCGGTAGGAGGCGGAACTGAGGAAGCAGGCGGGGACTGGGAGGACGCAGCGGTGGCGTTGGCGTCTGATTCAGACGTGGGTTGGGAGGAGGCGGTGTGGTTCTGGTTGCCGTTGCCGTTTCGGGAGTAGGTGTGGACGGGCTTCACCCTCGGAAGGACGTCGTCTGACAGCGGGTCCATAGACGCGGACGACGAAGGAGGAGCAGGCGGCGGAGGACAAGACGAGAAGAGAGAGTCGTCGTTGTCGTCCAGGTCCAAGGTCCGGTCTGAGAAGACGACGGAGACGCAAACATTTGACAAAGAAAAATGCTAATTCCCGTCGATCATTTTAAAGTTAAAACTACATCGTTACCTCCGTCGTCACCCAGGTCCATGTCGAACTCGGACGAGGAATGAAAAGGATCTGCTGCAACACAAACATCACAGATGTCACGTCACTGGTTTCGTAACGTTAAGTTACGTTAGAAAAGTAAAGTAACGACAGACACAAACCGCCCAGGTCTTTCTCTGGTGACGACAGCGGCGACATGTCTAAGGAGGCTCCTCCTCCTCCGGGTAACGAATGGGAGCTCTCCGTCAGGCTGAGGTAGGAGTAGGGGGCGGAGTTAGAGGGCAGGGACTTAGTGTAACTCTTGGAGAAATCGTCGTCGTCGGCGAGATCGGCGTCACTGTCGGCGTCTGAGAACAGAACCAAAACACTGAATATTACAGGAGAAAAACTTCACAAAGTCGCGGTGCGACGTCGGTGGGTTATTTTGGACACTTCGTTACAACATTTTTGATGACGTCCTCGGCGCCTGCGTTCCTTCTGCTCACCTCCTCTGGGACTCATCATTAGTATCTTATGAACCATCGTCTCCACAGGACCCAGGTTCTTCTTCCCCAGCACGTTGCCGTTCGGGCCCCTCAGGGCAGCGATGCGTCTCTTTCCGTCGCATTTCAGATCCGCCCACTTCTTCATGATCTGACGCACCTGTGAAAACGTTCAGGCTCCTTTTTAAAAAAAAAAAAGACTTCAAGCGGCAGCACTGAACTTCTGTAGCTTCTACTGAAGAGAACTTTACAACTACTAATATAAATTATCACATATTACATTGTTTCTTAGTAAACTGAACTGAATTAAAAAATTTTTTGGGTACATGTTTTTTCCCCCGCTGCCTTAAAACTAATGAATCAGTTCAATTGTTTTAGTTTTAGTTACAACATCTGCAGGTGAAATGTTTGTTTATTATATAAAAAAAAACAACACTTGTTTAAGAAACACATAGAAACCAAATATAAACAAGATGGAGACGTTATAACAAACCTCTCTGTGATTCTCTCCCAGTCCGTTGACCTGGTCGGTGATTTCAGCCCAGGTCTGTTTCTTGGTCTCGGCGGATACGCCTTGGTTAAACTTCTCTACGGGAAAAAAAAAAAAAAAAACACAACATCAACACAGAAACATGATCTACTGAAGAACCTGCAGACCGGGCTCTTCCACAAAGGGCTGAATTCGGTTAATTAAGTTGAGTCCGGTGCTGCTGCTGCTGCTGCTTGGTTGGAACAAAAACCTGCAGCCACACGGCCCTTTGTGGGATAGTTTGAGGACCCCTCATCCCAGAGACTGAAATCTGTGGTCGTCACGTTCAGATTTAAGTATTTAGAGCTGCACAAACCTGCATGGTCTGTATGAACGATCAATAGCTCATAGTGAAACAGCTGAAGGTAAAAGTTCTTACGTTTTCAGCAAAAATAACGTCGCACAACCGTACCGAGTGATCTTGAATCTGTTTACTTTTCATCTCCTGGTTGAATTCAGGCAGTTATGATGTCGCATCTTATTTTATCTTTTACAGCTGCGACAGCGAAGCATAAAAAGTCCAACATCGAACCCGAGCGTTTTCTGCTTCTGTCTCGATAACCTCTGAGCTGTGCGAACAGGAGAATCACCGAGGTCCCATTTAATAGAGACGATCCTATCTCACGCACACTCACGGAGGATGATGTATCTGTTCCTCTTCACCGCCTCCAGCAGCATTTTGACCTCTGCGAACGAGAACCTCGGTTTGGCTTTCATGGCTCGTTTGGCTCCTCCCACCTTGAGCTCTTCATCGTCGTCGCACCACGAGGCCGACATGGTTCCGCCTCCTGCCGATCGTCCAGCTTCTCACGTCCTCAGTGACCTTCTGGTCTTGACCTTTCGAGCCGGTCTGCAAAATAAAATTCAAAAAGCAACATCTGTAGATCAACTGGTCTGACACTTGGTGGCAGCACTAAACAACATCCAGCTACAAGACTGTGAAGAAAAAAACACATTTAACAGTAAAAAATAAATAGAGCCAGCGATGACATCAGATGTGTATTATCCCACCACGCTTTACATTTAATTCTGACAACACAGCAGCTCATTTAAGCTTTTAGAGTTTGAGAAAAATGTATTTTGAAGCTCATTTAATATTTTAAATTATTTTGAAAAGAGGAATTAAAAGTCAAATCCACATTGGAGCAATAACGCAATATATGGTCTGCGGAGATGTTCAACTTTTTTTTTTTTATTATTAATTTAAACAAATGTATATCAAGGACATCTTATTTAATTATTTATAATTTTCCTTCGAGCTGATGTCCCTAAACTGCCCTCTGCTGGATGCATTTTAACATAAAAAAAAACTGCTGCATTGAGGAGGAAAGATGAAAAATATTACATACAAAATAAAGTTTATTACTGTTTGAATCTGTATTTACGTTAATATTACATTAGATTATCAACTATTATTTTTTTTAAATAATATAAATCATTTCCCCCCTAAAATTTCCTTTTAAAATGTGTAGTTCATCTCTATTTATGACTGAAATTATTACTTTTTTTCATTTTTGTATATTGTTGCATTTTTTTTTTTTTTTTTTAAATAGTTGAAATTTTTAACTTTTCTGCATAAAATCATTGTTTTTATCATCGGTTTCGTTTGTTCTGGTCACGTGGTTCCGTCTCAGCCAATCAGCTGCCTCTTCCTTTCTGTCTTTGTTGAGCTCGTGCCTGCTTCCTCGGCCCCTCCTCTCTCCGGTACAGCTCGTGCCCTGGTTCTCTCTCCATGAGCAGCACCGACTCCTCCGCAATCTCTCCTCCGGGGCAGAGCAGCGGTTCAACCGCAAACAGAGACACCTGAACCCGCCCCTCCTCTCTCCCTCCCTCCTTGGCGGCGTCGCTGCTCGGACGTCGGCGTCGACACGCGGATTTATCGCGACGCGGTTTGTGTTTGAGTTCGTGTCCGACGGCGGCGGAGCCTGGACGGGGAGGACAGAATGTCCGCTAGCTGCAGCGCAATGCTGCTGCGCTTTTTTTTTTTTTTTTTTTTTTTTCTTCTAATTTAACGCGTGTAGTTACACGTGTATGTGCGCTAAAGCGACGCACGTGCTGACGGTTTACCGGTAACCAAAAGAGCCATTTTAAGTTTGATTGTTTTTTTTTTTTTTTTTTCCAAATGGTGAATACGTTGAAAATAATTACCAGGGTAAAAATGGCGCTGTTCTCTCCCCTCCTTCCTCCGCGGTTCTCCCGAAAGTTCGGAGTGACGAGAACAACGGTACTGCGCAGACTCCGCAGCGCGAGGGAAATTGGTCCCTTCCTCGCACGCGCAACATTTTTCAGGCTTGCAGCGCGCGCCCCCATGCTGCTGCCTCTGCCCCACATACAATGTGCACCAATCACCTTCCACAAATAAATAAACAAAAACTCAACAATTTAACACTTTTTACCATCTACGTCACCAGGTGTTTGCATAACTAATGAGTCCAAAAGTGTGCACGCGATGTATTTGCGCATGTGTTGGGTACTAGCTGAACTGGAATCACTGAGGCCTGTTGAGGTCAACAGGGGTCATGTGGTTTAAACTGCGCAATTACGTTACAGTAATGATTATTATTGTTGTTGTTGTTATAAACACAGTGGACCCGGATGTAAACATTAGCATTGATGCACCTGGGGAGGTTAGGAATGTGACGTCACGTTCCATTTCATATGATGAGGAAACAATCACAAATACATGAATCACCGTCATTTCACCACCATTTTATATGAACACGGAGCTCAGAGACAATCAGGACGCAGTACAGGGGGTAGAAGGGTAGTACGGTACAGGGGGGGGTTAAACTAGAGAGGGTAGTTACAGTGTTTGTCCGCTGGGTGTCGCCAGAGACTTTACACCTGCAGAACAAATGCGTGTTTTGTTTCTTTCTTTCTTCTTGGCGATACCCGACCGGGCCTGCAGAGGGCGCCATCACGCACGTGTCTGAAGCAGAGCAGAGAAACTAGGTGGAGGAGGGTGGATGTTACATACTCATAAACTTCACATAGATTTATATATTTTACATATACATATGAATATATATGTATAACATATAGATATAATTGATAAAAAAAAAAAAAAACATGTACAAGTTGTTAGTTTTTTTTTTTGTCGTGTTGTTTCAAATGTGAAGTCATCATTATCATCATCGTATGATGATGCGTATGATCTGGAGGAAGAGGCCGTGGCACGTTTCAGAGAGATATGTTACAGCAACAGACAGGAAATGACATCACTAGCATGCGACTAAAGGCTGAAGACGAAGAAAAGGAGGAGGAGGAAGAGGAGGGTCTTCTATCGCTTCATGAGGTTGTTTGCTTTCTGGTTGGCGGCGTCGATGCGCGACACGTTGAGAACAGCCTGTGAACACACACAGAGAGATGAGAGGAAGATGGTGAGTGGGTACGGGTGTGAGGTCACGTGACGCGCTGCAGGCGGCGGCGGCGCTACCTTCCCCTGGATGCGTTCGATCTGGACGTTCTGCGTGTCGATCTCGTTGCCCATGTCCAGCGCCATGCTCTTCAGGTTCCCGATGATGCTGCCCACGTGAGCCAGGTTCTCCTCCATCTCGTCCTCGCGGGCGTCGTTGGTCACCCTGTCACAGAGCGACGCGTCAAGTCGTCAGGCGTTTGACCAGCTGCCGTCAAGCGTGGACGTTTTATTTAAAGGAGAACAAACACAGCTGCCACGCAGCGGCGACTCTCTACCTCCTGATGTGTCCTCCGCTCATCATCATCTGCTCCCGCTCGTCCACGACGCGAGACGACGGCGGCTGATTGGACACGACGCCGTCCTGGCCCGAGGCTCCGCCCCACACCGCCTTGTACGCCCCGCTCTCCTCGAAGGCCTTTAGTCTAACGGAGACGAGTAAGCGGTTAGAGACGGAGACGTCGGAGAGCGAAGCCAACGAACGTGACGACATCGAAGCAGCAACAGAAGAAAACGACGGCTAATGAACGACTCGGTTTATCAGGAACACCAGCTACAAATTGACTAGCACCTATGATCCAATCACAGATCAATACATGAACTGTTAATCAATGTAACACATGAGCCTCTTAACTGCATTGATCAAGTTGAGTTGTTTCTCAGTCACCGCGGTGACGCTAGTGTTGTTATTGATTTCGAGTGTGTCACAAACTTCATATATCACTGTCTCATCAACATCTGTTTTCTACAAATCACTCAAGTGCTGCTGTCGTAAAAAACGTCGTACAAATTTGTCGCGAAAGATGCGATAAAAACGTCACGTGTATGTCGTGAGATTTCGTACATTTGCTATCATGTATGACGTAAAAAAAAAAAAAAAATGCGACATAAGTACATCTTTCGTACAAAATAAGATGAACACACAATGCGTACATTGTCGAAAGTCGTACGTTTTATCGCGAAAAACGACTCACAACTACGGTACGCTACGAACATAACGCGTGTATCGGCACTTTCCGCACGTCGTATGTCGTCAAAATGCGCCAAAAAAAAAAAAAGTGGTGCGTATATCGTCAAAAATGCAAAAAAAAAGTCATACGCATGTCCTCAAATTTCGTAGCATGTATCGTCAAACGATACATCAAAATCCAAACGTTACGTTTCTGAGAAAATGCTGCAACGTCCAGTAAAAGAGACGTGAACTGCTTCCTCCATCGTTACGTTTGGTGTCACTTCGCCATATTTAAATCACATAAAACAGTTGATTTTTACGCTTTGTACACTTGTTTTGGTTTTGACTGTAGCTTCATGTTCCCAATAACTTACCCCGGTCACATCACCACCTACTTATCACAGGAGCAGAGGCCGCAGCACTTCCCCAGGTCCGTCAGGTTTTTCTCGGCCTCCCTCATGTCAGAGTTGATCTGATCCAAACCTTCCTCTATTCGCTCCAGCTGCTCTGAGGAGGAGGACGAGGAAGACGAGGACGGAAAAACGAAAACCCAAACAAAATCAAAACAAACAAACAAAAAAAAAAAATCACCAACTATTTCTGAAAAGCTTTTGAGGAGCTGAACAGAAAAACCAGCAACTTAACACGAAGCGTCAAAAACAAAAACAAAAAAATTCCCATAAATCATAAAAAAAAAAAAAAAAAAAAAAAAGGCGCCGCTTCACTGACTCCCACTTCCATCATTTTAACTTAACGTTTATATGACGTGACTCCATCGATCTGCAGCTGCCTCCATTAGTCACTGACGCTGTGTTTTGAAAAATCACCGTGTTTACGGAAAATGTTCTCTCATTGAAATGAATGGAGAAGCTCTGGAATTCCTAAAAACTTTGTCGTCTTTTCAGCCTCGCTGCTCCTCCAAACTTTAACCTACAGGCGTCGTTAAAGTTTTAATCAGGTCACATGACTTTGGGTTATTCACCTGTCGATCATTGTTTTAATATCTTGTACGGTTTCTGAATTATCACAGTTTAAATTCGATGCTTTTTTTCTGCTGCAGAATGCTGAGTGAGTCACATGACCTATGACATCACACACTCTCACCCCTCAGCTGCTGTTCATTTTGTCACGTTTTTCTCTTGTAGCTCCTCCATGTTTCACTTCTCAGACACAACATTGATATCAAACTGTAGATAAACTTGTGCCGCATCACACAGTGAGACGTCTGAAGCGACAGGACTCATATTCTTCTTCCTCTGTTGTTCTTTTAGCAGCGAAATCAGCCTTAGCTTCTCATTGACAACCATTATGACTGAGCTCTGGCTAAAAGCACAAAGCAAATTAACATAAATCGTTAGTGTTTCACTTTATCTTCATTTAACACACATCAATGAGTTTGGTTAATTCTTGTGCCACTGTTTTGGTGATATCAGTTACAGTTTGAGAGGTTTGCTGAGCTGAATCTCATTAGCATCGTTGTGTTTTCATCGTGTGACTTTCAAAGGAATTTGAAAGATTTTTGATAAAAAAGAAATACAGTAGCTGATGGAGGCAGTGAAGGATCAGGAACTAAAATAAAAGTTGTAACTCTCTGTGAGTCTGCTCTAATTTAATGGAGGTGGGTGTCAGTAGGGAGTTTGTGTCGAGCTCAGGTTCATGTTCGGTTCTGGACCCGGACACCAGACCTACTTCCTGATTGGCCAGACACACAGACCACAGCACTGCGCCATGTCTGTGAGGTTCTTCTCAGCTTCCCTCATGTCTCTGTTGATGGAGTCCATGCCTTCCTCGATTCGCTCCAGCTGCTCTGTGAGGAACACGAGGCGGAGGGTGGGTGGAGGTTTGAGCCGAGCGCTCGACACGTCTCCAACATGTCGTCCGACGGACACGAGCTTTGCTGGAACGTAGAATTTAATAAGTGATAAAATACAACACGATGTCTTTTACCTCCTTGTTCGTCCAACATGACCAGAGCTCTGATCCCGGCGTCTTTACTCTGCACAAAAAAAAAAAAAAAACACACGTCATTAACATCGTTAACATCGATCATCGCTCGTTACGTCAGAGTCCATCTTTCCAAGTTCATCTTATCCTAATATCCGTCTGTTTAAAGTCATTTAATCAGAATAATCTGCTCGTTTCCTGCAGCGGTGGAAGAGGCTAATGATGCTAACGTGATAAAGAACTTCATGATGGAGTTTGTCGTTTCTCTACGACTCTTTGTGTTTCAGTCACTTGCCACCTAATTGCATACACCATATATACACAGTATGGATATATGTAATGGTGTGTGTTGTTGCATATATGTAGGTGTGTGTTAAGAGTGTGTGTACCTCCTCCACCAGCTGCATCATCCTCCTTGTACTTTCCAGAGACTGAAAGACAAAAACATGTGACATTAAACTGGCTGCTGACTGGCATCACACTCGAACCTGTTTCCTTTTCTTTGTCTGAGTCTCTGAGGACAAGAGCGACGGCAGTGTCGGTTCTAGTGCGAACGCTCGTGTTGGTCGTGATAAAATTTCACCGAGGTTGTTGATTCATTTCAAATCTTTAACAAACTGATTGCTGATTGTTCTTTAACAAACATGGCGTCTGTGTTCAGACCTGTTTATATCGGGATCGTCTACACGTTCAGCTCCGATTTGATTGTTTTGTGGTATCTTTGTTCAAATCTGCATTATTAACAACAATAAACGTGTTGGTGTTACAACGGTGAAGTATCTCAGTGTAATTGTGGCTGTTAATGGAGATTATTTCATGTTGTGTTTTTGAGTCTGTTAATGTGATCAGACATGTCATTTAATGTGTGTAAACAGTCAAAAACACAGAGGCTTAACCTTTGCTGCTGACATGACGACCTGTGTGTGTGTGTGTGTGTGTGTGTGTGTGTGTAAATATCATGTCAGTCTCTGGTGACTTCCCCACCAAGGGGTTGATGAACTAATAAATGGCTTTGACCTACAGTAACCTTTCACACCACAGGGAGCAGGTGTATGTGTGTGTGTGTGTGTGTGTGTGTGTGTGTGTGTGTGTGTGGCACCGCCCTGCATGTGCTCATCCCTGCCTACACTGGGAGACCTGTCGTCTCCATGGCAGCCAACCAGGTGAGCCAGCCAGGTGTCGCCCCCATGAGGCTGTGACATCAGCGACACCGTCCATCGTACACTTCATGTCTCTTTTATCATAATTATTATTATTATTATTATCATCATTGTATATGATTTAATACCTGAAATGGACCAGAAGAAAACTAATGACTCACCTCATCTGTGACCTGATTGGCTCTTCTCTGCAGTTCCTCCTGCTCCGTCAGGACGGGAGCGTCGGACGCCATGTTGGACCTATATATGTTTATATGTGTTTATGTATATGTGTGTGTGTGTGTGTGTGTGTGGTTGTGTGTTCAGTCGTCCCCGGTGAACAGATGAAGCTGCAGCATCAGGTGGTTGTGGCACCTGTAGAGCAGAGTGACGACATCTTTATTTATACAGAAACGACGTCAGACGAGCTCGGGGTCGATTTAAACGACAGAAACTTGACTCGTCGAACAGTTTATAGTCCAGGTCTGTTATATGAAGACTGTTCGAGCTGAAAACAAGACGTTTTCACACCAGCACATCTCAGAAAACTTCATATAGTAGAACAATGTAACCGTCTGTGTCCAGATCTCAGTCTCCATTTCCAAGCTGTTAAATTGAGGTTTCCAGATACAATAAGCCAGTTACAGTCAGTCATTGATTAGTCAGTAAAAACTAATAAGCAACATGGTTTTCTCTTGTTAGTTTGAGAAACAGATTTTATGTTTTCAGGAAGAACGAGCTGATGTCCTACGTAACTCAGTTACAGATTATTACGAGTGTGTGATATTTCTTCTCAGTTGAAAGAAACTGTTACATCAACTGTGCTGTTCACGTCAATTCGTGATTGGTTCGTGATCAGGAAGTGTTTTGTTCATTCCTTGCTCGGACTGGGTCCGAGATTTATTCACTTTGTTTGTTTTCTGTTCTGATGAATCAGTTCTGTTGCTCGTTAATTTCCCACAGAAGCTAGCTACAGCTCATTAGCTCATTAGCTAGCTCTACTTTGTAATTAGTCTGTATTGTTGTGAAATGTGACCAGCAGCAGACAGCACGTTTGGGAAGTTGTCATCTTGTCCGTAACCTTAAATAAATCGCCTACTTGGAGCTTCCTATATACGTACGTTACATTTTTATTTACATCACAAGCTAGCTACTGCTAGCTGTAGCTTCTTTAATGTCCAAACTGGTTGAAAAAAGTCCATCTTAATTATCATTTTTAGTGTAAAACCAGTTATAACACTTTTATTTTCATTTTAGTTGTAATTAATCAGTTTACAATGATTTTGTATGATAAAAAATATCAGCTTATTTTAATTTTTTATGATTTATTTAAGCTCCAGGTGGAGTTCAGGAATAATTAAAGAAACTATAGATGTTTCTTGTTGGCACAAGCTTTTGTTTGTGTTTTGTTTGAGGCTCAATCAGATTCAGTTTTCGTGAAAAGAGTCGCTTAGTGTCAACAGAGGGTTTGTGAATAAAGCAGATAGTAAACAATGAAGGCTTCCTGCCACCTGGTGCTCACAGTGACGTAAACCTGGACACTGAGATCAAATCACTCACACTGTTTATTTTACTCTTTTATACCTGTAACACCAGCTCACACAGAGAAACAGAGGATCTATAATGAACCTATTTGGCTCTGATTTACAAATAGAGAATAAAAAACACATGAATCAGGTGTTTTTGACCAGAAGAGGCACTTTAAACACACATGTATCTGAAGGCAGATCTGTCCATATGCTGCTATTTACACACAGAAATCTCATGTTTATACCTTCAATACTATCATTTCTAATTAACTTATTATTAAACTAATCAAGCTGGTTAGATTTTCTGTTTGATTTTACTTTCTATAACTGCAATAATAGTCCAGATGTTAAATAAAACTCCTACCTTTCATCCAGCTCTGCTTCAGATTATCCTCGTGTTGTTGTTTTTGTTTTTTTAATTGTTATTGTTCCAGATTTGTAGCTTTAATTCATCCGCACCTTGCGGGCAGGACCTGTTGCTTCCACCGTTATCACCTCCTCCTCCTCCCGCCTCAGCATCTCTGAGCTTCCCTGTCTCCTCTCTGCACCGCCCATCTGTCGTCCACACTGACCCCGCCCCACAACCACTGTACACAACTACACTAAAGCTGAAGCATTATGATTTTTTTTTTTTTAAAACTGTGACCTCACCTGGGTTGTAGAGCCTCTGTAAACACACCTACACCGGCCCAGCGCGACTATGAATCGGCTACAAACAGCGCTTTGAGTGGCAATGCTAAGCTAACAATGCTAGCCGTGCTAACTAGCCGCTAGAGCTAATTTAGCCTGTATGCTAACACACAGGTGTAGCAGGTGTATTTATAGTGTTTATTTCCGCCGTTCCGCTGTATTTAAGACTCAGGATTTTGTGGTTATCTGACTATTTTCAGGTTTAGCTCCATGTTTATAGTGTTTTATGAGCTAGTTCCACGTCTTACTGTGGCAGTATTTGAATATGATGCCGCAGGTTGGCAACACTTGGTTACCTGGCAACAGCGGAAACCAGCGCCATCATTCTAGTGTTGTTGTTTATGTTTAAATACAATGTATCATAATTTAATTTATACTGAATAAAAAATATTTTTAACCAATCTCCATTCAGAAAAATATTTTTTGACAATTTAAAAGTGGAATAAAAACAAAACTAATAAAGCTAAAGTTAATGTTTCTTTTTATTGTTTCTATCAGTGTTATTGTTTCCTCATCCGCAAAGGAAATACTACAGTTGTTAGTAGTATAGTTAAACATATCTTGGTTATGTTGAACCTGCTTTGTGGTATGCATTACTATGCAAAGAATGTTAGTCATGCTAACTAGCTACCTGCTAGCTAGTGTGTAGGCTTGCTAGCTTGTGATTTACTATCCAAAGCATCTTACACACTTGGCTAGTGGCCTGAACAGAAATTCAATAGCTAATGTTAGCAGTTTGAATAAATTGTAAAGCTATATAAGTAGATGTTGTAATGGCAACATCTACAACAAATGACAAAACACATTTTAAAATAAATTTGCAGAGAAATGTCAGTATTAGAAATTTATGTGTGATTACATTATTGGTGATAGTTTCAATACAGCGTGAAATTGGTTAGCATGCTAACTTAAGTAATGGCAAATCAAGAGCTAACATTAGCTAAATTGCTTTCAATTGCAGGAGACAGTGGTTTGTAATAAAAAAATTCAGTTTGATACTAAACTCATGTTTCTTTTAGCCAAGTAAATAGCTGCTAATGCTAATGTTAGCTATGTAGTAATAGCACAAACATACCTGTAGCACATTTTAAAGTACAGGACATCAATCACTTGCTGTGGCAGTCATTTTCTGACACAACAAAATATAAGTCGCTTGCTAATTAGCAAGCAGTTGGCATTAGCATTAGCCACCACAGAAATGCAACTAGCGTAAAAACTGAAAATGCAGCATTTCCTGTTTGTCAGTTGTGTCACTTTATTCTGTTAAACACTTACAGTCAAATCCATAAACAGTTATAGCCTAATAAAAATCAAAAACCTTTTTAAAAACAATTTAAGAAATCACTGACATGGTTGTATGGTGTAGCGCCACCAAGTGGCAGTGGAGGACGGTGCAACAGCAGCAGCATCAGCTCGACTTTGGTCTGAGTTTGTTGTTTTTTTTGTTTTTGTTTTGTTTAATTGTTGATGACGATTCCCTTGATTTTTAGCTTCATGTTGGCATTTTTGGTCCCATTACCATGGAGATGTCAGACACTATTGCACATCCGTAATATAAAGACAGGAAGCGAGGGACGAAAATAAAAAAAAAAAAAAAGAAAACTTCGTGATCCCGCCGTCGTTTCATGAACGTTCATGAATACATCGTCAGCTGAAGCCACTGAAAGACAGAAGAGACACAGCGTCAGTGTGGCTGTTCACCACAACAATAAGTGTGTTCATCACAACAGGAAGTGTGTGTTACCTCCTTAATGTCCAGGTTGATGCAGCCGTTGTTGTCCTTGTCCAGGGTCTTAAAGGCTCCTGCAGGACACGACATCACATGCAATGGTCAAATTGGTATTTTGACTCATGAATTAATTAACTAAAAGGGGAAGAGGAGGATGAAAGAGACACTCACTGCACATGGCGTCCAGTCGAACCAGGCAGCCCACGAAATTGTCAAAGTCCATGTTGTCGTGCTCATCACTATAGCGACGGATAATGAGCTGGAAGAGCTGGTCGTTCAGGGGGAAACCTGCACACACACACACACACACACACACACAGTTAGTGTGAAATTATACACACAGTTCATTAATAAACACACACACACACACTGTGCAGAGTTTGTCACCTGCAGCTTTGAATGCCTTCGGCAGCTCGTTGGAGCTGATCACACCCGAACGATCGGCATCATGGGAAACGTAGATGCCCTGTATACGGTAAACAACAAATAAACAATAGAAACAGCTGAGCTGATTTGTTGTATGCAAAGGTCAGAGATGGAAGTTAAAGGCAGTTTATTAGGAACATGTGGTGACAGTGTTTGGTCTGTTCTCTTTAATAGGAATGGGGTGGACAAAATAATAGGAACACCCGTCTCTGGCCTCTGAAAATTTTGATGGTGATCTTTCATTCATTCATTCAGAGACAAAAGTTGAGTGTTCCTAATAAACTGACAGATTAAGGTGTGTAGGTTTAATATGTGCGAAAGGATGAGAGGGAGGAAACGGTAAAGAAGACGACTAAGAGGAGGAAGAATGACAAGTAAGAGGACAAGAGGAGGAAAAAGAGGAAGAGGAGCATGAAGATTATGAAGACAATGAAGATGAGTCACTGACCTGCCATCTCTTGATGTTGTTCCACAGATATTTAAACTCATGGAAACCAAGTTTCCCCGTGCTGTCGCTCTGAGCACAAGGTCAAAGGTCAAACTCACTAAGCACTGTTACTACTGGTACCACAGTACAAATACTACTGCAGCTATTACTACACTACACAGAAGAGGATACGTCCATGACGGCCACCATGCTCCTGCAGGACTCGATGCTGAAACCATCAGTTTTCAGGCTCCCATCTGAAACGTCACACACACACACACACATATATATATATATATATATACATACATTTATTTGATTTTTTATTTTTCTTAATATAAAACTTTACAAATGTACATTTAACACAACTAGAACGTGCAATTAGTTATTAAAGTGGACTCACGTTTGGAGACGATTTTGTTAAGGATGTTTCTCAGCTCAGTGGGGCTGACCTCCATGTCCTGTTAACACACACACACACATAGTTTTAGTTAGCCAGGCTGAATTTTCCACAGAGGAAATTCCTCCAAACAAAAAAAAAAAAGAAAATGAGTCACAGATGATTCAAACTAAAGCTGTTTCCTTTTTTTTTCCTCTGATATTTTTCCAGGTTATGACTCATCTACGAGTCGTTACCAAAACACTGTGATGCAACGTCATCGCTCTCGTTTCCATGTTTCGACTCGCTTCTAATTTTAACAGAAACATTTCTGTGGTGAAACCGTGTCCAACAGTTACTAACAACAAGAGGACATTGATCTGCGGTTTTTCACATGAGTAAGAGAGAGATTTTTAAAAAACGTATCAACATAATAAACTTATTGTTTTGTGTCAACGACGTGAAAACTGCAGAGAAATAAATACTGCAAGTTTTAAATGTTAAAGCCTCATTTTATTCCAAAAATCCAGACAGGAAAAAGACAGATTAGCTGTGATGTCACACACAGGTGGAGAATAAAAAGGATCAAAGGTCACTTCCTGTCATCACAGGTTCAGAGCTTGTACCTTTAAAAAGTAAAATCAGCACGAGCCTCATTTGACAAGCCCCACCCACCTAAAGCAGAAGACAACCAGGTGGGCGGGGCTTGTCTGCGCTAGTGGCGGAGGATTTTTCACTACAACCCTCTTTATCACTCATCATCATCATCATCATCATCAGTCTCTTCACTGCTGCTAGAACAGCCACCCACAGACGAGCCGGATGAGTTTTGGTCGAACTGGTGCTCACACCCGTCTGACTCACAGAACCTCAAACACACACACTATACACACACACATACACTCTGTACACACCCCGCAGGCTTGTGTGCCGCCCTTCAACACAATGGCAGGAATGTAGAAACAGAGCTGCCTCAGTGTCTTACACCCTGAGGTCGACTCTACTGTTTTCACATGTTTGACAGTAAGAGTGATAATAAATAGTTTCTCTGTTCATCTCAGAGCGACGTTGTGCATCTGAACAGCTGATACCTTAACATCAGCCTCTTTAATTTCTGCATTAAAGCCTTGACCGTTGATATTCAACCACAACGACTTCCACAGATCAGATTTCACGTGAGCTGCTGCGTGGTACAAACTTCCTGACTGAGATAAACTGTCAGCTCCGTCTCTCACGCAGATACGAGCTTATTGCTTCCTGTATTTGCCCGACAACGCCCCAGTGATGTAGCAAACGAAAATCTACCTGTTTACTTTTTTTTTTTTTTTCATTCTTTTCATTTCTTATTTCTTTGTTGTTGCTAAACAAACCAGCCTGGCGAGATAAAGAGCCAGACAAAGGCAGGTTAGACAGAGAGGAGCAGGGTGTGGTGGCATGGAAGATGAAGGGTGGAGCTCTGAGTCTGGTATGTAGCAGCAGACAGGAGGCGGACAGGTGTGGCGAGTGATCAGGTGAAGAGACGCAGGACAGCCGAATCAGCTGAATCATTAGAAAAACCTCTTGTTTTCCACTGAGAAAACAGGAAGTTTGAAATATATAAATAAAGTCTGCCCAAATATTCCAACTTACAGTTACCAACGAGTCCAACTTGCACTTAATTAGCACATGTTTTGTGTAGCCATAGCCACCCTAACCTCCGACCTCTGGTCACCAAACTCCAACCAGTTATTGATTAAGTCTGAGCAAAGATTTGGGCCAAATTTGAAGAATTTCTGTCAAGGCGCTCATGAGATATTAAGCTAAAAAAAAACAAAGGGAAATAAAGCAAATACCACACAATATTTTCAAAGTAAAGCTCAATACCCACAACAAGAGACTGCAAGATAAATCTGGAGATTGGTGACATGTTTCACACTTTGTCTTGTGATTGACTGGATATTTTTTGTCTCCTGTTCTGAATATTTTGACTACACTAGCCAAGCTGTTTGCAACCAGTTACACGCCATCTAGGGGTGACTGAGACGCAACATGAGGTAGACTGCATCCAGGATGCAGTTTTAAAATGATCAATGATAAAGTTTATTTATACAACAACAACAACAAAAAAAAAAACGGTGTCAAATGTGCTAGCTGGTTAGCATGCTAACTGATAGGCCTGATGAGTAAACAGCTGTCAGTCACTAATGTTGGTTATGTAGCAATTGCAAAATTTGACTTTATTGCCCCTTTAGCTACATTGTAAAGAACATAAGTCATTTATAGCTCATTTTCAGCATTTTCCCACCACTGATGAGATGGGCTAGCTGTTAGCATGCTAACTTCAGTAGAGGCAAAACAGGAGCTGCAGAAGTTGCTATGTTTCTGCTAAAGCTAACCTTAGCAATGGAATTATAGGAAAAACTTACTTTATAGCGTTTTTAACTACATTGTACGTAGCACAGGTCAATTTTATGTCTACAATGGTTTTTTTTTGTGTGTGAATTTGTTGCAGAACAATAAACGTAATAACAAATGTCACAGTGATAAGATGGGCTAGCTGGTTAGCATGCTAACATCAGCAGAAGCAAAACAGGAGTTGGTGTTAACATCCCTTCTACCTTTAAGTTTGATGCAGAACCTGCTACATTTCTGCTAAAGCTAACAGTAGCTACATAGTGATAGCAAAGCTACACACAGCACCTTTAAAAGGGTCAAAGGTCAGACAGATTTGTATCTAAAATCTTTTTTTAAAAAAACACATAAGACAAAAGATTAAAGATTAAAGAACAAGCTCAGTTCTCAGTCACCCACCAAACTGTACAGTCTCATGTAAACAACTCATTATACTGTAATTACAGAAGAGAACAAAGTCTGTGCGGTTGCGTGTTGTCACGTGACCCTCTGGCTGTAACCCAGCAGAAGATGTGTTGACAGTTAAAGCTGCGACTGAATCTCCACATACACATTGACAACTGAGCCAAATACTTCAGATAAATCACTTTGTGTATCTGTGCCACAAGCCCCCGCCTCTATAACGCCATGCGTCGTGTATTTTACAACTTACGTCTCCGGCCAGCTGATGGAAAACTCTCCGAAACTGTTTCTCCTCATCGTTCTCGTGGGATTCGGCGAAGTTTAGAGGTCTGCGAGGTGGAGGCTGCACACACACACACACACACACACACACACACACACACAAGGAGTTATTCATTAGTGTGTTTGCTTATGAAATCTTCCACTGGAAGAAATCTGAGAGTCAACAACACAAACACAGACGATTTATGTCAAATTAAGTCAAACTTAATTAAACTATCCTCTGACTCACATTGCTATCGTTAATTATTAGAATACTAATATAGAACTTTAATTAATCAGTGATAAATTATTTGCTCACGCGGTCGCCATCTTGGCTACGTTAAAGCATTAAACTGTATTTGATTTGAATACGTTTACTTCTCATACACTTCCACCTGCTGGAGTGTGTATGCAGCTCCCAAAACCGCTGCAGATCACGTGACCTGAGGCTGTGTTTTAACTGGCTGCATATTCGGCTTGACGTGATTAGACAGTTTTGTATGAACCATAAACTATACGATGACAAACTAAAGAAGTCGTTAGCGATCACGGCAAACGCAGATTTCATCAGCGAAACAAAGATGGCGTCCGTACTCACAGGGTCTGAGGGCATGAAGTCAGCAGGGTCGATGTTGCTGTTTTGCCGGGAAACGAAAACAAAAACAAAACAAAAGCCACAAGAGACCAATTAGACGGCAGCTCGGAGAGGAACAACACATGATCGGCTCGGGTTAGCTTAGCTTAGCACAATAACTGGGAGCAGAGGTAAAATGTTAGCGTAGCCTCACCTGACGATGTTAATGATGCCTCCGATTAAATTCTTTGCCAAAAACATTTTGTCGTCTGTCTGATGAAGAAAGAACAGAAAAAAGTTAAGGATACATACTACTACTTCTTATAATAATAATAATAACAATGCAGTATGAATCATAAACACATAATCATAAACTTAATTTTGATAAACAAAATAACTGATGGACCATGAATATATATAATATACTGTTAAAGCAAATAAAACTCAGTAAAATTTACTAAAATCATTCCAGTAAAATAGTCTTAAAATATTTTGAGAATTGATTTGAATAATTTGTTAAATTAAAAAAACATACAGTCAGTTCCTACAAAAATAAGCAAAATACAAAACACTCATAAAATACCAGATAACTGATGAATTTGTTCATTTATCGGTTTTTAATTAGAGGCAGTTAAATAAAACATTCTGCAAAATGTATACTTTTATTTTGAAAGTATATTTTTGATTTGTTAATTGATTCTTCTACATGGGTGAAAACTTTTACTTGTAACACAACGTTTTTACATCGTTGTTGTTTTCAGTCGTGGAAGAAAAAGTACAAATACCACACTGTGGAAACACTCTCCTTCAAATTAAAAGTCCTGCATTGAACATACTTAGTATATTCAACATAAACAGTAAAAATGAAATGAAAGTGAAATGAAACATCTTCTGTCATTTCTGCTGTTGAATATTGTGGAGTTTGTCTGGATGGTCGTAACCATTTATTTAAACTTCTTTATAAACTCAAGAGCAGATTCATCTACAACAACTTCATAATGAAACATTTTGCATCTGATTTGAGAAGTTTTGAAGTTATTTGTTGTAGAAATTATCTTTCAGATAAGTAGCTGGATAAAAACAACAACATTTCTCAATGTTTGTTACATAAGAAGAAAATATAAAAATGATTTGTATAATTTATACAGAAGATAATTAGAGCCACGTGTGAATTTTATTTTGTTTTTCTTAAGAATTCTGGGTTTAATCCGTGTCATTTTGAGATTAAAGAATTTAGATTTGAATCTTTTGTATCACGTTTGGCTTTTTTACCTTTCACACATTTACAACAGGCAATAGATTTACCAAGTTAGATTCCTGCACACTGAGCTGCAGCCCTGCCCATCCCAACCAGCTCCACCTAAACCTTCTGTTTGCACTGAGACATGTCAACAACCAAGTTTTGTTTACTTGTTTACTTGTTTGAGTCCGGTAAAACTGTTTAAACACTGTGATTCTGTCCTTCCCAGTATTTTTCCAGGACTGAGCGACATGCAAACATCTTCATCCTCAGGAACTGTATCAAGTTTCGACATACAAAGACGCACACAACCACAGCCGCGCACACACTCCATGGCAACACAGTGTAAATCAACACCAACACACACACAAACCCTCAGGTCCCTGAACTCACCTCAGATCTTTAAACCAGGCGTAAAAAACGCAAGTTAAAACGAAGTTTGTTACTTACTGAGACTGAAGCTGCTCTGAGAGAAGAGAGAGAGAGAGGAGGTGTGTGTGTGTGTGGGTGAGAGAGGTGAAGACACACTGACAGAGAGAGAGAGAGAGAGAGAGAGAGGAGGCCACACCCACATCCAGAGTCCAGAAAATCAAGTTCTGCAAAGAGATCTGAGTTCTTGGTGAGTGCGTCATGACATGAAAACACGCCCAAACACACACACACACACACACACACACACACACACACACACACACACACACACACACACACACACACACACACACACACACACACGGGAGTGGTGGAAAAAAAATTACACACAGAAAAACACAATTTATGGTGCGTTCATGACCAATGGGAGAGTTCAAACACTGTGTTTATCTATCTATCTATCTATCTATCTATCTATCTATCTATCTATCTATCTATCTATCTATCTATCTATCTATCTATCTATCTATACATATCTAAACAATAAATCTATATATTCATTTCATATATTATATATTTTATTTATATGTATTTATTATTATATATTCATTATACATTTGTTATATGTTTATTTATCATAATAAATATAAAATTAATATAATAAATATTATATGGTATACTTGCATACACCTAATGTGGTTTTTGTTACATTCATTTGTTTTTAAATGTATTTCTCTTTGCACTTTTGCACAAATGTAGTTAGAAACACCAGGTGATGACCAGTGAAAATCACCACATGCACACATCCTATGACTTATTTATAATACTTGATTATTACATTTTAATAAAAAAGTTTTACTACTATTATTGTTGTTAGTAGTAGCAGTAGTAGTAGTAGTATTTGTTGTTATTGTCAGTTACAAAACAAGATGATAAAGTTCATCAAATGTTCATACAAATGTAAAAGATTAAAAAAATTTAAAAAAACTTCAATTTTATGATGTTGTGATGATGTGTTTTATTTTGAAGAAATGTACAGAAAGTTCAAAGTTGCTTTGACTTTACGCTGCAGTGATCGTCGCCCTCTAGTGGTCACAGAGAGGAACTGCGACACTATTATAGTGTTGATTTTTTATATTTACAGGATGTTGTGATTGATAAAAATGACATTAATGGCGTTGTTTCTGGTAAAACAAGACATCAACATAGGGAGCATGAGTCATGAGTCCTTAGATCGAAAAAAAGAATGATAATCAATGGTTTTTATTATTTATTTTTATTTTTATTATTTATTTATTTCAAATTTAAACGATAAGGATTAGTGGGAGTCAAGGCTATGGTATTTGTGATGTAATTGTTGATTTATATGCTTCTGAAAATACGTAACCAGTTCGACAACAAACCAGTTACGTAGGTGACGTCACATCAGAATTTCTCCTCTCAAACTTTTCATTCTTCCTCCTCTCCCCGTGGTCGAGGAGAGGAACTATACAGAAATACTTCCCGCTCTATTCTTTCAAAATAATATACATGTATATAAATATATTTCAATTGATTTTAAACGAATTGTTTTTAAAACAGGTAAAGTATCCGTCTGTGTCGTTTTGTAACATTTCTAAAAACATCTAGAAACCCAGCCACGTCCAACGCTACACTTCCTGTGAATATTGTCAAAATAAATGAGTGATCAATTCAATTATTACACAAGTAAGAAAAGGAAACAAAACAAAACAAAAAAACATTATAGGCGTTGATTTTTAGTTGCCACCGCTTTAGAATGAATCAAAAATATTTTTCTTATATTCTTTTAAAATAATAATAATAATTAAAAAACAAAGTTCTCAGTTTAATGTCCCATGGTTCCTGAACACGTCACTGGGTTCCCGAAAATATCAGCCGGATCCTGGAAATGAACCGTTAGTTGTGAGTTGACGTGGTGGTTCTACTGCTGCTGGACTTCTGTCCTTCCTCTTCACCATCTTCCTTTATATTCATCCTCCGGGCTCTGATGGCGGGCTCTGCTGGTCCGGGTCCAGGGCTCCGGTCCTCGGTGCCGCTCCTGGTCCTGGTCGGGTTGATCGGTGCGGTCGGCGCCGTGTCCGAACCGGGGAAGTGGATTCTGAACGTCGACAGCGTGAGTTTCCAGTTTTTACGGCAGCGTACTCTGTTTTTTAACGGATAGTTTCTCGCGTTGACCCGGTCAGATAAAGGTGTCACGGCCTCAGGTTGACGTCTTTTAATGTGGTGGAGGAGGCCGGGAACGCGCAGCGGGGTCACACAGCGTTGCGCCGTAAATCTGTAAACAACCGCAAATAAACCGTAGAAAAAGAAAATCCCCAATTAGCCATATTTTATGATTTCTTCGTGAATAAGGTGATAAAAATGACAGTTTTGAACAGTTGAAGACCAATGCGGGGGTTAACATTTTTATTGTACTGAAATTTATAACAATAACAATGAAAATATTGCTAATTTGACCCAGCTAATGATGTTATAATGAGCGTCATTGTCTGCTGTTTATCATCAGTTATTATCAGATACTATAATTTTACTAAATCGATTATGCGTTTGCCTTTTTTTTTCTTTTTTTTTTTTTTTTTTTTTTTTTTTTTTTTTTTTGTCTTTAGGATATGTTAAAGACACAGTCCTACTTTTTCTTCAACAAAATCCTGTTCAAGGGCAGCGCCATCCAGCTCAAAGGTGAGTAGATCCTCAGTTAGTCAGATTTTAATGAGCATTTCAAGTGTCCTGACATATCTGTGTTTCTATGTTGGCAGTGATGTCAGAGAACTGCAACGCTTCATCACCCATCCGTTTAAACGTCTCCTGGTATTTGAGGAACTCACACTGCTACGATGAGGTCTTCAGCCTTGATGTAAGACTCTCTACTTCCTCTTGTAACACTTGTAAGAATGGTATGTAATTATAAAGCATAAAGCAAGTCAATGTAACTGAATTAACATGATAGTGTACGTGACTATTGTAATAATCAGTTAGTACTGATACATCTGCAATAAACTAATAGAAGACTAAATAGACTAAATAAAAATAAATAAAAGCCCAAAACATTCATTGAACAAGGCCTAAATTACTAAACCACTTTTTATTCAAAGTAACTACGCATTTTTCGTTTCGAGATATAAGAGACAAAAATCTCAGCGTACTTCACACTACAATTCAATTGGTTCCTTCTTCCTGTTCATTCTTGTCTTTTACCTCTTGTCTCTTGTGTCTTGTTCATTATTTATTTGTTTGTTTGTCTCTAGGTGAAACGGGCAGAGCATTACTTCAATTCAAAGGAGGTCCAACCAGGAGGAGGAAGTGGATACTATATTTTACACAACCATAGTATCTCAATCTGTGAACCGCACATGACGACCAATAAGGTATCAACACACACATCTCAAACAAAAGTGTGAGACAACGACTGTATGTGGTGATGTGTATTTGTCAAATTGGATGTGTTTGTTTTCTGTGGCAGTTTGGCCTGGATACCCTCGACGTGAAAACGCGGCTGACAGAACCGTGGCTGCAGCAGGTCAGAGATACTTCCTGTATTGTATATAAGATCTGTCACAGTATAACAACATCATTTTAATATCTTTTTTTGTAAATAAATAAACACACTGACGCCCTTTGAGGACTGGACTCATTGGCCTTATCGCAGGTGAAAACTGTCTCAGTTGAGGAAAGTCGGCCTTCATAAACCGGGTCCTCTGAAGGATGCTGCACCTGAATCGATAGACGGCTCATATTTCATTCCTCTGTCTTAAATCTACTTCCTGTTTTTCAGCCAATGATGGACAAAAAGTCAAACAGGAGGATGAGAGAGGTGGCGCCTCCGAGACCAAAGGTTTACACTGCAACACGCACACACGTATATAAAAACATATAGTAGGATACAGACTCTTTGCAGATGATGTTATTTAATTCACTCTACGTGATATTGAATCGGTGAAGATAGATGCCATAACGTAGACATGGACGACATGATATTTCTCTAAACATGAAGCTAAAACATCTGTATGGTCTCCTGGTGGCTGGCTGTAGTACCTGCCATCTTCATGTTTGCAGATGGGACATGGTCCAAGGTAGTGGAGCCATATTTATGTAGAGTCACTGCTGATTTTATTTCCAGGCTGCTACACTAGCACCTCCAGCAGAAGGAGGAAAAGCTGCCGTTCCTGTTAAAGAGGTGAGTTAGTCCATTAGCCTTGGTTAAAGATGTAGCTTGTGACCTTGTGTCAGTTTCTGGTTTATCATCAGTAAAAAAAAAAAAAAAAAAAACTCAACTTTCTCTTTATTTGCAATTGAAGGGGAATCATCACTCTGACACCGTGGCCGAGACCTGGGAGGACGGACCGTACATGTTCATCCTCCACATCAAAGAAGCCAAAGACAAGAACCAAGCAGCCAACACTGCCAACCCTCCCACACGCTGGAGTCTGCAGCGTTAGTATATTTATACAAACACTACCTGTTTAGCCATTAACCATCACTGATGTTTGCATTTACAGAGCTGGTCATAGAAAGCAGGAAGTTCCTAATAAAGCAGATATTGTATTTCTTGCTGCTTATTGTGAATTTATCAATTATTGTGTGAAATTACAACCTTAAAAGTAGAAGGGTGGAGGGAATGGATCTCTGATTGAAAGATGTCAGGTGTGAGGTATTTCTTACAAACTGTGTGGGTTTTTGCGGCGTGAATGACAAAATGACAAAATAAAGCAAATGTTTACGAGTTTAGTTCATTTAAGCAGTGAAATCATAGGTATGAAAGTTTATTTGAACGTCCGTCTTTGGATGTCAAGTCCCCAACCACTGACAGGTCGATCTAACATTGTGCGTTTGTGTTTGCAGTGCAGCTGAGCATGAAGGGTCCTCATGACTACATATCAGCCCACGACTGGCCTCTGATGGTGGTAAGATCAGAAATGCAGACGTGTACAGCAAAATCACAATTTTACAGCGTAAAAATTGTTATTAATGTTTGAAATAGGGCTGCACAAGTGTCAGCCCTGTTAGAACGTTAAACCTGCCAAGCATTGAGGAATTTATCCTTTAAAAAGCTGCTCTACGCTTATACAGCAGCTGCTGCTGCATCTGTGTTTTGATTCCTACATGCCAGAAATGTAGCGTGTAGGAAAACAGAAGTGCTACGTGACAATGAGTTAACAATGCATAATTTATAACTCAGATACACCAAAATGATTTAATTCTGTTTTTTCCACGGTGAAATATATGTGTAAAAGGAGACTAAGAGCAGAATATGAAATTGACTTGAGTAATTTAAATTGACTAAATTAATTTCATTCATTTGAATTTGACTTAATTAATGTCTGTATGTTGGACATTACAAAATTATGTAACATCAGTATCGTTGTCAGTTTCATTGACAAATCTGGTGACAAACTGTAGCTTCTTCCTGTTGTAGAGCCAAGTTTTTTAAAGAACCAGTTGAGGTGGTATGACCAGGAAGTTTTCTCAACTAAAAAAAATATAAGTTAGTTTAGTTTAGTGTAAGTACAAGTATAACTCAGGCAATGACACATGTTACAACAACTAAACTCCAGCACACTGTGATTTAATAATAATCTGTGACCATTATGTCTCCAGTTCTACATGGTGATGTGCATCGTGTATGTGTTGCTCGCTGTGCTGTGGTTGGTCCTGTTGGCCTGTTACTGGAGGGATCTGTTCAGGATCCAGTTCTGGATCGGAGGCGTCATCTTCGTAGGAATGTTGGAGAAAGCCGTTTACTACGCCGAGTTTCAGAGCATCAAATATGACGGCCTGTCAGGTAGGTTTTAGGTTTTGACAGTGATGGATTAAATAACCCGATCTTCTTGGGTGACCTGTTGTAACACGTCTTCCTTCAGTCCACGGGGTCGTGGTGTTGGCTGAGGTGCTGTCGGCTGTGAAGACAACTCTGGCCAGGGTCCTGGTGATCATCGCCAGTCTGGGATACGGCATTGCCAAGTGAGTTAACCAATTACCAACACTCACAGATGAAACTAGACCTGGTGTCAGAAAATCTTAAGATCCTCCCAAAGTCTTGGACCAGGTCTCAGTGAGTTCAATCTGAGCCCACATCATTTAATAATAATAAATAACAATACGTTATATTTGAAGAGTGCTTTTCTAAGTACTCAAAGATGCTTTACACATTTAAAAACTAGAAAACTATATCTAAGAAAGACACATAAACATCAGAAACATGAGTCTAGTTGAAGTTAGTGATCATTTGAATTTTGATAGATCAGTACAGTCACAGATGTGTTTGGGGAGGGACTTCCAGATGGAGGGGGCAGCAGTGGACTCACCCCAAGTTTGAGCTTTGGTCCTTTAGGGGCAATGAAAGGAGGTTGGCAAACAGAGGCTGTGTGAGAGGGTATGGTGGTGGACTAGGTCAGTAAAACAGGGGTCAGCCTGTTTATGGAGGTCTTTGTAGGTGAAGAGTCACTGCTTACCAGCCTGTTGGTGGCCAGTAAACAGCTAGGCCGCTAGCTGCAACTTCATATTGAAGTCCTGGTTCTGGTTTTGCTCTGGTCACCAGCTGATTAGCAGCCACTGAGTTCCAACTTCCTGTCTGGACTTTAAGAATAAAATCAGAGTGAATTACAGGAGGCAGAGATTTGTATGTTGCGAACTTTAGGCAACAGTATATAACAGTGATCATGTGATCATTATGAGCTCAGATAAACCTGTGAGAGAGACTTTTCCAAATGCTTCACATGTTTCTTACGGCTATACATGTCATGTTTACATGTGCGATGATGATGAGAAGAAGATCGTCCTGTTCTGGTTTAGATCAGATTGTTTCCGTCCATGTCACCGTCGTCTCTGTGTCTCTTTCAGACCAAGACACAGAGCTTTGCTGTACAGAGTCGTCGGAGTGGGTTTGCTTTACCTGATATTCTCTATCGTTGAGGGAATCCTACGAGTCAACGCTGTGAGTTACTGTGTGTGTGTGTGTGTGTGTGTGTGTGTGTGTGTGTGTGTGTGTGTCTCTAATCTGTCTTTTCACTCCAGGGACGAGAAGACAACACCAGCAGTAGGATAATATGTGACATAGTTCTGTTCTTAACTGACATCAGTATTGTCTGGTGGATATCCTTTAAACATGTGGCTCTACCCACAATGCACTGCTTCACTCTGCACCTTCAGTCAGTCAGTCAAGTTCGTCAATTTATTTATCACCACAGAGTAAACAACTGAAACATCATTAACCTCCAGATTCATTTCATTTTACGACTGATGTCACAGAGAATACGTGACGGTTTATTTCTAAACCAGTCTGTGTTTGAGGTGTTTCCACTTTGAAGCCCTGGACAAAAAAAAAAAAAAAACACTCCCACACTATCTCATAACTGTGCTGTTATAATGTGAGACGCGATCCACAGGTGTCTGAAAACTTGACATAAAATTCTCGAAACGGAAAAATGGTTTCACAAGAATCGAGTTTGTTTTTCTTGACTTTTATATTCATGCTCAAATCAAAACCAGGAAATATGCGGGTGGGAGAAAAATAGGCCACGGCATAAATTCAATTTTCAATTCAATTCAATTTATTTTATTTATATAGCGCCAGGTCATAAAAACATTTATCTCAAGGCACTTTACATAGAGAAACCCAACATTTCCACAATGAGCAAGCGTTTGGCGACAATGGAGGAAAAACTGCCTTTTAACAGGAAGAAACCTCCAGCAGAACCAGACTCAGAGTGGACGGTCATCTGCCTCGACCGGTTGGAGTGAAATGAAAACAGGGAAAAGAGAAGAGACAGAGGAAAGAGAGGGAGGAGGACGGGGGAGGAAGAAAAGTGGGAGACCAGGAAGAGACAGTAGAGACTAGATGTTGACAAGTAGTTGTTAAAGTAAAATTATCATTACAATTAATATTACAATACTAATAATAATAATAATAATGATGAAGATGAAAATGATGATGTCGTCAAAGAATTGGAATCCAACAGCTCTGGAGTCAAAACTTCCTGAAAAAGAGAAAGGGGTAGATTTCAAAGGGGTTTCAAGGGGTAAATTCAATAAGTTGTGGATGTTTAGTGGTAATAATTTGGTGTTTCAGGGGTTTTTATTTTGCCTTTAAAGTCAATATGTGGAGATTATTATGGTGCAGCACAAATGTTTAACCCAGTATTCAGAAATCTTAATAATCCAGTTCAGGTTCATTGAAAATGAAAATGTCTGTATGATCCTTGACCGTGTCGTCACATCTTCGTGAGTCTGGCTCAGACCATGAAGCTGCTAAAGTTGAGGAATGATGTGGTGAATCTGTCGCTCTACAGACACTTCACCAACACGCTCATCTTCGCCGTCATAGGTATGAAGGCTCCTTTGTGCACCTTTTTATTTCATTGTCTGTGTCAGTTCAGGTGTTTTTAAAGCTTGTATACGTTTGTTTTTCTCAGCTTCAGTCATCTTCATCATTTGGACGGCCAAGACCTTCAAGATGCCTACATGTCTGTCTGTAAGTACCTCTGGATTTTTGGAAATAATTAGCTTACTTGGTTTGTTCATAGGAAACATTAAAAAATCTAAATCTGGTTTGAGCTGCCATCCACCTGCCTCTAGTGGTTTCTGAGTTTCCCTGGATGTTTAAGTAACAGGAAGATTCATTCTTACTAGATTTAACATAATTTATATTGGTATTATAAAAGTTCTGGCAGTACTTTAGGGGGTTATGAAGGTCTTGATGTTGTAATCATCACTGATAGTTTAGAGAGTTGTACTTGTGGTTTTGCATGTTTTAGTGATGATCAAGATGGTTGTGTCTTGGTGAAGGTTAAGAAGGTTCAAGATTCTTTAAAAGGTCCTCAAAGTCCCTCATGTTTTCTAATGATCCTTTAGGAGGATATGATGGTCCTGAGGTTGTAATTGTCACTGAAAAGGTGGTTTTGTTAGTTTAGTTTTTAAATATCTATCTATCTATCTAAGATTTTCTAGTGGGCTGGTAGGAGGTTCTGGTGGTCAATAAGGAGGACGAAGGTTAAAGCAAGAGATCCTAGTAGTCATTCATAGGATCTCTATTGGGTATTTGGGGGATTTTGAGGTCCTCTCAGTGTTAAAAACTGTGGGGGCGCGATTTTGTAGTTATGTTTAATGTGTTTTCATTGAATGTCTTTGCAGGACTGGAAGGACCTTTGGATAAATGACGCATTCTGGTCATTCTTATTTTCCACCATCTTACTTGTCATCATGTTCCTGTGGCGACCATCGGCCAATGAGAGAGAAAAATCTAAACTATGGGTCTCAAACTCGCAGGCCGTGGAACGATATTTTGTTGCCCCCACCATGATATGAAAATTTAATGTCAGTGCGGCCCTCAAGATTTATAGAGGGTTTTCATCAATCCCGGAAGTCGATGTTGGAGGCACTCGGTGGTAAACACTACACAAGACACACAGAAGCACATAAAAATGCGGTATAGATTCAGTAAAGGTGGTGTAGATTGTCTCATAAAAACACAATGTAGATCCACACGGGTTGGCCTCCTCGTCTTCTGTTTTTTTTTTTTTTTTTTTTTGGATTCATATGTGCAAAAAATCTCAGTGACAGGGGGGGGTGTGACAGGACTGTCTCGGGTTGGAGTGAGTTGCCTCCTTTTTGTATTTCCATTTTGTATTTTTGGTACTGTTTTTACTTGATACTTTACTCTGTGTGTACTTTGTAATTGTTGCTCTGCTTATATTTTCTATTTTTTATAGTTTATACTCTATATTCTACCATTACCTTTACTAAGTCACTTTCTCCTTCTGTTGGTGTTCTTATTCTTTTCCTACTGTATAATAATAATAGGAAGAATAATCTGTGTCTGTGTTTTTTATGTAAGCTCCTGGATGCCTTAATTTCCCTCTGGGATCAATAAAGTATTCATTCATTCATTCATTCATTCATTCATTCATTCATTTATCAACCTGCTTTATATCACAGTAGCATTCTGGCCCTGGCAACTTAAAACATCTGAGTCTCTCGTATTTTCCTGACTGCCTCATCTTCTTGCAACGGTGCCCCTGAAATTTCTCCAACAAGTTATAAATACATTTCAATTCACTTCAAATTAATTGTTTAAAAACAGGTCAAGTATCCGTTTATGTCGTTTTGCAACATTTCCAAATCGTCTAGAAACCCAGCCACATCAAACGCTACACTTCCTGTCAATGTTTTCAAAATAAGTGATCCAATTCATTTATTTCGTAATAACAAGAAAAAGAGCAAAACATTATAGGCGTTGATCTTTGGTTGTTAAATTTTTAAATATTTTTTATTATATTCTTTTAAAATAATAAAACAAAGTTTTCCGTTTAATGTCCCATGGTTCCTGAACACGTCAGTGCGTTCCCGAAGACGTCAGCTGGATCCCGGAAGTGAGCCGCTTGTTGTGAGTTGACGCGGTGGTTCTACTGCTGCTGGACTCCTGTCCTTCCTCCTTCTCATCTTCCTTTATATTCATCCTCCGGGCTCTGATGGCGGGCTCTGATGGTCCGGGTCCAGGGCTCCGGTCCTCGGTGCCGCTCCTGGTCCTGGTCGGGTTGATCGGTGCGGTCGGCGCCGTGTCCGAACCGGGGAAGTGGATTCTGAACGTCGACAGCGTGAGTTTCCAGTTTTTACGGCAGCGTACTCTGTTTTTTAACGGATAGTTTCTCGCGTTGACCCGGTCAGATAAAGGTGTCACGGCCTCAGGTTGACGTCTTTTAATGTGGTGGAGGAGGCCGGGAACGCGCAGCGGGGTCACACAGCGTTGCGCCGTAAATCTGTAAACAACCGCAAATAAACCGTAGAAAAAGAAAATCCCCAATTAGCCATATTTTATGATTTCTTCGTGAATAAGGTGATAAAAATGACAGTTTTGAACAGTTGAAGACCAATGCGGGGGTTAACATTTTTATTGTACCGAAATGTATAACAATAACAATGAAAATATTGTTCATTTAACCCAGCTAATGATGTTATAATGAGCATCATTGTCTGCTGTTGATACTATAATTTTACTAAATCGATTATGCGTTTGCCTTTTTTTTGTCTTTAGGATATGTTGAAGACACAGTCCTACTTTTTCTTCAACAAAATCCTGTTTAACGGCAGCGCCATCCAGCTCAAAGGTGAGTAGATCCTCAGTTAGTCAGATTATAATGAGCCTTTCAAGTATCCTGACATATCTGTGTTTCTATGTTGGCAGTGATGTCAGAGAACTGCAACGCTTCATCACCCATCCGTTTAAACGTCTCCTGGTATTTGAGGAACTCACACTGCTACGATGAGGTCTTCAGCCTTGATGTAAGACTCTCTACTTCCCCTTGTAACACTTGGTTATGAAGAATGGTATGTAATTATAAAGCATTTACTAAAGGACAAGTCAATGTAACTGAATTAACATGATAGTGTACGTGACTATTGTAATAATCAGTTAGTACTGATACATCTGCAATAAACTAAACCACTCAACCACTTTTTATTTAAATTAACTACACATTTTTCATTTCCTGATATTTGTTTCAGACTAGACTCTCAGAGCAACCCAAAAGTTCAGATGCAGATTAGATAAGACAATGCTTCCTGAGGAAGTGACCAAAACCTCAGGACACTTCACACTACAATTCAATTGGTTCCTTCATTCTGTTCATTCTTGTCTTTTACCTCTTGTCTCTTGTGTCTTGTTCATTATTTATTTGTTTGTTTGTTTGTTTGTTTGTCTCTAGGTGAAACAGGCAGAGCATTACTTCAATTCAAAGGAGGTCCAACCAGGAGGAGGAAGTGGATACTATATTTTACACAACTATAGTATCTTAATCTGTGAACCGCACATCACTACCAATAAGGTATCAACACACACATCTCAAACAAAAGTGTGAGACAACAACTGTATGTGGTGATGTGTATTTGTCAAATTGGATGTGTTTGTTTTCTGTGGCAGTTTGGCCTGGATACCCTCGACGTGAAAATGCGGCTGACAGAACCGCATCCACAGCAGGTCAGAGACACTTCGTGTATTGCATATAAGATCTATCACAGTATAACAACATCATTTTAATATCTTTTTTTTTTTAAATAAATAACACATTAGTGCCCTTTGAGGACTGGACTCATTGGCATTATACATCGCAGGTGGAAACTAGGCTGACTCCGGCTTCTTTTCCCGAACCTTGACAGCTCAGTATAAGCTGAAGTAACTACATAAGTTACCTGAGGAGTTTAAATAAGCTAAGTTAAATTAACTAAGTTAGCTAACATTAATGAGTTATCTGAAACATTAAATTAGCTAAGTTAAGAGGTGGCTAATAATGAGAAAATTAGCAAAGCTAGCTAACATTATTAAGTTGGTGGAAGTAGCTCATGTCATCGTCGGATATGTCCTAGTCTGTCTCATTTCAAAAACTCCTTCAACAAATCCAGCTTCTTTTCCTTGTAGCCCTGAAGGCTACAACGGTTGAATCCTTCACAGTCCAACATATCCCAAGATTCATTGTTACACAGGTGACATTAGCCAAACATTAGCCAAACCTAAGTCACATGATCAGAGTAATAGAAGCAGTGTGGAGGAGTGGACTGAGTTCAATATTATCTGTTACATGTAAAATGTAACTACATTCTTCCTTGTAACGGATGCAAACTTTTAGGTGATATTGTTGCTAAGCGACAGGAGTAGCATGTAATGTAAATATGTAAAAGAGACTAGTAAAGGTAACACTTAATGGACGTTGATATGAAATTCCACATAGACATGACAGTCGGCCTTCATAAACCGGGTCCTCTGAAGGATGCTGCACCTGAATCGATAGACGGCTCATATTTCATTCCTCTGTCTTAAATCTACTTCCTGTTTTTCAGCCAATGATGGACAAAAAGTCAAACAGGAGGAAGAGAGAGGTGGCGCCTCCGAGACCAAAGGTTTACACTGCAACACGCACACACGTATATAAAAACATATAGTAGGATACAGACTCTTTGCAGATTATGTTATTTAATTCACTTAGAATCTACGTGATGTTGAATCGGTGAAGATAGATGCCATAACGTAGACATGGACGACATTATATTTCTCTAAACATGAAGCTAAAACATCTGTATGGTCTCCTAGTGGCTGGCTGTAGTACCTGCCATCTCTATGTTTGCAGATGGGACATGGTCCAAGGTAGTGGAGCCATATTTATGTAGAGTCACTGCTGGATATGACGGTAGATGTGTGTTAGTTACTTATGTTTTCCTAATTGTGGAATGTGTGAACATGTGCTGCTGATTTTATTTCCAGGCTGCTACACTAGCACCTCCAGCAGAAGGAGGAAAAGCTGCCGTTCCTGTTAAAGAGGTGAGTTAGTCCATTAGCCTTGGTTAAAGATGCTTGTGACCTTGTGTCAGTTTCTGGTTTATCATCAGTAAAAAATTCAACTTTCTCTTCATTCGCAATTGAAGGGGAATCATCACTTTGACACCGTGGCCGAGAGCTGGGAGGACGGACCGTACATGTTCATCCTGAACATCAAAGAAGCCAAAGACAAGAACCAAGCAGCCGACACTGCCAACCCTCCCACACCCTGGAGTCTGCAGCGTTAGTATATTTATATAAACACTACCTGTTTAACAATTAACCATCACTGATGTTTGCATTTACAGAGCTGGTCATAGAAAGCAGGAAGTTCCCAATAAAGCAGATGTTGGATTCCTTGCTGCTTATTGTGAATTTATCAATTATTGTGTGAAATTACAACCTTAAAAGTATAAAAGCCTTTTGTTGCTTCCTGGACTCTGTTTTCATTTGAGTCACAGTGAAGAAAGAGGGGTGGAGGGAATGGATCTCTGATTACAAGTGGTTGAACAGGAGAAACGATTACAGCAGGAAAAACTGGTTTGAATCTAAACTTGGTCACAAGAGTAGATTCTTGATAAAGATGTCAGGTGTGAGGTATTTCTTACAGACTGTGTGGGTTTCTGGGGCGTGAATGACAAAATGACAAAATAAAGCAAATGTTTACGAGTTTAGTTCATTTAAGCAGTGAAATCACAGGTATGAAAGTTTATTTGAACGTCCGTCTTTGGATGTCAAGTCCCCAACCACTGACGGGTCGATCTAACATTGTGCGTTTGTGTTTGCAGTGCAGCTGAGCATGAAGGGTCCTCATGACTACATATCAGCCCACGAGTGGCCTCTGATGGTGGTAAGATCAGAAATGCAGAAGTGTACAGCAAAATCACAATTTTACACAAGTGACAGTGTTGTAGTTTCCTCATTAGTCATTATTGTTTGAAATAGGGCTGCACAAGTGTCAGCCCTGTTAGAACGTTAAACCTGCCAAGCATTGAGGAATTTATCCTTTAAAAAGCTGCTCTACGCTTATACAGCAGCTGCTGCTGCATCTGTGTTTTGATTCCTACATGCCAGAAATGTAGCGTGTAGGAAAACAAAAGTGCTACGTGACAATGAGTTAACAATGCATAATTTATAACTCAGATACACCAAAATGATTTAATTCTGTCTTTGCCATGGTGAAATATATGTAAACGGAGACTTAGAGTAGAATTTGATATTATTTGACAAGACTATCTGGACTTTGTAACACCTGTATTGTTGTCAGCTTAGTTTCATTGACAAATCTGGTGACAAACTGTAGCTTCTTCCTGTTGGAGAGCCAAGTTTTTTAAAGAACCAGTTGAGGTGGTATGACCAGGAAGTTTTCTCAACTAAAAAAAATATAAGTTAGTTTAGTTTAGTGTAAGTATAAGTATAACTCAGGCAATGACACATGTTACAACAACTAAACTCCAGCACACTGTGATTTAATAATAATCTGTGACCATTATGTCTCCAGTTCTACATGGTGATGTGCATCGTGTATGTGTTGCTCGCTGTGCTGTGGTTGGTCCTGTCGGCCTGTTACTGGAGGGATCTGCTCAGGATCCAGTTCTGGATCGGAGGCGTCATCTTCCTGGGAATGTTGGAGAAAGCCGTTTACTACGCCGAGTTTCAGAGCATCAGATACGACGGCCTGTCGGGTAGGTTTTAGGTTTTGACAGTGATGGATTAAATAACCCGATCTTCTTGGGTGACCTGTTGTAACACGTCTTCCTTCAGTCCACGGGGCCGTAGTATTTGCTGAGGTGCTGTCGGCCGTGAAGAGGACTCTGGCCAGGGTCCTGGTGATCATCGCCAGTCTGGGATACGGCATCGTCAAGTGAGTTAACCAAGTACTAACACTCACAGATGAAACTAGACCTGGTCTCAGAAAATCTTAAGATCCTCCTAGATGGTGAAGAGTCACTGCTTACCAGCCTGTTGGTGGCCAGTAAACAGCTAGGCCGCTAGCTGCAACTTCATATTGAAGTCCTGGTTCTGGTTTTGCTCTGGTCACCAGCTGATTAGCAGCCACTGAGTTGTCAAATTAAATTACGACAAACAGACAAACATCCAAGGTACAGATCACAACTTCCTGTCAGGACTTTCAGAATAAAATCAGAGTGAATTACAGGAGGCAGAGATTTGTATGTTGCGAGCTTTAGGCAACAGTATATAACAGTGATCATGTGATCATTATGAGCTCAGATAAACCTGTGAGAGAGACTTTTTATTTTCACTGAAGCAACATTTGATTTTTCCAAATGCTTCAAATGTTTCTTCTTACAGCTATACATGTCAGTAAACAACTTACAGCACGTGTTTTCAGCAGCTGAAGTGTTCAGAATCAGATGTTTACATGTGTGATGATGATGAGAAGGAGATCGTCCTGTTCTGGTTTAGATCAGATTGTTTCCGTCCATGTCACCGTCGTCTCTGTGTCTCTTTCAGACCGAGACTCGGAGCTTTGCTGCACAGAGTCGTCGGAGTGGGTTTGCTTTACCTGATGTTCTCTATCGTTGAGGGAATCCTACGAGTCAACGCTGTGAGTTACTGTGTCTGTGTCTGTGTCTGTCTGTGTGTGTGTCTGTGTGTGTGTGTGTGTGTGTGTGTGTGTGTGTGTGTGTGTGTGTGTGTGTGTGTGTGTGTGTGTGTCTAACCTGTCTTTTTACTCCAGGAACGAGGAGACAACACCAGCAGTAGGATATTATGTGACATAGTTTTGGCCTTAACTGATGCCTGTATTGTCTGGTGGATATCCTTTAAACATGTGGCTCTACCCACAATGCACTGCTTCACTCTGCACCGTCAGTCAGTCAGTCAAGTTCGTCAGTTTATTTATCGCCGCAGAGTAAACAACTGAAACATCATTAACCTCCAGATTAATTTCATTTTACGACTGATGTCACAGAGAATACGTGATGGTTTATTTCTAAACCAGTCTGTGTTTGAGGTGTTTCCACTTTGAAGCTCTGGACAAAAAAAAAAAAACACCCACACTAACTCATAACTGTGCTGTTATAATGTGAGACGCGATCCACAGGTGTCTGAAAACTTGACATAAAATTCTCTTTATTTAATTAGTTGAATCTGTTTGTTAATTTCAGTTTTCGAAACTCGAAAATCAGTAAAATAACAAAAACTGTTTCGCAAAGAAGCAAGTTTGTTTTTCTTGACTTTTATATTCACACTCAAATCAAAATCCAGGAAATATGCGGGTGGGAGAAAAACAGGCCACGGCCTAAATTTAATAAGTTGTTGACGTTGTTTTGTGTTAAAACTTGTGGGAAAGTCCACATGGGTGAGAATTGAGTCGAAGTTAAAGATATTAAGTTTTGTCTCAACTTTTCAGTGACAACGGACTTCACCACATCTCTTTCACCTCTGCATTTTAAGTAAAAATACAGCTGTTTTTATGAGGAACGCCATTTCTGTTCACATCGTAGCTGCTGCCACCAGAGGGCGGTAAAGACCTTAAACTCCTGTTGTGTCGTCCGTGTTGGTTTCTGTCTGGTTCTGGTTCAGGTTTGGGTTTCTCTCTGCATGTGAAGCTCTGTATTTTGCCTTCTGTTTGTTGCTTGTTGATTGAAATTCAGTCCAGAAACATAAATAACTTGTGGTTGGAATCTGAAGTGTGTCTCTCCATTTGCTCACCAACCCTCCATCTTCTCTGTCATTCACATTACTTCTTCTTCTACTACTACTACTACGCCTCCATCCTCTCCCTCCTTCTTCTTCTTCTTCTCTAGGCTGAAGATGATGTAGTTCTCCTGGCTGCTATCCCTCTGGCTGTGCTCGACTCTACCCTGTGCTGGTGGATATCCACTACTGCACCTCCCCCCTTGATTAGCTTCACTCACTTTTTTTTTTTTAAAGTGTCTCTCACTTTTCTTCTTCGTCCGTCTGCACTTGTCGTATGTGTTTAGTAGAAGCGACGTGCACTGGATGTAAATGTCTGGTAATTAACAGTTAAAGTAGATTAACAAGTGAAGTTTTATGTTGATATTAATGAGCTAAGGTCTCGAATGGGGCAGCAGAAATGTTTAACCCAGTATTCAGAAATCTTAATAATCCAGTTCATGTTTGTTGAAAATGAAAACGTCTGTATGATCCTTGACCGTGTCGTCACATCTTCGTGAGTCTGGCTCAGACCATGAAGCTGCTGAGGTTGAGGAGGAACGTTGTGAAGCTGTCGCTCTACAGACACTTCACCAACACGCTCATCTTCGCCGTCATAGGTATGAAGGCTCCTTTGTGCACCTTTTTATTTCATTGTCTGTGTCAGTTTTGGTGTTTTTAAAGCTTGTATACGTTTGTTTTTCTCAGCTTCGGTCATCTTCATCATTTGGACGACCAAGACCTTCAAGATGCCTAAATGTCTGTCTGTAAGTACCTCTGGATTTTTGGAAATAATTAGCACTTGGTTTGTTCATAGGAAACATTAAAAAAATCTAAATCTGGTGGTTTCTGAGGAGTTTCCCTTGATTCCCTTCAAAAATTCATTCTTACTAGATTTAAAATAGTTTATATTGGTATGGTATGTTTTAGTGATGATTGAGATGCTTGTGTCTTGGTGAAGGTTACGAAGGTTCAAGGAGGATATGATGGTCCTGAGGTTGTAATTGTCACTGAAAAGGTTCTATGTGGTTTTGTTAGTTTTTCCATTCCATCCATCAGTAGTTTTCTTGTATTTATAGGTCCTGCCAGTCAGTATAGAAATATTAGAGGTCTTTGTGGGGTTTCTAGAGTTATTTTCGAAGGTTCATGGATTCTGTGACCAACCCCAGAAGTCCTTCAGTAGTTTTGTTGTAGTTCTAGGTTCTGGTAGTTATTCAGGAGGTTCTAGAGGTTCTTTAGAGGTTTCTAAGGGTCTTTCTGAAGGTTCAGGGACTGCGCATACAGTCCCATTAGACCTTGAGGAGTTTTTCAGATGGTCATTGAGAAGGTTTGGGGGATTATTAAGGTCCTTTAGGTGTTAAACATCTGTGGGGGATATTTTATAGGTATGTTTAATGTGTGTTCATTGAATGTTGTTGCAGGACTGGAGGGAGCTTTGGATAGATGACGCATTCTGGCGATTCTTATTTTCCACCATCTTACTTGTCATCATGTTCCTGTGGCGACCGTCGGCCAATAACCAGAGGTACGGGCGGTGTGTTTGTTTGTAACGGCCGTTAATATGATGGTTAATCTCATGTTGAACTGTAAACTGAAACCGGATTCTGTGAACCAGGTATGCCTTCAGTCCTCTGGTGGACGAAGACAGCGACGATGAGGAGAAGGAGCCGATGATGAACGAAGCTTTTGGTCCGAAACTCTCCCACTTCCTGTTTCCCCTTTTTTCGTAATGAACAGAATGTTTGGAAGTTTTTTATGTCGTGTTTCATCTCCGTGTCTTTGTGTTCTTTGTTTTTTTTTACTCTCTTTATGTCTCCAGAGGGGATGAAGATGAGGGGCACAAAAAATGAAACTAATGGATCGGCCAAACCCAACAAAGTGGTGAGAGATGATGAAATCGTCGTTTTTCGTACGATGTTTGTTTGTACAAAACACAATCTGTCGGCAACACTTTGTGATAATTTCAGCAAATTTGGTGGCAAACGCTCACTTGAACTCAACAACGAACTGTGTGAAAATTTTAAAGATCAAAGGTCAAAGTGTCGGTTTAATTCACCGCAAGAGAAAAGATACAAAAACAGTTAAACGTGTTGTTTTTCCAGGATGAGGATCTGAAGTGGGTAGAGGAGAACATCCCAACGTCTATGGCTGATGTGTAAGACGACAACTGCATGAAATCAGCCTGTGTCCATTATATTAGCAGAGATTATAATTCTACTTTACAGTGAATGTAATGATGAACTTGTCTCTTCACAGGGCGCTGCCTCCCCTGCTGGACTCTGACGAGGTAAGTGCTGCCAAAAGATGGCAGCATAAACTATTTCATGCGTGAAAACTTTTTCCCGTCATGAGCGTCTCCCCTCCATCACCAAACCCAACCTATGGGCATTTAGTCCATACACCGTTTAGTTTTAAACCCATGCTTGGGTCCGATATACATATTTCACCATTATTATTCCAAACAAAATTATATTCATAATGTGATACATGCTCAAAGGAGTAAACATCAACATTTAATGGGACACCATTACAAACTTGGTCGCTATAAAGCGACTGCTTGTATTTTAATGCTGCCGCCTCTAAAAGTTTTTTTATTATTATTATTATTATTATAAAGTTTTACTGCTGCCAAACAATTCTTCTAACAGCTCTGTCACTTAACACACCTACAGTCTAAAACCGTGTTGAAAACTTAAGTTAGATCAAAAAGTTTTCACCCACAAATAAATATTCAGTTCAGTTGTTAAATGTCCAATTGAGGCAGATGTAAACTCAAAACTAAAACATATGCATTTATTAAAAAACCTTATAGAAACCTGCCACAGCGCAGGTGCACACATTGTTGTGTGTGATATTTGTGAGCAGCAGGTGGCAGCAAACAACCAGCAGAGATCGTCGGCCGCCACGGTTGCGTCACTCTGTTGTTTATCCTCTCCTCTGTGTTGTCATGGCAAACAGAACAATGTGGGTCATGTGACGCTGGTGTGTTTGTTTGTCCGAGCACAAAAAAAAAAACAAAAAAAAAAAACACAGAAGATACGAGATTATCGATCTGATGCAAAACGCCAAGCTGTTGCGTCACAACGGATTCGTTTCATTTCGTCGACTTCCCGCATCGACCGTTTCGTCAGACCATTTTGGAAATGATTCGCTCTCTGATCTCAGAGCGAGACCTTTCAGAGCGATTCGACAATCAACAAAGTGCCTCTTATATAAAATCAATTCCTTATGTAAGCTGCTGTATGCACGTTGAGAGATATTAAAATCCATAGTGAATATGAAGCGCTCACACTAACCGGACGCTCTTTATACTTTCTGGTGTAAAGAAAAAGTGGAAAGTAGCAGCTGAGGATGCAACATTGCTTATTTCAGATCTGTTTTCAGATGTAATAATGGCTGCGAGCACCGGTCTTATTAGAGGGTGAAATTAAGCGGAAATAATTTCCTCAGCTCGCCATTATTCATGCCCCTCATGTCAGATTATGTAATCTGATTGTTTGATAGGATCCTAACCTGCTCATTATCGATAATCAGACAAATTACGCAATTTATTCTGTCTAATCAGTGGATTCTTTTTTCTTTTCTCACCCAGAAAAAAGTTTAAGTGCGAAACTGAAAATATCGTCGTAATATCACCTTTAAATTCAAGCTGCTTTATTTGTCCACCAGCTAGGAAATTACACGTCAATTAAAAATGAAAAATGAAAGGAAATGAACACTTTCCACTTAATGAAGCCTTGTGGTAAAATTGATTCTGATCACAAATATTTAATAAATAATGTTGTACCAGTTCTCTATGCACATTATATAAAATTGCTTTTCTAGCAGTGACACAGAGTTTTAGATGCAGAATGTAGAAGCCCCAAAAATGCTTTTGTTCCATTTAAAAGTCCCAAATAGAGTCGCTAACCAGAAGGAAAAAAATGGAAATTTTGTTTTAGATGTTTTTCCTAGTTTTGTGTAGATTGGACAGTAACACTTAGTGAATCACTGACCGTGGCGCCAGAGTCAAAGTCAAAGTAAAACATCATCTGTGTCACTGTAGGGTTAAATAAAGCGAAAAAAAGCCAGAAAAAAACCTTTTGCTTCTAAAGCGCAAGACTATCTCCCTTTGTTTGTTACTTCGTTGGGTTTAATGCTACAGTCATGTTGATCGATTCCACTTTTCATTTCTATTGGTTGATTAGTAGACGTTGGTCGTAGCTGGAATCATGTTATCAGTCATGGTGTCAGATTTTCTTGCCGTGTTCAGAGGAACTCAAATGTTGGTTTCCAGTTTTCTCATTTCTGTCTAATCTTTATACTCTTGACTTTACGTTAAGTCGTTATCAGCTGATTCACCTGCACGCAGCTGTCTTCATCAGGTGCTTCCCAACTTTCGTTGGGTGTTTCGACCCTGAACCTGCTCTTTGGCAGCGACCACCTCATACAGTGTCATGATAACTTCATTTCTGAGGCCTTTTCATCCTTGTTCGACCACATGACCAAGTCAGACATCAGGTTCTTCTGAGCGACATTGGGAAATTTTGTTTTTTCTTTCAGTGTCCTGTACATTGGGGAAACTAAACAAATCCTAGACAAAATGAAAGACTCAGCACAGAGGAGTCAGGACTCAGCTGTCCACCTACATGTGAAGGACAAAGTGCTTTTAAACTTCAGATGGACATGTGTTCAACTGAGAACACAGATGTTTGAAAAGATAGAAAAATAAGCATCTACTTGTGTGAAAATAGAGAAACCATCTGTGAACAGAGGAGGTTCAGAGAAGATGGATCAGAATCACCGTCGCTGGACACGTAATTAATTCACTAACTCAAGAAAAGATGATTTATTGTGAAGTTACTCTAATTAAAGGGAAATGGCTGCTCTTCCTTGTCATTATCCCCCATTCATCTTCAGTTTGAACTGTTGCTTAGACTCCGATGCAACTGAATAGTCCTGGTAGTTTTTAATGAATAAATTGAAGGAGCTTCTTGCTCCTTGGTGAACCAGTATTGAAAACACTTCCAGGCACTTGAGACGAGACTTCTTGTTAAAACCAGATGAAATCTTCTTCTTGGTACCGATGATATTGTCTGTTTAAAGTTCTCATCTAATTCAGAGCATCTCAATACTGAGACATCAGATCCACGCGGTACAGTACAGGCAATCACAATCATACTTGAAGACTCGAGGACTCGCGAACATCATTGTCTTCTCATTTTCAACAAAGCCAAAAAAACACATGATCATCCAGACTTCGGGTCCTTTCCATTCTTAATATAGCTCTTTTTTTTAAAACTAGTACATTTTTATGCATCCATCCATTTTCAGCTGCTTTTTCAGGGTCATGTAGCAGTGACATCAGGTCAACAAGATGGTTTAAGTGTCCTTGTTTTCCAGCTCCTCTGGGAGGATCCTGAGGCTAAATGAGATATATCATTTTTCCATTGTCTCCTGGGTCTACCACGAAGTCTCCTCAAAGTTGAATGGACCCGGAAAGACCTCCAATGGGAGATGTTCAGGAGGCATTCAGATTGGATGGCCAAAGTTACCATCTACCAGATGGATGCAGTTGGAAAACCTCCATCAGGAGGCATAAAGGCAGCGCCTTGACCAGATGAGCCACCTCTGAAGCTGAGTCCAGAAACTGCGCAGAGGAAACCAATTGTGGCCAATTGTTTCCAAGATCTCGCTCTTTTGGTCATGACCCAATGATCTCACATCAGAACTGGAGTGGTACAACACCTGTCTTACCTGATCTCCAACCTCCATCCTGCCCTCACTTCTAAACAAGATCTCCAAGATGCTGAAGTATCTTCTTTACTTGGGGCAACTACTCATCATTAGTATTAGTCCAAAGGGCGCTTCCTTCCAATAGTTTTAAACGATCCTTAACCAGACCTTAAACAAATGTTTTCCTCTTACCCCAAATTCGCAGCAGGAATGTCAGCGCCTTGGTGTTTGTCCATCTTCAGCTCGTATCCAGTTTACACAAGCAGCATTTCAGCAGCAGCTTGTTGTGGTTTCAAACTTTCTTTACCTTCCAGGCTCTCTCCTTTCTGGTCTTGTCTTTCTAGAATGGGTCAGTCGTGTCCAACAGTATTTTGTATGTTTCCAGATTGAACTGGCCACAGAAGCAATGTTCATCAAATATAGACCCAACATGTACTGAATTCGAAGTCACTTAGGCTTGTAAGAAGAGTGAAGGCTGCTACAGTTGCACATTAAGACCCAAGAAACAGGCCAAACACAAGAAATCAGGGATTAAACGATAAGCGCAAGCATATATCAAACCATGTTTCTAGTATTAGATGACCAGATGGCTGAAACTTCTTGTGTGTTTTCTGTTGCAGGAAACGATGACGACTAAGTTCGAGATGTCCAAGATGGAGTGAAGCAGAAGAGGAAGAACAGAAGGAGGAAACAAAGGTCCGGGCGAACAGACGAAAAAAAAAAAAAAACCATAACAGCTTAATATTGGCGTACAAGGTGGAGTGAGAAGAGACGGCTGATTAAATGCACATGTGATGAGGGGATAGACGAAAGACGATAGACGAAATGACGGATGAAATGAGGGAAGGACTTGGAGAAGGAAACGAGCGTTTTCTTTACGGAGGCGGTGTTGTCGGTATGTGATTTAATCCCTGAATTTTATGAGCTTTGTAAGCCTTGATTGTACAGAACACTGGGGGTGAAATCAATCGTAGCGACACACACACTTTTTTTTTTTATCATTATTGCTTGTTTGTATTTATATCATTATATAAAATATATATATATAAATATATACGCAATATATTTTGACAAATTTGATGTTAACAACTTTTCTTTTTGCCTTCTTACTGTTTACATGCAGGAATGTGATTACATGTCATCACAGCAGTAACGCGCCCCCAGCGTCGCTGCTGTTTTGTTTTATTTAAGTTGACGTTGTCACATACGTGTCGAAAAAGTAAAAAAAAAAATAGTGTGAATCAGGAAAGAAAGAATGAAAGCATTAAATATTTTCTAACTCTTAATTGTGCAGTTTGCCACAGAGTAATTTTTTATTTTTTTTTGGATCCACATCGATCCAGCTTCAGTTCTGGTGCTTTGAGCCATTAAATTGTTTGTTTCTTCTTTGTAAATTTACTGGTATTTTTTTGTATCTTTTTGGCCAAGAAATTTGAAAATGGCAACATTTGAACATTTTCTTTGTTTCTCTAATGAAGGAATATTTGTTGCCTGACTCATTAAAGTCACTTTGATTCACTTTAATGATATTGGTTTTATCATAAGAATCAGCTCACTGTATTTTACATCCTTCTAGCTCATATTAATGTTTTTACAGAAACTTTCTCAAAGGCTTTGTTTCACCTCATCGGTGGTCAGCCATTGGATGCTCGTCTCTAATTGGCTTCTAAAGACTAAATATATTGGGCGGAAAGAACCACAGATGTGTTTTAAAACTTGGCAATGACGGCACCATAATTTCCACCTGGCGTGACTCAAGAAAGTCCAACGCTCAAGGTAAAAAAGCGAAGGCCATTTTTTTTTGGCGACAGTCGTGTTCATGTGCTTGCGATAGTCGTTTCTAGTGAGAATAATACCAGCCGTATTTGATTTGGTGACTGATCTGATATGAGACTTGGTAAAAGGTTTCACAAGCTTTTCTTTTTAGTTTTATTGTTTGGCCATATCACAGCACTTGAATGGTATTTCAAAAACTGGATGGATTGCTGTTTATATGTCCCAGAGGATCCGTCCTGTGGATTGTGTTGGTTGCCTGACTCAGTCTCTAACTCCAGCAGCATTGATGCTTTTGGCTCTTATAGAAAATATGTCAGCGACTGTTGTATTGATTTCCATACAGTAGTCACTGATGTATGGTTGTGGCCTGAGGATAAACCCCAGTGACTGATTTTTCCTCTGGTGCCTCTGTAGCATTGACATTTGGGGATTTAAGTGGAATACCTTCTCACTGCACCAAAACGAAACCAAAATATACTGGATACAAGCGCTGCCGTGTTGTAGAGTAGTGATCAGTAAGTGAAGCCAAGATGACAGAAATACTGCAGCCAACCACCAGGGGGTGACCTTCCAGCTTTATTTACATCAACATCTTTAGCTCCTTCTGAATTTTATCGTCTGCAAAGACGACACAGTTCCTGGCAATCTTTATTGTAATTTGTGTTTTAACATTCAAATGTTAAAAAATTTTAGTTCCTAGTGCTGAAGGAGCTGCTAGCGTAGCTCATCCTGAACAGAGTTTTGCAAATTTCAGTCATGTTAACAAAATGTTTGTTGAAGAGCACTTCCTGGACTCAACAAATAGTTTTTTAGAGGTGCTCTTTGGAATAGATACTAAGTAGAAAACAACCAAAAAAAGGCACCAAGGCACTTTCATAATGTAAAAGTTAAAAAGTCTTTATTATAATGGTAAGGTCATAGATGAAGGCTTTATGCCGAAATACATAGGAGTATTGATTTTAAATGCTTTATATGACCTAAAGTGCCTTTGAGCCTTTTTTTGTTGTTGTCTTTGTCGTGTCTTGGTTTAACTGTTGGCCACACTGCCCCCTCATGTTTTCTGATGGTACTGCTCTAATTCGTCGGTAGGTCTTTTGGAAAATTGGCACAGATAAATACAAATAAACGCTTTACAAAACACTGATCTTGGACAGAAATCTCCATTCACATCAGTTCATGTTGCGCTTCCTCTCTTTACAACTCCAATTAAACATTAAAACACGCAAAATGTATTTTATCGGTTGATTCTGTAACACCTGATCCAGCTGGACTCTTTTTTTTTTACATTTTACAAGGTTTCATTAGCTTTATTTCCAAGACCAAACTCACGGAGCGTTTCCGTCCATCTGTTCAAGACTCACACATATTGTGTTATATACGGCTGCAGCCGACTGTGTTCATGTGTACGTACAGACCATCCCGCGTGTGTTTTTCCGCCCGCTAAGTGTTGACACTGACTTGTCTGAATGGACTAAACGCTCCATACATCATCCAATTCGACCGTAGGGAAAAGTCCACTCTCCATTCTCCTCTGTGCTGCCGCTCCCATCAGCCCCTGCAGCGGCGGCAGTTTGCTGTTATCAGCAACAGATAAAACGTTTGGGTTTATTTTTTCAGGGAGGTTTGAGGCTGAAATTACAAGTATCATTTTTTTTTTTTTTTTTGACCTGATCTTAATCAGAGGTCTTTAACACTTAGTATATTGCAGATGCTGAAATCGATTCTTTGTAAAGCAAATTCCTCTCGGATAAAGACACGTTTGACAGTGAGTGTTGTTTCTTTAAATCCAATGTGTCAGATTACGGAGCCATTACAAGTGAAAAATTGTTTCAGCGCCTATCGTGCTCTCAGACTGTGCTATAAAATCCAACTAATGCAAGTGTCAGGCTTTTGAGAATGAGTTTTCATCAAAGTCGCTGCCACAGTGAGTGAGCACACACCAGTGTTAGCTTACGGGACTGTTGAGGAAATGAAAATGGTTTTAAAAATTAAAACATCTGCTTTTCTGAACTGTCCAGTGTTGTCCAGAGTATTGAAACATGAAGGCAGGAGTTACTCCGGCTAATTAGGTATTTAAAAGCCTTTGTAATTACTTTTGCTGTTAATCAAGTTGAAAGACTTGGGTGTGGATTTTTAATCACTGGTAGAAGTTTCCTGTTCAGTTTGATGTATCTGCAGTGAATTTGTCACATCTGTCTTTAAGACCTTGATTATGTAAAAGTACATGTGCCGTTTGGTTTGTAAATAAATCAGAAGTTGCTAATAAAAAGTTTGTACCGTCTTTTTGTGTTCGGGATTGACCACTCGACCACTTTCAGAAACAGTTTTATCTCTAATCTGTTATTGATTTGGCTCTTATCAGCTGCTGCACCAAGACCAGTCCTACAACCCCGACGGCTCCTGTCAGACCAGTTGCTTGTTTTTCTCTCAGGTCCTTGGAAAGATTTCACAGCCATAACTTCCATCTCTCAGTGACCTTCCTCGGGACATATCTACTTGGATCTTGCTGCATCCACCTGCAACCCTGCGGCATGTGGAATTTGACCCAAATGTTATTTTTTTTTTCTTTTTTACAAAAGACAATTCATTCTTGATCTATCGTGGCCTTGATTTTCTCTCAAAACTTCTTTGGATTGGACTTGTTTTTCCAGTTTGTCCTACAGATGCTTGATTGGATTGAAATTGGGGACTCTTGAGTCCAAGGCGACACCTTCATTTAGTCATTTCTCAAACCTGTCCTGTTCAATTTGTAGTTGATGTCATTCTCACGAAGGGATGCATCAGTGTTCTTGAAGGTGGTGTATATCAAAGTAAGGTCGACCACCGAAGGTGTTGTTTCCACCTGCAACCCTTCATCACTTGTGTCAGGCGGAGGTAGAATCAGAACCAGAACATCATAGCATCATTTTACTTCATTCGACCATGGCCTAGATTTTCCCACAATGCCTCTTTGGATCTGACTTGTTTTTCCAATACATTTCTCAGATGCTCGATGGGATCAATATTTGGAATCCTGAAGCCAATTTATTGTGTTTCTCAAACCATTCCTCACCAACTTGTAGTGGATACTAAATTCGATGTACCTGCTCTTAGCAATGTTCAGGAAGGTGGTGAGTGATGCTCAGATGCTTAATTGGAGCCCAAGTCAGTATTTAACTCTGTCAAACTTTTCCTGACCAATTTGTAGAGGATACTATTGTGATGCACCAATGATCAGGAATGTTGTGTATGTTCAAGCAATGTCCACAGGAACATCAGGACCCAAGGTTTCACAAGGGGAACCACCAGATGTTCTGGCTTGTTTTCCATGAGCTGTCATGTTGTCAATCTTTATTTACAGTCTGAGGGTGTTGCTGATTGGTGTTAATTAACGTTACAACCACTAGGGGGACTCTCTTTGAGTTTTTCATATATTTGATATAAAGCGTCATATCATCTCCCACTGATACTGATGTATTAATTTTACACATGTATCACGTAGCCTCTGTGTCTCCATGCACGAAACATCTGTAAACTTGACGTTTAATTCGACCAAACAATGTCAGCTTCGACGTAAACATCAGTCATATTCACTTCTACTAATGTTGCTCCATCTTATCATAACTGCGGTTGCGGCGGCCGCCTCAGCGCGGGCACATGGAGGTGTGCTGGCTCTATATTTAGCAGCTGGTGTCTTTACGTTATAATCCTGACATGTAATCCATCTGTTCCTCCTCTTCCCATGCCATGTCTTTGACCTCAGCTGCAATCGGGTGGAAGATAAATCTAAAGACAACTGCAACAGCTCGAATATGATCAACATCCAAATGTTGTTTCTGTTTTTTTTTTTTTTTTACCCTTCAGAGACATTTCCTGTGTGAAACAGATTTGTGTTGATTTCAAACTGACAGCATCAGTTGACACTTTTGTCCTTTAAAATGTCTTTAGACAAAGCATCAGTTTTCCTGAGGCGTTTCTTTTTCTGTGTGTGTGTGCGTGTGTGTGTGTGTGTGTGTGTGTGTGTGTACCGTACACTGGCATTACGTCTGTAATAACATAATCCCAGAGATTTGGCCCGACGGCAAGACAGTATGCTGCCGATTTCAACCGACAGTAGGGAATTATCGTCAGCACACATTTTTACAGACGGATGGACATGTGTTACTGTGGCTGCCCCCGACACCCAACATGTGGTCTGAGGACCCAAAGAGGGACATTTACTGTGACGGTTAAGGACCAACATGATTAACCCTGGACTCCAACCCACAATTAAATGACTACTCGAACTCTAAAAGTGTTACTGTTCCAGTTCCACTCCCTACAGTAAAAATGTTACTTAAATAGCAGATGGCAAGTTTTAGTAGTAAGTAAAAATTACTTACGATTTCAGTAATTTATAAAGACAGAACAGAAAAAGAGAAAAGTCATAGAAAATGCAGGATGGCCAGATAAAATCTGAACATCTGTATCTGTTACTGGATTCCAACTTCACGATGAACACGAGTTAAAACAGCGTTGAAATGTCATCTTATCTACTTTGGTTCTAAGAGATGCATTTGCTTGATTAAAAATCGCTGCGATGCTTCCTTACATCTCTGTCTTCTCTCTTGATTCAACTATTTCAACATTTGCTCAACAGGTTGTTGCAGTTTTACTTTGTCAATCTGTACCTGCTGCTGCAAGATGTAGAAACAAAGCAGGTCAACGTGATTCACGATGGTTCTGGCTCTTCAAGGACGTTCCGGATAAGAAAAACGCCTGACATCTCAATCTCAAAAAGAGAGCATCGTCCAAACTGTCTGGTGGTTTCCAGGTTGGACCGTAAATGACCCAGATGTCCTTGGATGAAACTGCAACATAGCAGCAACATAGACCTAAGTGATCCTGGTCTGGGTCTGGTCACGAAACCCCGACCTCCAACATGAAACCAAAACAGAAGGTATGGTTAACTTAGTTTAATGCATGTTATTAACAATTAATTTGAAAAATTATGTGTAAATTGAGTTGAACATTTACAAACGTATTGCCATTGAACAGACTATCTAATATTGTCTAACCCTAACTGGTTAGGAAATACCATTAATTTAAAAAAAAAAAGTACTATAAGGTTCTTCAGTCCTCATAATGTTCATCTGATGCTCAACTGTTCTTATAAAACTCTAAATCTCAGGTTAGATTGGGTGTGTAGCTGAGCTTTAATTAGCCAAACTGTCCAATATTTGTTCTGCGAAATCTCGGGGCCAAGTACAAGATTTTTTTTTTTTTTTCTGTCTGTCAAGATTAAAGTAGAAATTTTGAGAACATATGTCTTCCCAGATGAATCAGTGAAACTTCAGAATCCGTTTTACAAACAAGGAAATTCTTTTCTCTTTTATCCACAAACACATGGCGGTAATTATGCGTTCAGACTCTGAAGATGCTGAGCTGAGCTGTTCAGAAGAAGAAACGGCTGCTATTGGACAGATGCAGGATCTGAATGTTTCCACCTGTGGTTGATACGAAGATACTAGAAGACAGTTGATTAAACTGATTGATCTTGAAGATGTGGAGCTCTGGTGGCCGCCTGGTCTGAGGAGCAGGTGTTACCACAGCAAAGTTCCTCATGAGCTACGTCTGGACTCATACGACGAGATGAGTGTTAAGTTTAAGTTCAAAATTTTGACATCTTGGACATCTCTAATACTCTGAGATCACTAATACTCAAACACTTTTCCATCTGGTTGAGGACCAGGGCTTGTTCAAATTGGCACCAACAGGTTTGAATTAATCCAAGTAGAACAACCTGTTCATGCTGACGTGTTTTTAAACTTGGAAACAAACCAGATTCTACCAGAACTTGTCTTCCAACACGGTTACCTAACCCTGCTCCAGGTCTTTATGGTGATTTGGACCAAATGTGCCAAATGTGCCAAGTCCACACCATGTACAACCAGAGCCAAATCTGGCAACCGTTACTGGGTCAGAGTCGGCTCATCTCAGGGTCAGAGCCGCCAAGTCCACCAATGCTGAGCCGCGACTGGCCCAAATCTGTCCGCTATTTGTTTCTGTTACGAAGCAAAGCGAACTTTTACTCTGCGTCTTGATCATCATCTTGAGACCACTTTAGATTCGTCGGGAACCGGGATCCTGTTTTAATACATTTACTCACACCAAGCGGCATCAACACATTTTGTACCAAATTTTATTTTATTTTGTTTTATTGTCTCAAATTTTTCTCGAGCTTTGAAATTTTCCCGACACACATTGGCAGCGATGGTGACGGTGTGGCCGACATATGGACGTCCCCACTGCCGACGCAGGATAATACATACAGATCTGCTTTAATACAAAGAAATCTCATATTATTCCACCTATTACGTAAAAGGATGAGATTATCGATACGCAGATTAATGAGCAACCAATGGCACGCCGGCGTGGTGCCCTCGCCCGTCCCCGTGCCACACTTCAATCACCCGGATAAAAATAGAAACAAAAAAAAAAAAAAAAAACCACAATGACTTGTAGTTTAGTTGTTAGATTTTAGTCTTTATTGTACTATTTTTTTTTCCTTGACAATTTGCTAGCGGACATGTGAAAACTTGGGACCAACAAAACATCATCATCATCATCATCATCGTCATATTATTATTATTATCATAATTATTATTATTATTATTATCATCATCATCATCATTATTTTAATTACAGCATAATCGTCAGACTGCGGAAACAGTGACAAGATGTGTTTTTTTTGTTTGTTTTTTAAAAAAAGAAAAGAAAAAAACAAGTAAAGAAAAAAAAAAAAATCCAAACCGAACAGGAAAAAAGAAGAAAAAAAAAAAAATATTCGATGATGGTTTTTCATTTTTTTATTTTTTTTTTTTTTTAAATGTTTAATTCATGTACACAATATAACAGTCTAAAAACATTAAACACACAGAGCTGAAGACGTTGCAGTGTTGGTTGGGAAGTGGCAGTCCTCAGGGCAGTTTATATACGGTAGCAACATGGTCCTGCTGTACTGTCAAATATCTACTGGGATGGAATGGGGGAGAGGAGGGGAGAAGAGGGGGGAGGAAGGGAGGGAGGGAGGGACTACAAACCAAAAATGGCCGTCGATATAAAACTAACAGTCTTTTTTTTGTTTTTCCTCTTTTTTGTTCTTTAAATCCACCAATCAGGAGTCGGTAGAGGCAGAGAGCGGAGGGGATGCTGGGGGGGAAAAAATGGGGGAGGCGGAAAGGGGAGGGAGAAGAGGGGTGTGTGGCGGGAGGGGGGGGGGGCAAGGAGGTGGAATGTCTCGATTTTCATTTATTTTACATTTCTGCGTTTTTTTTTTTTTTGTTTTGTTTTGTTTTGTTTTGTTTTGTTTTGTTTTTTTTTGTTTTTTTTTTTTTTTTTTTTCTCTCGTAGACAATATAAAATCTCACAGACAAGCGAAAGAAAAACAACACTCGGGTGTACATGTCGACGTTCGGATGTGTCGTACACAAAGGGGTGAGGATGGGTGAGGTGGATGGATGAGGAGGGGAGGGGCTTGAATTATTGCTTTCTGAGTAAATTATTATTTCTCACGTCTCGTCTACATGAATTGCATCTCTCGCTTTCTCTCAACGTGGTGATCGTTAACACGTGATTTACTCCGTTTATTCGGGAGGGAGGAGGAGGAGCAGGAGGAGGGGTGAAGGAGGAGGGGTGAAGGATGGGGGAGGAGGAGGAGGTGGGGTGAGAGGGTGGGAGGAAGGGCGGGGCTCAGAGCTCCTTGCTCAGCGAATCCCGGGCAGTTTTAATCCTCTTTGTGTGGCCTCACACGTTTCCCGCCTTTTTGTCTGGTAAATGATAACAGAAAAAAATGTATTAAAAAAGGAATAATAATAATAATAATAATAATAACAGTCATATAAAAGGGTTACATGTCGTATGTAGTGGTTTAGTACAGATGTCAACTCTAATGTGAGTTAGTTTAAGTTATTTCTGTGTTAAAAGACGAACACGAAACAAACAACAGCAACACCAACAACAACGTGAGTTTCATGAAGGAAAATATGACAAAACCATCATCATCATCATAGTCATCACTATTGTTCACAGTATCAGTATCGTCACATGATTAACAACAGGAAGACGTCTACATGTCCTTTTTCTAGCTGTGATTTGTGCGATTTGTTTTTGTGCTCACAGACGTTAAATCTTCCACATCGTTGATGAATGATATCATTCTCGTCGTGAGGAGGGACGTCGGAGAGAGAGACGGGGGAGGTTAGTTAATCTGGATCGTGGACGCTTTTGATTTTGATGCTAATCCGCCAATGGACGCCATCGACGCGAGCTAAACCAGCTTTTCTGAAAGCAAGCAAACGCAGAGCTAATCAACGAGCTAAGCTAGGGTTAGTTACGTATGGTTAATGGGAAGTATGCAGATGTACATGGTACACAAAAATTTGCTTGTCCAACTAGTGGGGAGCTAATAATGTTGACATGTATCATCAGATATCGCAGAGGAAGATTCTGAGCAAGACTTTAAATCAAGGTTTAAACGACGTGGACGGGAAATCGGATGCAACGGTTTATTTAAGATGTTAAAGTGAAACCAAAACATCTAAATCGAGATGAGTGGAAGTGGAGGCGGCGGCCATCTTTATGCTAACCCGACGTAAAGAAACTAGTTTATATCCCACACAGATATGCAAGAACTGAGTCACGTAGCATCCATTTGTTTAGGGTTAAAGTCCTGAATGCTTTGTCTGCATTTTCATTTTGACACATTACTCTTGTGCAACATTTTCCTGAGATCATTTTTCATTTTGGCATCAGCTTGGGCTCATTATGCATCGACATGGAAGACGAGACTGTTTCTGAAAGGAGCATTAGCTTTTTAGGTGGAAGACTGAAGTCTCTTCAGACACCGGAAAAGTGTGTGAACGTGGATTTATTTGTAAAGCTGAAAATCAAAGATGTGTTGGTGTCACTTTCACGCTTAGTTTAGTGGTAAGTATATCTTTTTGTGCTCTTATTGTCTGGAATCAGTAGAGGACGATCACAAGTTCGTTGTTAAAGATAATCAAACCTGGATTTGAAGAAAAAACAGAAAGTTCAGAAGGATTGCTACGACGATGATTATTGTTAAAAGTTTGTTGCTAACTTCCTCATCTAAAAAAGGCGTCGGAAGTTGTTTGAACATGTCCACAAGTGCTGGGTGGTATACCAGTAAAACCAGTATTAATTTTTGGCATGATTTTTATAGCAAAAACTGGTGAATAAATAGCAATGTTTGGGACGTGGTGGAGCAGATTCAGACCCTTGGTGCGTTCAGCTGTGTAGCTAACACCGTCTTCCCGCTAGTGGACGAAACTAAAGCTGTCCATGATGAAACTGTGCTGTTTATTGAAAGGTTTTTCGGTTTGAAAAAGTTTGACATGGTCCAAACAACCCGGCTAACGTTCCCAAAAGCACTAAAGAGCAGTTCACTCCATCACTTTTAGCGAAAAACATTAGACAACGGTCGACTTCTACAACATCGAGTAATGCTGGTGGAAAAGTTTGAGGAAGCTTGACTTTCTATAATGTACCTCACCAAAGATGTAGTCCTACTCAGTACTGTTTAAAAAGACGGCAACTGGGCAACAATCAAGACGTAACTACAGGGTCAAATATACTTGGTCTTATAGCCTTACACTACAGTACAGCACCATGTGTACAGTGAAATGGGTAAAGTTTTTGGTCTTGTTGCCCAGCACTAAAGTCCACAGAGTGGACGTTCGCAGATGCTAATGTTTACAGCTACTCTTGCACCAGATCAGGAGCATCTCGACCAGAAAGGTTTGTTTTTGATTTGTTTTATTTTTAGTTAAACACAGCTGCTGGTGAAATGCCGGACAAAACAACAGGAGACATTGAAAAAAAACACAACCTGCACCATCGCCATCGTTTTTCTATTTTCATATGAGTTCATCAACAGTATGTGTTCAACCGTAGCCGCCCCGGGAGTCTGCACTCACCACCTGAGTCCTTCACGTTGTAGTCGTGTCATGGTTTTGTTGTACGGCTGCTTGTGAACTTAAAATGAATGAACAACTGTCTTTCTCTCATCTGGTTATATAAACGTGAACTAACAACAACTTATTTCACAGTTAAAGATTTGGGGAATAAATGCAATCGCGTAAACACCCAGGGAAGTTGTCTTAACGTGTGCTGCGTCTGTGGTTCTACTCATGTGTGTGTGTGTATACGTGCATACGTGTGCGCTAGCCCATGCTAATCTGTGTAATGTCAAACTTTGGCACATTTAACATTTGTGTGTGTTTTCAGTGGTGAATGACGCCGTCATCACACCCGTTTAAACCGTTGTCGAAGCACAGCTCCCGTTCTAATTGGTTGGCCGCCGCCGACATCACGTTCTGAACGATGGCCACCGCCGCTTCTCTCAGATCCCTCTTCCTCATCTCCTCCTCCTCCTCCTCCCCCCTCTTTCCCTGGTCACATGACACTCCACCACCATGACAACCTCCATTTTGTGGAGACTCCATCTCCCCTCCCTCCTCCTCCTCCTCCTCCCCTCTGCTAACAGCTAACGCTAGCTTGTGTTCTTGCTGAGTTGTTTTGGTTTGTTTGATATCGTTTGTTAGCGCTGCAGCTCGATGTTGTTGTCTGTTGTTAGTGTCTCCATCTTTGCTGCTGCTGTTTTGTGGCTCGTCAGAGTCCCGGTTGGCGTGCTCTAACTCACCGCTGTTCACGGCCGCCGTGGCATTGATGATCTTGGTGTTGGCCTCCTCTTTTACTCCTCCCGCCTCCTTGCTCTTCTTCACGGGGCTGCTCCCCGTCGTTTTCCCATCTTCCTCCTCCTGGTGATTGTGTGTGGCATTCTCCTCCGCTGTGCCGTTGGAGCAGCCGTTCTCGCCGTTGGTCACCGGAGCCTCGGCCGGTGTCTTCTGCGCCTCCCCTCCTCCGGTCTCCTCTGCCGGCGTTTTCTCGGATGCTTCTGCATCTTTGTCGTTGGTCTCCTCAGTTGCTGTGGCTTCTTCTCCGTCAGCGCCTCCTTCCTCTGCCGCTTCTCCCGCCTCCGCAGCACCCTCCTCCTCCTCCTTGGCACCCTCGCCCAGGTCCACGCTGGTGGACTTGCCCTTCCGCATGATGAAGTTCTTCAGGGAAACTGCGCGGCCAAAATGCGAGCGCTTGGCCTTGGCTGACTTGCCGTCCTTTCCGTCTTTGCCCTCCTCTGCCGCTCCTTCCTCACCTGGAGGGAAGAACACAGTTTTCATCAAGACTATTGAGCGAGATTTAACGCCATCTGGTGGCGAGTTTGCAGATGACAACCAACTGGCATGTAGGAGAAGCTTTGGTGTCTTTTAGGTGACCCAACAATTCTTAGTTTCATTATACACTGATGAAAACATAATTATTGTATTGTATTTGTAGCAGTTTAAACTGGACCATATATGTTTCCTTATTCAATTTCCATCCAATAAAGTCCAATATTCACTCTTGCTGCAATAAGACTCCAGGTGGAACTGATCAGAAAAAATACCATTCGCAATGCAACAAATGTGTTTTTATTTACTTTGAAGCAAATGAACTAAACTTAACTAATTTATTCTCGACTGAAGATGTTTTTTCTACTACTTCCTTCATGCAGCAGCATCAGCATCACCTTAATTTAGTTTATACTGTCGGCTGAAGCTCTACAGTGTGATTTGAATTTCAGCATCAGACTTTGAATATTTTATTCAGGAGAATGTTCCAATTACATTAACCTTCTCCAGAGTTGGCACGACACTTACTCCCATCTGTCTGTCTGTGTTCTCACTTGGACGGGAGAAGAGCGAACACACCGAGTGCGAGCGCGATGTCAGCGACCGAGTCTGAATTTTATAGCAGTGTCAGTGTAGAACAGCGTTGAACTACGAGACCGAACAACAGTCTGTTATTAAAACTTGCTAGTGCAGAGATAAAATATCTGCAGGAATAACAAGTGGACTTGATGGATACCGGAGCACATGGAGCAGTGACTCCTGACCTTTCTGAGGCTTACACGATAAATCTGGGTGTTGTGAGATGATTAATGGAGTTCGAAGGAAGTAGTGTCCAGATAATAGATCAAGGGCCCCAACATTATTAGGCAATATTGGATTATAATAGAAATATATTTAGTTTTTTGGCCCTTTTGCATTTATTTATAGCAAATGGAGATAGACAGGAAAGTGGGGAGAAGAGCGGGGGACATGCAGAAATGATCGTCACAGTCAGGACTCAAACTGACGATAGCTGCACAGCTTATACGCCAAAGTGGCGTGCCCTAACCACTCAGCTATCCAGACACTCCATAGGAATATATGTTGACCAAGGTGCCAGTTATGTCCTGTAACAAAACCCTAACGATCCCTACAACCCAAGACTTCAAGTGATCCAAGGCTCTAGTGCTGAAAGCACTAAAAAGTTTGGAAACTCATCCAATCCCCCATCAACCAGATCAATAACCCCCTAAAACTGAAAGGCCAGTTTGGGATTTACCTAAACTCCTGGAGGGACATTGTTTTCTAATTGTCAACCACTTTTTACCTTGTGACCCTTAACAAAATTGGTTGTCAAATTGGTTTGGACCAAATCCAGCAAGGAGTTAATCCAAGTAATAGTTTGAATGATGTCTCACAATCATCCCAAATTGCTACTACGAGCTTAATGTTGCAATCACCCCAGCAAAAAAATGGATCCCTCAGTGTACCTCAGTAGCAGCATTGGCTACAAAATTCCTTGTGTCAGTCGGTAGCTCTTAAAAAAAGAAAAAGAAAAAGTTCTGTTCTTTTGTTTAATTTTCTCTTTAGGCCACAAAGTCTTTAAATGAAACCACCTGAAAAATGTAAAAAGGATTCAGTTCAAATGACACCAACATCACAAAGACACTGATTTGGAGTCTGGTTATAACTGAGCTGCCTTGGAGTATTTAATCAAGTACTTTGGAATATATTTCTTGCAGTTGTACCTTAATCTCGCCAGTTAATAACCTGAAAATTAATTGGACGTCAAATGTCAAATTGCTTCAATGCTACAAATAAAATGGAGGTTTGAGATTTGACGGCGATCTGGCCAAGGTGACTTGGACGAATTTGCTGATTGATGGTTTATACATTTGCGTCATCTCGTCTCACCTGAGGTAGCAGCTGCAGTTGTTTCCTCCTCCCCGCTGGGGGCACACTCCGTGTTGGCTCGTTTGGACTTAGGGATGACTCGCTTCTTGAAGGAGGTCCAGATCTCATTGGCATGTTGCGTCACCGTCCCGCCTCCTGCTGTTGCCGCCTTCTCATCCTCGCCTCCTTCCACCTTCTCCTCTCCTCCCTCTGTCTTGACCTCCTCTGCTCCTTCCTCTGCCTTGGCCTCCTCTGCCCCTCGTCTCCTTCTGCCGCCTCCGCCGCCTCCTCCGTCTTTATGTCGGCAGAGTCTTTGTCGGAGCCCTTGGTTTTGCCGCTGATGCCGACCACGGATGGGTCCCTCTTCATGCCCTGGAAGGTCCAGGACCGTTTCAGCTTCCACCTCTTCTGCCCCGACTCCTTGGAGTCCAGCGTGGAGGAGTCACCACCACCTTCTTCTGCTCCCTCCTCCTTCCCCTCCTCTCCTCCTCCTACGCTGCTCTTCTTATGCGCCTTCTGAGCCATGAGCTTCTTGAAGGAGTGCCAGCGCTTCATGTGCTTGGTGGACGCTGTGGAGGACGAGGCTTTCTGCTCTCCCTCTGCGCCTCCCTCTGCGCCCCCCTCTGCTCCTCCCTCTTCAACAGTGGAGTCTGCAGTAGTGTTAAGTGCTTCAGGATCTTCGAGCCGATCCAGGGACCTGGACCGGACTGGTTTTGGTGGTTCGGCGGCGGCAGCACCGTCCTTCTTCTCGGTGCTGCGATGAGAAAAGATCCTTGCCACCGGTTTCCTGATCAGATCTCGAACCGTGGATTTCGCTTCTGCTGGTTTGCCCTTCTCTGCTTTTTTCTCCTCTTCCTTCTCTCCATCTTCTGGAGCTTTCTCTATTGCTGCTTCTCCCTCTGCGCCTCCTTCTGCGCCTCCTTCAGCTGCCGCGGCCTCCTCTCCTTTCTCCCCCTCTTTCTCCCCTCCTTCAGCTGCGTTCTCCTCCCCTCCTGCTCCTGCAGCTGTGCTCTGCTCCTTCTTCTTCCTTCCTCCCATCACCTTCCCGAGGCCACTCTTGTTGAGGAACGAGTCCAGGAACGAGGTCTTGGGTTCGGTGGAGGCAGCGTTTTCCGAACTCTGAGGCGCCGCCGCCTCCTCGCTCGCTGCTGCTTCTCCTCCCTCCTCGGATCCTGTGGCTGCCTCCGACTCTGCCGCCGCCGCTGTGTCGTTGCTCACAGTCTCTTTGTTTTCGACCACCTCGCTTTTGACGGCAGTGCCATCTTTATCGACAACCTCGCTGTTGACAGTCTCTGAATTTGCGTTGGCATTTTTGGCCGGTTGCTCCACCTCTGTCGGCTTGCTCTCTGGGGTTTTCCCATCCTCTTGGACCACTGGCGCAGCGCTGGCCTCCGTCGCCGCCATTTTAGAAAGGGAAAACAAACAATAACAACAAAAAAAAAAAAAGTGTGTTCCTTCCTTCCTTCCTTCCTGCCTTCCTTCCTTCCCTGACCTTCTACCCTCCTCTTCCTCTCGCTCGCTGGTGTTTGGTTCCTCCCACTGTGGTGGCGCTCTCAGGTCATGGAGAGCAGAGTGGAGAACAGTGGCAAGGAGGAAAGATACTCAGCATCCTACTCGTCCTCCGAACTCCTGCAGAGAAAAGAGAGGGAGGAGAGAAGGTAGAGAGGTGAGGTAAAGTGGAGGAGAGAGAAAAAAAGGCACAGATGGTTGATGGTCTGATTCAACACCATAGACACTCAATTAGTCTGGTCTAGACTGTGCACTGAATGGGGAATGAAGTGTAACATAATAGAGAATCTCAGCGGGGATCGCCGGGCAATTATGATGTTTCCTAATCAGTCACACTTCCAGAAGTCCCGCACACACTCATTTCATTTTCACATGAAATGAAAGAAGCTATAAATGCAAAAAAACAAAAACAAACTTGAACCAAACAGTAGTAGATCTTCCTAAAGTTGCATTTATTGGATGTAGGTTTTGGGATATTTAGTTTGAACCGGGTCCCAGACAGGTCGGCCACCAGGGGGCGATCTAGACGTGTTGGATATTCTGACTTTATGATCTACTCTCTTGTGGGTCTAGCACAATTAGTTCAAACGTTTCATTCATTGACTTAATGACCAAATATGTTTGTCAATGATCTCCAACGACACAGCGCCACCAATCAATAAACCGATCAATCACAACGTTTAACTCAACAAACGTGACTGAAACAAACATGGATGTAACAATGGTGGCCTAGCGGTTTAGAATTTAGAGAATAAGCTCCAGCAGAAGCAAAACCTTCACGTCTTTAGTATTATTTTCTACTCTGAATCAGCTAATGGTATTTGAACTATATCACGTCGTTATTTATTTGAATTGAACAGCTGTTAAAAGCCTGTGTGTACATTTGTCTGGTTAATAAATACTCTGTTTGTTAAATTTAACTTATTGATATTTTCTATTCCTCAGACACTAATGGATATAAACATGAAGGAGGCTGAAAGTCGTTGGTTTGAGCCTCGGTCCTTCTATGTCGACGTGTCCTTGGACGAGTTGGTGAAACCTCCAATTGCTTCAGCCTGAATGTGTGTGTGTGTGTGACTGTTAGTGTATAAATGAAGGTGGTTGTAACACATTTGGAGAATTTAATGAATGAATCAGCAAATCAATGACACACACACACACACACACACACACAAAAAAAAAACAGAAACTGTTGCAGAGTCCAGACGTTTAGCGTACACAGGCACACACTCGATCTCTGAGGAAGTGAAACAGTGAGTCAGACTGAAGGAGGCAGAGTGAGGCAGAGGGATAGTGAGAGACAGAAGGGGGGGGTAGGGGAGAGGCGCTCAGGTGGAGAGACAGGGGGGAGGTGGAAGGGGACGAGCAAGCAAGGGAAATGCAGACAGATGCAGAGAGAGAGGGAGAATCACATGCTCCAGATAATCTCACCACGGTCTGCTGTTGCCACAACTGGACCGCCTGCCGTTTGACTGGCGGCCATGTTGGCCACTCGCTGGGACGCCAGACTGGATGACTTACTGACTAATGCACTGACTGACTGGTTACAACAGTCAACACCGCTCAGTCTATCAGCTCAGCCCGACAGACGACTACTGAGGCCACGAAAATGCAAAATTTTCCTGAATCAGCTTTGCAGCAAAAGTTGAGCCAAGTCCAAATTCAGTGATGAATAATTTGATATTATATTGTTTGTTTTTAAAATCAAGTCCTCTGTGATGTCTACAGAAGCTCTGTAAAAGGCAGTTTTTTTTCTCCAGTTTTCTCAATTTTTTTAAACTCTTCATAAAAACAGGTGGAGAAAAAAAATATCAAAGCACTTGTTATAAATCTGCAAAATATTCCAAAAATGTTTTACTCTCAAGGGGAACTGAAGAGTAAAATTATTGTTAATGTGTGTTTATGGCAGTATTGTATAAATAAAAAAAAATCAAAAATATTTAAAAAAAATGTCTCTCAGCGAGACAAGTTGATTGTCTAAAGCCCTGAAAATATTTTTAATGTGTTGAAAAAACTCAAAAAAACTCCAGTTTTCTCAGATCCATTATTGTAGATCTGCAAAAAAGAAAATCAAAAAACATTTTTTTTTTACTCTCAACAGAGGCAGTTAGAATCCAAAAGGTTTAAATTGCTTTGTTCATCAACAAAACCTTTCTACAAACCAATAAAACATCATCCAGTGACCAACACATGGGTCCACGTTAAGAAATCCACAAATCCATGACCTGTAGAGCTAACAAAGCCTCCACACTCCCATTCAGGTTATGGTGCAACAAAGTTCTGAGCCAGGTTTGAGTATAAAAAGATGGACATACTAGCAAGGTGGCTAAAAACAATAAGTGCTAGCGTATGTAGTCTTCACACTCTTCAGGGGTCCTGCACAAAACTGGAACTGGTGGCTACCAGGACATTAAAAACACAACATAACCACAGCAGCCCATTCATTCATTTGTTTTCTTTTGGCAAGTGCAACAGTCTCTGAAAATCCCATTTCAAATCTCTGATCGCTAATGTAAAGCTGCACCAAGTCCTGTTAAGTCAAAGCGACCTTGCGACCTCTTCAACGATCCTGACTAGAGTTTCCTGCCGCCTCGGTTTCTTTGCACTGACTCTTTGTTTACTACTGTGAGCCTTTAAATCGCCGGTAGCCCGTTAGCTCTGACGCACACAGCTCATTTACTCTGCTCTCTAGTAGCCTAAAGATAGAAACGCACATCTCTGCTTTACACCCTTAGAAAAGGCCACACACTTTTTTTTTACTATCAGGCAGCATTAGAGTCAGAGTGTTTATTCAGCAGATGCAAGAAATGTGTCCGAATTAGTCTCGGTGACAGCAGTGCGAAGGCTAGCGGCGAAACCTTGTGCACAACACCAAGCTTATGGCTTTTAACGTTCGCCTGTGCAATTTTGCAACTGTAATTGAATAATCTATCATCTGGGGTCTGCTGGACTTCATCAGTGAGTTACAGTATTTACCCCCCTGACGCCGTATCTCTAACTCCCCGGTCCCACATATTCATCTAATTAGTTTGTGTTTGCAGCCGAAACAGACAACGAACGGCTCTCATTCATCCAACGACGCCGTTTGCTCAGATTTGTTTGGAGAGGCACATTAAGAGATTACGACTCTGTGGATCTAATACTCCGATCGTTAATAATTCAGTTCATCAGAACACTTTATGTGGACCAGAATCAGGGTCTCTTCTGAAAATATTCTGTTCTGGTTTGACTTGTTCCAACAGTCAACTGATTGGTTTCAGTCTTGTCTTTTTCATCTCTTGTGTTGTTTGCAAGTTTGTAATGATCAAAAAGTCTTGAAAATACAGTAATTACTTGACGCAACAAGCTAAAACATCACATAGACTTGTTTACTATGTTCTTCTGAAGTTTTTTTTCAAAGTGCATCGTTTGAACAAAGTCCACCACTAGAAGCTTGAGTCCTCTTGTACTTCAGTCTGGTGCAACAAGACTCCAAACTTCATCATTTCCTGTGGACCAAAGACCAGTTAAGTACTTTCAGTCCACCAAGAAACATCTGAACTCCCTAAACACCTGTCCAACATTTAACATCTCACATCTTAGCCTGGTTGGTCGAAACATCCAAAACAGCTCTAACACCAAACCAAAATACGAAGTGATCAGACTGGCTAGCAGCCTCTTGGTTAGCATGCTAACGTCAGTAGAAATGAAACAAGTTGGCGTTAATGCTGGCGTTGCTTTCCACCACTGACAGCGGTGAATCAACATGTTCACTTGTAGACTGCTAAAGCTAACGTTAGCAAGGTTGCAACAACAAAAACATACATATAGCACCTTTAATATCAAATCACAGGTCGGTAGCAGTGATGGTCGCTCACAGCAACCGTTGCATTTAAGCGACAAGAGGTTTGAATTTGCGCATACTGGACACAGTATGTCTGACTGGTTTGCGCTCATGTAGATGGGTCTTGGTGACTAAAATACCATACTAAAGCCAACTTTAGATATGTTGCAATGCATTTAAGGATTTAAAAAGTAACATAAACGTCCTGAACGTCATCAGCTTTGAACAGAAGTTGTCAAATAAGTAAACATGAGTTTGTGGAGGACGCAGCTCATCTTTGTTTCAGTCTCTGTTTTGGGTTGATGTTGGTTTTTGTTCTTGGCAGGTGAACATGCTGCAGCAGCAGAGGAGCATTAGACTGGTGGATGGTGGATGATGCGAGGCAGAAGCCCCGAGGTGTTGGAACAGCATCAGACAGAGGAGGACGACAAAATGGTGGGAGGGAAGTTGGGGAGGAGGGGGAGGTAGAGTGAAAAAAAAAAAAAAAAACAGGGGTGCAGGATGGGAGGAAGAGGAGGGGTGGCGCAGACATGGTCTGATTGCGAATCGTCTCCGTTGTGTTCGTCTGTCTCGATCCTCAGCTCCGTCACTGTCTGGTTTTTCCTCCTCATCTGTCTCTTTTCTTTTTCGTCTTTTTTCCCCGTTCGTGTCGCTTTTCGTCTCGTCTGTTTATGACTTCATCTGCCTCGTTTACCTCTGTCTCTCTGTCTCTTTATCCCTCTGGGGTCTTTCTCTCTTTTGCCTTTTTATCTTTTATAATGTTGTTCATTTCTCTCTGTCTCTCTTTCATTCACCTTCCTTCTTCCCTTCTGGCTCTGTCACATTCACTTCGTCTCATTTCCTGTCTCGTCACCTATTTTGTCTTCATATCTTTGGTATTTTTCCTCTTTTTTTATCATCTCTTTTTCAATCTTTGTTTCCTCCTCCCTGTTATCTCTCTTCTCTCCATCTCTGTGTGACCTTCCTGTCTGTCTGACTCATTATTAAGGATATCAACGACTGAGCCACTTTACTTCACCGCAAAGTCAAATTTTCAGGCAAACCCAAACCAGCAGACCCAGTAGAACCCCTCAGAGAACTGCAACCGTAACATGGTGGATGTTTTTCTGTTTCTTGCGGGTAATTGGAGCTGGGTTGTTGGGTGCCACCCCCCTGGTAGGGTCTCTCAGGTTAAACTGATTCCAGGGGAGGAACAATTAATGACAAAGTCGATGAAAGTCTGCGAAAGAGATTGCACAACCTCACCCACGACTGGGACTTTGAAGAACCCATTTGAGGCCATAATAGAGCACCACTATCCTGTGAGGGAGGAACTAGTTTGCCGTACAAAAAGACCTAACGAAGCTAAGTCGAGTCAGAGGAATCCCTGGCATTGTAGACTCAGCTAACTAATAATTACAGGTTTGGGAGATTGTTGTACAACGTCCAGATGCTGCAAGATCGAGAATATGTCAAACACCAGCGCTGTTCTTGAATAATGAATTTGATGAATTACTGTGTAGTGTTCATCACGGGTGAATAAAATGTGACATGATGTAAAGCAAAGACAAAATCTTAAACATATTCATGATTTGGTGAAAAACTTGAGTTGTAGCAATAAAGAAAAGTCCCCACAACTATGGGAGCAAGGTTTGTCCGATATCTGTGCTACGTACCTAAGATAAACTGATTGAATCTGACCTTAAAGATTTTAGTTACAGTTAACCCTGAGCCAGCTAAAGGCAAAGAGCTTTTGTAGGATTTTCATTTTACTTGTTGAACCTGGGATATCTGTTTTGTTGACTGGATAATGTTGTGTCCGGGCTTCACTTTGCTCTGAGTGACTCATCAGGTTGTCCTGTCTCCTTTGGGATGCTGTAGTGAAAGATGCTGCTCCTCTAAAAACAACTAACAACAACATAAACTGTGACTGAAATACATTTTCAGAAGATTCAAAACGGTTTGTGAAGTCGTGTTCATGCAAAAGGTCTCGATGAAACAACAGTTCGCATCTTCCCACGGCAAAGCAGCTGACCAGGCTCCGATCGGATCTGAACATGTTTATAATGTTCAGTCAGTTCATGTGCAACACAGGCTCTTTGTGCTTGTATGTGTGACCGCACTGTAACACAAGCTGATTTTCACTAGATTGAGACACAATAGTCTCGATTATCCACGATTAACTGCTTTAGAAGTTTAGACGAGTCAGAGTGTGGTCTACGTCGACCGCATCCTGTACGCCAGGAGAAAAAAAGACAAAAAATCACCGAGGGCAACACCGTTTAGGTACGCTAAGTCACCTTGACGAGTCTGAAAAGGTAAAATAGTTAAACAGATTACAGCTGATGTCATCTTTGTCTGTAGGTGGTAATATTGATACATCTGCTACTGATGCTGTTGTAACCTTTAGAGATTTTTTTGTGATATATTTGACATTTCTTGGCAAAGTTCCTCAAAAGAGAAGGAGGAAATGGGGTGGTAAAACAAACCCCAGAGCAGAATTTACATTTTCAAGTCAGGGCGTCTTTAATTTAACGAGAAAAAGTGATTAATTAACCTGAGAGATTAACGTATCAGAGGCACAAATGAGTAATTTGAGAGAATGATTTGAAATATTATTCGTTTCAGGCGACAAGAGTTGGTTCAGTCGGCCTTTAAATAAGAAACTTCCAGATAAGACACTTATCACCCGAGACGCCGTGTTGTACCTTCTTCCTGATTTTTATCTTTTCTGGTTCCAGCAGAAACGAGACACCGACTCTCCCATGTTTGTCATATTCAGTAGAAAGGGTTTTATGAGTCAGTGTTGATGGCAGCTAAGGTGTGAAGAGGGAAGGCTATTATCGCAGCGTGAAGTGGGAAAACTAAAGTGAGTGGCCACTCTGCCGCCTCACCCTCCCCCGCTGACCCCCATTATAGCTGTATTAACAGACATCCCGAGGGATTAGATTGTCATCACAGGAAGTGGAAAAAACAATAAACATGCACTTGGAAATGAACACCCAAGAGGCGCTGGCTTTATCTTTAAAAGTTTTTAGAACATGCAGCCAGTTTGTAAAGATGTTATTACCTATTTTGTGTAAAGAAGAGACTCGGCTATTGAGTCTAGACAAACTCAAACCTGCAAACAACAGGAAACTTCATGCCTCAGTGATGGAAAACGTGATGTGGTTTCAACGAGTTCTGTAACATGGTGGACGTCTTCAAACCAATGAAGACGAAACACCCAAAATGCACGTCTTGATCAGTTGACGATTTAATAAACGACAAATGTTGGTCACTTCAACAGCTGCTTAACATAGTCACTTTGTGCTAAAGCTACAGCTACAAAGTGTTTAGCGAACGCTTAGCAACAGAGATCAGTCGAACCAATCAAATATCATTATAACATAAATATGTTTGTTGGTTTGCAACTTTGCAATATCAGTGGTCAAAGAACTTAAAGTGATGGCGAAGATGGACAAAAGTTGACCACAAATTTTGCAATGGTTTTTGTTCCAGTTACGGTGCGTGACCAGAGAAAAAACATTCATTGTCACGTCAATCGAGTCAAATAGACGGCAGATATTTGTCTCTCTTTCGGAGACGAATAACATGTTGCATTTCTGGGAGAGAACTGTGATCAGTCAACGTTTATCCAAGAAACGCTGCAACACAAGGCAGATCAAACAAAACAATGGGTTTTAATTTGAAATACAAAAGAGCAGAGAGCATAACCAATCCAATTTTTTTCTGGTCCTTCCTGCCAGATATCGATTTGGCAGGAGGTCGTATTATAAATATACTTTACGCTCACTTACAAGTCGGCCCAGACTGTGTTTGTAAAGGGCAATGAATGGTGTTGAAGCCTCTGATTTTACTCTGTTCAGCAACAGTGACACAGAAAAAGCCTTAATGTATGGAAATACCAGTGAAGGTGACATTTCAGGTGATGTATAGAGGTGCGCTTTTGAAATATTGAGCCGTGAACGCTGAGCGTCTGCAGCGTTTTGTAATAAAAAAAACATCAGTCATGTTAAATGAAGTTGGGCCTGCAGGGCGAGGAACCGCTCCAGTCCGGAGCCGGAGCGTTCGCACTTTAACATTTCGGTCACACGGCTGATGGAGCTGCAGCGATAAAGAGAACCGCCACCGCTGTGGGAATTGAACCTGTGACCTCACAAATCGGAAGCTAAGGATCGAGATTAACTGTGTCAGAACCAAGACGAGGGCGAGGCGTATCCATTGTGTACGGTTTAAAAAAAAAAAAAAAAAACAGGAGCCGTTAATCGGGTCTTTTTCACGCAGGCCGGACTGCCACCGATCCGGATCCTGTGACCTGAGGGAACAGATGGGGAAATGACTTCCCAGGACCACAGAGGAGTTTTAAAGGAGTGTGACAAAATAAATGTGATGGTTTAAAGTAAGTATAGAAGAAGTTTAAAGTAATATAAACTCAACTAAAGCCTCAAATCGTAATAATTTAACGTCAATGTGCTCGGTAGGCTTCCACGTACATGAACTGTCAGAATAGAAAAGTTGTTTTTCAGGAAAAGTTACAGAATTTGCTAGAAGCAATGTTGTAGGCTCCTTAATGAGCGGACACCTTCTTTATTTGACGCTTTAACAGCATCTGAAACTGTCTTTAGTTTATGTCTAGTCTCCTGTGACCTCTTGTGATTGGATGATCGCAAGGAAACGAAAACCAGATGTTTTTCTGAGAAGAAGAAATTCAAACAAAGAGTTAATTTCTCAGCATTTTCTAGACAAAATTCAGAAAAAAAAAATATAGGCTGATATCTGACCAATATTAGTAAGTCTCTATCCAAGATTTTTGACGTGGAGTTAAACCGTTCAGACGTTAAAGAAAGGAAGTGTTAGCGTTCCTGCTAGAAATCCATGGCCAGCGAATGTGATCACTCAGCAAAACCCAAGAAACTCATTTATTTTGGAGGACAAACAAGAGCCAGGGAGGTCAGCAAAATTAACTTCATATCAGAAACTTGGTGATGTCACCAAGGCAATAGGAAGTGGAGCTTCTATACTCTAATGCAGGGATGAGCACATAGATATGAATGAAGAGCTACAAGTGTTTGAAAGAGCAGGTGCATGGAACAAGTTGTTTCCTTTTGAGCCGTCACTCCTCGTATGGCCGCCCGTGGTGCCGCTGGTGTTGCCGTTGATTCGTGGCGTCGCCCCGTGATGTGGCAGCTGCTGCACCACAGCGCTTTGCACGTGGCCTTCTTTTGATCAGCGTTAGTTTTCTAAGGATCACTGAAGTGCCGCTGTTCGAACGTGACGCACAAACTGTCGCCAACGTCGGCGTATTTGTGCCGCGCGGATGTTTGCAGGTTCGCATCCCGACCGAGTCGAGCTTTCTCGTCTCCTGTGCTCACACTGTGCTACGTAGTCAAAAATACAATTAAAATGTCATAAGGTATGTCAGCAAAAATGTGAAACGTCAAATATTCCATATAACACAATAAAAAGTATCACGGTATGTCATTAAAAACACCATAAAAATGTCTAAAAATGCGATAAAACCAGTTTCAGGGACTAACTCTGATTCTTACAGCTTCATTTCAGTGTCTCCAGGTTGAATAACGATGAGACGAACCTGTCAAACTGTTACATCCTGATACTTCAAGTCTTATTTCTCCTGTTTAGGTTAAACTGAGTCTATTGAAGATGCTTCTCCAGAAAATGAAATGAAACCAAAACCTCTTTTTACTTTCGCAGCTGCACAACAACCTCCCGGATCCCAAACACTATAAACTCAGATCGATTGTTCCCCGGCTCGAGGCCAAACTGTCTGCAGAAGGTAACATCACACAGATCTGTGCAGGAAAAAAAGGCTTTAGAGAAACCCTGGTCCCAGACAGACAAACTGATCCTCCCCTGTTGACGTAGTTCACATCAGTGGAGATTCTCCACCTGCTGCATCGAACCCTGAGGACATAAAGCAGCTGTCGAAATACGTTCTGCACCGTCGCCTCCTGGTTTTAAAGCATCGAACGACATTTTTATCTGCAAAAAAAAAAAAAAAAAAAAAGCAGCTCTGGAAAGTTTTCAAATTTAAAGAGAAACATCAGGATGAATCAGGGTTCGGGAGTTTATCTGCCTTCAGAGAGGTTGTTGGAGACAAAATGTCACCAAACGTTCATTTAAAATGGAAACTAGCACCTCGAACGCTCTGTTGATGTTGTTGTTTTGCAGTCACTGCAACTTTTGCAGCTGAGGAAGCCGTTCTTTATATGACTTTAGACCAAATGAAGACGACTGAACTGACTGGACAGTTAAAATCTTCTTGATGTCACTGGAGTTTTACAGAAGACTCAGTCTTGTTACGGTGATCCAACATGACACTGTTACCATCTATATTATGTCATTACTTTTATTCAAATTCAGCCGATCATTAGTGATCAGTGTTTCTGTGATACAATGTTATCAATTCTATAAAACACTCACAACAACTCCAACTCCCTTCCTCTAACGTCACCCAGTCTGTAAAACAGTAAGTAACATCAGCCACATTTATAAAGAAATTTACTGCATTTTTTTTAAATGGCCGCCAATTGGTTAACAATTTTGACACAGCCACCAATTAGAAGAAAACGTCTTAAAGGCCGTTTGGAGTTGAGTTCAAGAAAAAGAAACAATGGATCAAAACATCCTTAGGTTTACATCTTAAGGACTGAAATCAGCACTTCCTGTTTGATCCAGGAAGTGATTCTTCAGTAAGGAAACAGAGCCAGCAGTGAAGTTTCGGTATTTGTCCTGGTTTTGACTAATTCTGTCTCTAGTTTGTCTCTGACAATCTGACACTTATTTCTTACAGCGATTCTTCAACCTCTTCCGTTGGACAGATTCATCAAATAATTGATTCGTTTGAGTCATTTCAGTCTTTTATTCTGAAAATATTCTGACGCTGCAGCTTCTTCCCCTCCTTTTCAACTCAGATGTCAGATAAGTTCTCATTTGAAGAATTAACAGTTAAATAATGATGAGACTAATTAAAGGAAATCATTTTTAAATGACTTGTTCACGCATCTTTGTCAAATACTCAAAGATATTGACTTTCTAAAGGATAATTAACATGACATTAGATGAGCTGCAGCGGCAAATTATTTGTCGCTGTTTGGTAAATGATTAATCAGTTTTCTGCTGATCTATAAGTTGAACTAAATCACAAGCTGCTGCATCTTTTTGAACCGAAACCAACATGGCGTCAGACTTCCTCAGCTGCTTCGCATGATGCGAAACTGTGGTTGATTTCAGTAGAGATGTGCTGTGTGTAAAAAAAAAAAAAAAAAAAAATGAGGATGATTGAGCCCAGCAGGGTGTGATCTGCCTCGACACAGCTAAACTCTTGTTGTTGTTGTTGTTGTTGCTGCTGTGGATTAAAGCCGGGAGTGTTCCTGCAGCAGATTGACCCTCACAGGGAACGTACAGGCCTTTTTAGTGTAAAGGTATTAAGCCTGGGTCTAATCCTGAGCTTGGAGAGCAGCCAATTTAAACTGGATTCAGCTCACGGCTCGACACATCTCCGTCTTTTATCTTTACATGTTCTTTAAGAACGAGCCTGGTGAAGTTCTGCATTTTTCGTAACGGTCGATAAAAACACAAACAAACACTGTTTGTGTCTCCGACTATAACGGATCGTCTGCCTTGGAGCCACAGAGCTGCAGTGTCGTCCAAAAACTATTAAAAACACATCAGCGGCACTGTTGCACTGGCTCCCTCATTTAACCATGAATAGTTTATTTAGTCTCAAACACGACACTAACACTCACTCTAACGCTCACTATGGATAATCTGCAGGAGGCACCGACTTGTTCTTTAAATGCTGCAGCAGCATCTAAGATGAAAGAAGCAATAACTGTAAGTAAAGATGGCCGACCCCCTCCAACTTCCTCCGATCGTACAAAGTAGAAAAAAAGAAACCAAAATATCCTGTCGTCCAAATCATCAAGATATCTCATCAAACAAAGACCATTGCATAGTTTGGACCATTCACCAACTGCTAGCATCAAGGGTTAGCAACGTCTACCATTAGCATCAAAACAAAGTACAAACTCAAACCTGACGATGGTGCTAGAAAAGTACATGCACCATCCTCTGGGAACCATGAATATATTCCTTTTTCAGCAGCCACCCCAGGGTGTAGACGTTGAGATATTTGAGGGTCAAAAGTCCGTTTTGAATTTATTCTCCAGAAGCTTTTAAACGTTTGCGCCAACCTTGACGGATGTCGAGCGACCGTTGTGTTGTGAAAAAAAAATGTAAAACATAAAATGGAAATGAAATCTTACAGCTCCATTGACTTGTCCTTCTTGCCTCCCCCCAAGAGAGCTGCAGGTTGCAAAACTACCTCAGGAGAAAAGATCAATGTTTTTAATGTTTTTAATGTTTTCTGGAGCTGTTAAAGGTTATGAGGTTAATAACGAGACAGGAAGCGCTTAAATTTAATCTGCTGCTTTATGCAGGAACTCACAGGGGTCAAAAGCTCGGGCTAATGATTTGCTTGGAAGGTTTAGGTTTTTTTGTGGTTTTCTTTGTATTGTCATACAGGAAGTATCCAAAAATTCAAAGCTTCATCTTTCCCCCTTTTTCTTTCCCTGAATAATCAGGAACAAACACGCTGCTGTGAACCAGAGAACTGAGTTGAAAATAAATGGACCCGAACGTCGTCGCACATGAAAGCCTTTCCAGATCACCACCCTCCCTCCCCCTGCTCCCGATGCAAAGCTACGACAGCAGGGATAATTAGGGAATTGTATTTTGAAAAAAAAAATGGGTCTTGCATGGTAATGAGGGCACGGCGGAGAATCAAACTGCTCGAGAGCTGCAACAGAATCAGAAGACGACGACGAAGACAACGAGTGGCTTCAAGGCAAATAGTGAGAATAAGAAATGTTACTACTGTCTGTGGATTAGAATAAAAAAAAAAAGATCTGTCAAGTCTCTGGGGCCTCAACATCAACAGGGAGAGAAACAAAATAAATCATCACACAGAACATCACACGGTGCTGGGTCATATCTTCCTGTAGATTAATTAATTTATAAACTAATTTATATTAAAAAAAAAAAAAAAAAGGTCAAAGGACACAAGTTGCAAGTTATAAAACAGGTTGAGACGTCATGATGGACCAGTGAGGCAGTTTAGCAAGATGCTAAATCATGCAATCATCAGGTGTTAAATTGCTCTATGATATCACCAAATAACTAACCTGCTAACTTCAGCCAGATTCTAGAGTCCTGGTCTTGGCTCTGCAACCTCGTTGAGTAGTAGTGGCTACAAGGCCTAGCTGAGCTTTACAAAGGAACCAGCATTTAATGTTCAGTCTCTAATAACCAGAAGTGGACACTGGAGACTAGAGTCCAAGTGTTGCTCTGCAGCCTCCACCTGAACAGAACCACAACTACCATCAGCACCTGCAGGACAAGTCCACCAATGGGAAAAACAGCCACTGTCTAAAAGGAATGTAAATGTTTGTCAATGTGATTAAAGCTCAAGTTAAGAAAGTCTGAGGCGACTAAACGTGATCTGATCAAGTCAAACCACAACTAAAAAGCTTCTTGCTTTACAGACTGTCACTATGAAGGATGCTCCTGGAAGCACAGGTCTCCTCTTGAGACATTTAAGTGACAACAGGGTTCAGTCTTTACTCTGCTGACGTGGAACCTCGTGAAACAAACCCATTAAAAGCTGCAGGCTGGGAGTCGTGCTCCGCAGCTGACGTTCACCTCTGACCCTGTGACCTCCGAGAGTAACGAGTGGTCGGGTGAAAAGAGGATTTACCTGCAGGAAGCAGAGAAGTTTCAAACGACATGACACTTAATTTAAGCCTGTTAAATCCAGCAGAGGGGTGGATCAGCGGAGGCTGCACGCGAAGCTGCAGCTACAACCGCTTCACACGTGAAGGAAAAGACGTGGGTGAAAACACAAACACATCAGCTGCTCGTCTTGCCCGAGCGTGAAAACACAAATCTGATCAAATCTAATCTGATCAGTCCAGTCCGCCCTCTGCTGTAAGGCCCAACACGTCAAAACCAGGTTTCTGCTGCTTTAGTCAACAAGCTGTCGAAATTCATCATCGTTAAACGACTTACAGCTCCCAGAGCCGCCGCTCGACGTTTTATCAAAGAATATTCTCAATCGTCTTCATCAGTTTTAGTGCAAACGACGTCCTGAGAGGAATCAGGAGTAAAGAGACAAGCAGATTGATGCTCCTCTGACGTTTGACATAACGAGGAACTTGATGAAAACTGGCATCCGTTTATTAAATATACGGCTTTTCTACTCCCGCTATTTTACAATGTAGGGCAGCACAATGTAGACAAATGTTACATCCAGTCCAACACCAGTATCCACTTATTTCTAATTCTTTTGGACAAGTCCACTAACCTCTATTGTATCACTCAGGAATCCAATTTATAAAAACAAAAATACATGTTAAATCATTATTTCTTCAAGTTTAAAGACTGGGTTTTGCTACTGAAGTGCTAAGATGTGTTAATAGTGAAGCCCAGAACTTGGAAATAAAAAAGAAGATCTGGGTTTTTTTTCTGAACAAGTACATTTACAGCACAGTTATGAGATGTTACATCCAGTTCAACTACTGACCTGTGATCACTCGCTATCTTTTTAAAAGGCTTCGTTATTTATTTTCAGAACAAGTAAGCAGACGGAGGCGGCGTGAAAGCAGGAGAGCGCGACATAATTTGATCTGAAGGCAGGTCAAAGGTCAAAAACACTGTTGTTGAAGCTCCTGCAACTGCTGCTTCACTTCTAGTTTGTTGAACAGATTTCAAGTTCAACCATCTCCTCACTGACTAGACAAATTACTGATTCAGGATTGTATATATTATACTTTCAGGATGGATGCTATGAAATACCCCAAGAAGAAGAGAGTGATGGGGATATTGATTGATTTTATCAGCAGATATCATCCTATAACAGATATGACGGTATCGTCAACGTATATAATGATCGATGATCCAGAATAAAATGACGTCCAGACCAACAACGTATGTAGAAATCAACCATCTTTATGCACTAGGACTGTTTTTTTTACATCTACAGTTAGTGGTTATAATAATATGTGGTGTGCTTCTTCCTCTGTGAATGACTATGAATGTTAAATCTGTGTTCAGGTGAGAATTGGAAGCCTAATGGAGTAATCTCATCGTCTGATTCAGTGGTTATGTTAGCAAACATCTGGGACATCTGCGATGTGAATTTTCACTCTTAAACCAATTTGAATGTTTCACCAAAGAGACTAAATCAGCTTTTCTGATAAATCCAGCCTTAAATGAAACTGTTGGTCCACATTTACCAACACAACCTGACCTCTTTTTCTTTTCTTTTTTTTTTTCCAAATAGAGCTTATTTTAAAATTGGTTCAAAGTACAAGAAATGAATAAACACTAAACCTGATTGAGTCTAGAGGCTATTTCTGCTTTAATCTGATTTACAGCTGCAGTGGGAAATGCCACCATCGACAGTTTCTGACAAATGTCATAACTTTGAACGTTTACGGTTTCAAACTGGTTGAAGCGACTGAACCTTTGACCGTTTTTCTGCAAAACAAAAACACTTTGGTTTTTCAAATTCTTCCTCTTCTTAGGTTCGGTTTACTCTAAAACTTTACACTTTAAGTTTGTAGATGATTAAACCTGTGCAAACCAAGAAAACCTGATCTTAACTAGACCTATTCTGAACCTGGATCAGGTCTCAGTAAATCCAGTGTGATTACACCTTATTTAATTAAAATTTTTATGGTTTCATATCAGGATAAAACTTTCAGTCTCTTCTAACCAGCCCATTGTTAGCAGCTAAACAGTTAGCTGCTAACTGCAGCTGGAGACCAGAGTCTTGGTTCTGGTTCTGGTTCTTGGTGTAGCAGCACATACCCAAGTTCTTCACCTGAGGTCTCTGATCACACCGTTGGGAAACTGGAACACACAGGACTAGGTGGTGCTAGCTGGTTAGCTGCTACTGGACTTTCAAATTAAAATACAACGAACGGATAGAAATCCAATTTCCTATCAGGACTTTCAAAATAAAATCAGAGTGAAAACTATTTTTCAGCAAAAACTTTGGCCAAATAATATAGAAAAAAGTGGTTTCTACACACAGGATGAGTTCAAGGACCATCAGAAAGTTTAAACACATTTCTGGCTACAATAAATACAGTGACATAGCTGCTCTTAAAACAAATAACATGAACTCCAGTCTACGCTAACACTGGCTAGCCAGAGCTAACTGGTTAGCAGCCAGTGGACGTCAGAAAGTTCAGACTCAACGTGAACATAAAAATCCACAACTTCCTGTCTGGACTTTCAGAATAAAACCAGAATGAGACCAGAACAGAACAGAACACTCCGTTGTAGCCTCAGGCTGAAGTGACAGTGTCTGTTATTTGTTTCTATGGCAACCATATGGACAACTGGTCATGTGATCACATGAGTTCAATTAAACCTATAGGGAGATTCGACCCGACGACGACGAAACGCAACATTCTTTCTCGAAAGTTCTGTAAATTGTCAATAAATATTTCAAAATCAATATTTAATCCGAACGTTGGCTCCTAAACCTCCACCTCCTGACAACATGAAGTTTAAAGGGACATTCTGTGTTTTCTTTCTTCTCGCTCTCCTCCTCCTCTGTCCATAGTGGCATCATTATAAGAGCCTATTATGGCGTTACAGAGGCCGACTCACAGACTAAATGCCTTGTTTCTGTCCGCCATGGGAGCCTTTCTATAGAGCCGCGACTCCCTCCTTCAACAGAGAGGCCCCTTCATCACGCTGACCCCCCCCACCCCACCCCATCCTTCTCCTCCTCCTCCTCCTCCTCTCATCCTCCTCGCTCTCTTCTCCCTCAGACACAGACAAGCCTTTATCTGCCCATCATGTGCTCGCTCTCTCTTTCTTTTCTTTTTTTTTTTTCTACGAGCCTGACCCTGTTTTCCACAGCGAACAGGCATGCCAGTTAGGGTTTTTTTTTTGGGGGGGGGGGGTTCAACACACACACATACACATACATAGAAAGTGATGGAAGTGGGGTGGGGGTGGGGGGTGGGGATCGATTTGGAAAGCCAGCTAAATATTTTATCCACGGCCACATTATCTGTCTGCGTAGCTTAATACCGATGTTATTTTCTAAGTCTGTTTTGTTTTTTTTTTTCTTTTTTTGAATAATCTTCTCCCTGAGTGTAAACGTGAAAATCACGGCGCCGCTCAACGTGAAAAAAACGTGGATCGACTCGATGGCGACCGCGAAGGTTGACAATGAGGCCACGTGGCCGCGCGGAGCTAGTGTTTTCATAATGAAACAACAGAGAAATCGCTTAAAAGCCCAAATTTTCCACTTTACAAACCAAATAAATATTTAATTTTCTTCAAAAAAATTCACATTTGATCTCATTTTTCCAATGAGATCCAATCAATCCAATCAAAGTGTGCGTTGTTGTCAACATCATCATCGTCAGTTTGCATCAACAACAAGGCGATGAGGTGATGCTCCGCCGCCGCCGCTGTAGATTATGTAACATGAGGTTATTGTCTTTGAAGACGTGCAGCGTTTCCCGCTGTTTTTATTTCACACACAATGAAACCATGAACCCGTTTACACTTTCATCTAATTAGAAATGGCACCGTTCGCTCTGCGGACGCAGACGTAGACGACGAACCAACGAAACGTGAAAGAGAATGAGTTTTTCCCTCCTTCGATCGACGCCATGTTCGATGTTCTGGTTTTGTCGACCGACTTCCCTCCTTCTTCACTTTCCTCCTCCATCTTTTGTCTCCCTTCCATCGTTTCTCTTTCCTTTTTTTTTTCTTTCTTCCTCCTTTTGTTTCCGCTTGCTCCTTTCTGTCGTTCCCATCCTCTAATTTGTCTTCGTCCGTCCTCTTTTAAATCCATCATCGTCCTTTTGTTCTTCCTCATTCGTCTCCTGTCACTTCCCTCCTCCTCCTCCTCTTCACTTTCCTACCAATCTTCTCCCTTCACCTCTTCCTTGTCTGCCACTGACCTTTAACCTTTCCGCTTTTTTTTTTAATTGCAACTTCCTGTTTTGTGTCTTAGAGGAAGTCAAACCTTCTGAAGTGTTTTAAAACACATTTTAGTCAATTTTCACCAGATACAAAGTTGTTTTATCGCTCAACCTGGATTCAGTTGATTAATCTGTTGCTGTAGATGAATGTTTTATAAAACACCTGCGTCATCTACTACTTTTCAGACCAAACGTGAAGCTCCTGACCTCTTCCTGTCAAACGTTACGACTTTTGTACTTCTATAGAGAAACAACAGAAAAGTCGGAAGCAGCTCTGAACATCTGGATCTGTTTCTGGATTCCAGCTGTTGGTTAGCACTAGCATTAGCCGCTGTCCTCTGTCTGTTAGCACTAGCGTTAGCACAGCCAGATTTGTCTGTTAAAGACAAATATTTGCCAAAATTCTTCCAAAAATCGTCAAGAGGCAGAAATTCACCTAGCAACAAGAACCTGACCTGCGTTTTTATTGGCGATTTCATCAGCTGATATCAACGCGCGATGGAAACATCAGTATCATCGACGTAGACGTTGAGCCAGTCTGAAAACTTTGACTTATGTAGGAAAGAACATTACGTTAATGTTGTTTTATCCAGCAGGGGGCGATGCTGAACTGTTGTATATTTAACACGTAGTGAATTGATCAAAGTAAAACTAGTTAATAAGCTGAGTAGAATTTTATCGACTGTTATTTATCGACACTAGATTAACTTCAATTCCTGAAAAGTTTTTATTATTTTATTTAAATTAAATATTCTCTTATTGGTTGTTCAAGCTAAATAATTTATGATTTATTTATTTTTTAATTTGCAAAATTGAAACCGCATGAAATTATTTTTTTCAATTATTTATTTGATTTTATATAAAGCAAAACACGCGACATAATTCTGATGAGGAAAAGAGAGAGAGAGAGAGGCGCGCTCACGAGGCTGAAAGAAGGAAGGGGAGGGGGGACGTGGGGGGCGCGCATGCTCTGTGCGAGACAGCAGGTGCCCTCGCCCCCCCCTCACCCACCACCACCCCCTTTTTCCCTCCCTCGCTCACTCGTTGAAGGAGAAGAAGAAGAAGAAGTAAAAAAAAACTGATTTGCATTGCTAATGAGCTGCTCTCCTCCCCCTCCATTTTGGGGAGGGGGGGGGCGCAAAAAAAAAAAAAAAAAAAAAGCTTCTAATATGGCGACATGTTTTTATTCTGTCCTCGTGCTCCTTCCAAACAATAAAAAACTTATGTGAAAATGTTTTTTTTTTTAAATTTACAACTTTTTTTTTATTTAAAAAAATCTTATCTCCAGTTGTGATTAAATATGTTAAATTTAAATTATAAAATATGAATTTAAATTTAATGTTATTTTTATAAAAAAAAAAAAAAATTGAAAACACACAGCAAGAAGAAGGTCACCAGACTTTGCTTCTGACTGGACTCGTTGTTGTTGTTGTTGTTGCTACAGCAACGGTATAATTAGATATGATATATGATAATTGATCAAACTGATAACAAATGTTGATCAATAATAAATAATGAGGGTTTTTAATAAAAAAGTGAAGCAATTTAAACGTGTTTTCACCATCAGATTCACCAGGGGAACAATAGAGAGGGGAGGGGTGTCAGACAGACACGCACGCGCGCGCGCGCACACACACGTACACTCTGCACATGGGCCATTAAACGATAAGTTAATCAGCCAATCACAACACAGACACAGGTTATAATGATAATATAATGATGATAATAATAATAATAATGTAAAAAGAGCAGCCAGTGGGTGAGGGAGGGGGCAGGGAAGTGAGAGGTGGTGGTGGTGTGTGTGTGTGTGTGTGTGTGTGGGGGGGGGGGTCATTATGGAGGGCGTCCACGTCAACAAAAACAACAATAAACAACAACAACAGTTGAGGAGCCTCATCTCATTGAGCAAAACAAGTGAAGCGCCAAATTCCAAGCTGCACCCCCCCTCCCGACCCCCAGCCCCCGGTCGGAGGAGGGAGAGGTTGACACACACACACACACACCTCCATTCAGACCTGACCCCCACCACCCTCCATAAAAAAATATGATATTAATAACAATAAAAGAAGATGATGATGTTCCAGTGTCGCCATGTGCGCCTTTTTTCCACGCGCTTCTCATCTGAAAATGGCTGAACCCTCCTCATCCTCCCCCCTTTTCTCACCCATCAACCCCCCCCCCCCTCCCCCCCACACCCCCGTCTCGGTCTGTCTCTGCGCGCGCATTGTGTCACATCAAATCATCACATTACAAATAAAAATACACTCGTTTGTCTTGCTCTTCTTGTTTTTGTTGGGGTTTTTTTTAAATTGTCGATGAGGCGCAATAGACAACTTCACGCGCCTCATGTGCGAGACTGCACGCGCTGCACACATACACACACGTCAAATACACAAGAGCAGTTTTAACATTTGACCGGACCCTGCAGAACCTTCATCATCATTAATAATAATAATAATCATATTATTATTATTATTGATGATGATTTTGTTTGTTTATTTGTTTGTGCGTTGTTTTCTGGTCCACTCCGGATCCTGTTGAGTTCCACATCATCAGAACCAGAACCTGACTCAGACCGGATCCATCCTGCGGCTCTGATTCGGATTATTGATCCATCATCATCAACGGCGGCGGCACGAGGATGATGATGAAGCAGCTTCATCACAAACAAACTGATCACTGATCGATTCTTCTGTGTTTGAAATTGATTTTTTTTTTTTTTTTTTTTTGCACAAACGCGCCAACCAGCACACAGACCCGACACCAACAAATTGCGCGCGGCGTCGCCAAACAACAGCCTCGCTCATTGTCCCCGCCGCGCGAGCTCCTGCTCCTTCTGCCGCCGCCGCTCGCGCACAAACGGGGACCCCTTCTGTCTCCCGCACGAGGACCCTAACCACAGCAACACCAGCCTTTATTACTCCAACCAAACCGAACCACAACCGTCACCACCAACAACAACAGCTGCTGCCGCTGCACGTTCATTTAACCGTTAACGGCCAATTATCCCGCGTGCTAATCGCCATTAAACCTGTAGCCTCAAACTGCAGCGACACGGTTTGAACAAAAACAAGAAGGAGGAATAAACGACAGGAGGAGGGGGGAGGGAGGGTAAATAAAATAAAAAAAAATAATAATGATGATGATAATAATAATTAGAAATTATAAGAGCAATAATAACAAATAAATAAAAACACACAAACCTCCGCTCGTGCGCGTAAATCCGTTTCCAAGCGCGTGGAGAGAAAGGTAGAGCTAATGAGCTTGTTGTGTTGGACGTGAAAAGACGCTGAGGCTCAATCCCGACATCCCTCTCTCTCTCTCTCTCTCTCTCTCTCTCTCTCTCTCACTGTCTGCGTCTCTCTCTCTCTCTCTCTCTCTCTGTGTGTGTGTGTGTGTGTGTGTGTGTGAGTGAATTGACGCGAGGGGGTCGCGCAACACAGCGGGACGTTTTGGAAAGGGGTGGGGGGGGGGTGAAGGGGTGAGGAGAAGGGGGGTATGTCTCACGCGCACGCACGCACACCCCCCTTCTCCTTCCTCCCTCATCGTGGTTGCCCCTAGCAACCATAAAGACCAGCACCAGCCCCGCCCCTTTACCTCCTTCCCCAGTAAAGAATAAGTGAAATGAAATAGAATAGAATAAGAAATAGAAATAACATCTTCTAAAAACTCACCCTCTCTCATCTGTTTTTCTTTGTTAACCCAACTGCTCACGCGCACGGGCGCGCGAAACTGGGTTTAAAAAAGATGAGAGAGAGAGAGAGAAAGTCCGCGCGCCAACAGCTTACAACTCTCCCCGTGGAGTCTCCATTCACGTTTCAGCCATTGTTTTCTATCTGTGTGTGTGTGTGTGTGGCAGGAGAACAATGAGGGCAAAGCATCAGGAATGGGGGGGATGAGGAAGAGGAGGAGGTGAGGAGGAGGCTCCCCCCACTCTCCTTCCTCCTCCTTTATTCTTTCTTTCAAACTGAACTGGTCTGTAGTGAGTTCAGTACATCCAGAGGTGGAGGAGGTGGAGGTGTGTGTGTGTGTGTGTGAGGTGGGCATCCTCTCACCGCCACTGCCGACGCCACTTCCTGTGTCCTCCAGAGGCCTCATGTCACTCATTCAAGTTTAAGAACAAAAAAAAATCGAGGCCTCCAACTATAACCACACAAAAATCAAGTGTTACAAAGTAACTGAGTACAAGTGAAACAATACACTTGTTCTAAATTAAGATTTAATTACAACCCACTGTCATACTTTGTTATATTTATCTGACAGTTTTAGCTGCTGGTTACTTAAAGTTTTGTTTCAATACAATATTCTTTGCAACAAATATCACAGATTAGAGGAAAAAGTCTGATTTCTCTGAACCAGAACTACCAGAACCAGACATGTAACAAAGTATTTTGACTTTTTGTTGTTGCTGTTGAACGAGTAGTTTTACTTGAATAAAGGCTCTAAACACCATCTTTGCCTCGGTGCCAAGAGGAGAAAGGTCGCTGTCGCCCGGCGATAAATTTGTATCTGAATCTCGCTCGTTAAGACAACAACAGCAAACAATGAGGAGTTTTATTGTTTATCACAACGTGTCAAAGTCAATAACAGCTACAGTGAATCATGAAATATTAAATCGGTGTCAAATAACTATAAAAATTGAGTAGAACAGATTTATATGCGGCTTCTCAGCTGAGGTGAGGCGAGTTTTATTTTGAAAGGTCAAGGAGATTCAGGTGTCAGCGATGTCCAGGAAGTGAGCGAGAGACGTGTCAGTCAAGGTTGTTGTTGATGTGAGTCTGAATGTGATGATGATTGGACGTGACGACCAGAAGCCTCCGATTCTCCTCTTGACAGACTTTGGTTTTTCAGTTCGGACCAGAAAATATTTCAGCTCGTGTCCATTTAACAATGTAACATGGTTTTCAAACTTTACACGAATACGTTTACTTCTCATACACTTCCACCTGCCGGGACCACAGACACAAGTGTGTATGTAGCTTTTAAACAGCTGCACATCACACGAGGCAATGTTTTATTGGTGGCTTTGTGGACACAGCTTCTTTAAATATATCCGCAACGTACAATAGAAAGAAATTTTATCATTTGTTTGCTCTTTGTTCTTTACACAAACGTCCTTTTACAGCAGAGGAGCAGTTGAAACATGAAGCAGCAGCAGGTGATGGAGGACGGGCGGACACTTTTCAAGACAAACATGAAGACTACATGGGAAAAACATTTTTACAAAACACCTGTTTGTAGTTTACGTTTAATGTCACGCATTCTTTCATCCACTAGTTCTTGCTTCTTTAAATCAAAGTTTCTCCTCATAATATGAATATCTCTCAACACAAACTAAAGAAAAAACCTCAATGTTGTTGTGAATTCCACGGAAAAAACAAACTGTAAGACATTTTTAGCGCTAGCCACCAGGGGGCGATCACACTGTCTTAGTTTCAAACTGGGCCAGTGTCATCTTGTCGTCCATCTTTATTTGCAAAATATGGTACAGAGTTGTAGAAGATACTTGACGAACTCTTGATTTAAAATATCGCGGACAACGCTAGCTTAAGATCCATTAGCATAGAGTTCGGCTACATGCTAACCATTCGGTCCAAGCAATCTCAGTGCATCTTGGGTGAATCCAGATCTCTAAAGTTTCCGTCGCTGTTTGAATCTTTCTACACTCCAATGTCGATGTCTCCAAATGTAAATAATTCACAAATTACCGTCAGCAAATCAGTTTCCTTTTATTTCTTTCCCGGTGGTTTGTTCTGACCACAGTGTCACAGCTGTCAATTTGAACTCCAGTTTCACCTGGGGAATGATTACCCCTTTACCCTGCTTACCTGCTCAAGAATTGCTCCCAAGATGCCCCCGAGCAAAGCTTTGAACCAAACCCCACAGAGATCCATTAGAGCTGCTGACCAACCCACAATATCACATGTTGTTGCTGTACTTCCTGTCTGACGGGTAAAAAGGTTAAAAAGCAAATTAAACCCATTCAGTTCTTACCTTTCCTTTTTTTTTTTAAAGCTGACATAAAATCCTCTGCTGGCCAATAAAATATTCACAGATATGCGAAGGCAAGTGAGGCGAGTTTTAGTGCGTTCTACCGAGACTCCATCATATTAAAAAGTACAGAGGGAAGTGAGGAAAAAAAAACCTCCAGCTGTAATTCAGCGACAAGACTGCTGAGTCGTCAGACTCTTTTCTGCTCCACATCATCGCTGGACCGTCTGCAGATCACTCCATATGCTCACCTAATGAGGCTTTGAGACCGGGAACACCCACCTACACCTACACACCAACACTCACATAAAAGCATAAACTCCTGCTGTGTGTTTTATTTGCATGAAACCAGCGAAGATTAGGATCCTTATGGGATCATATCTGCCTTTATTGATGTTGTGTCAGTATGTCATGTTGATCTGACTGAGCCTCTTATAGATGAATAAGTAATAAGAGTGAAAAATGATGCTGGACATGGTCCAAGGATTGTAAAATAGTTTTGTGTACTGGTTAATGTTGCCAGGTATGATGAATGGTGTTGTGATGGGTAGGTAGAACTGATAAATGGTTTTTTGGGGGAAAGTACAACACTTCCATCATCCAGATATAGTTAAAGAAAAGAGAAGTTTTCAGACTCTGAATTTTTGATCCTGCTTAAGGAAGTGGTTCAGATGGGAGCAACTCTGTCCTTGTTCATGTTTTGTTGACAAATCAAGATATATTCACCAATCCTTCCACTTTGAGCTGCTGGTCTAGGGTCAGGTCTTAGTGGCTTTCCAGTTCCTGTTGTTGGTTCCCAAGGTGTCCCCAGACTAGATGAGATATATAATCTATCTATTAAAGTTGGACCCTGAAAACCTCCAAGAGGAGTCAGCTTGTCCTATTTTCCATTGTGTGAGTACTTTTCATATGTAGTTGTAAATGTAAATCATATTCTGTAGCTATGCTATTTTAATGTGGAGATGTTCAACAAGCTCAAGCTAAAACTCAAAATAGAGGCAGAAAAGAGCAAGGGATGAGGAACGCCTCATTGTACAGCACATTGTTAAGCTACGTCAAATAGCTGCTCTGAAACAAAGTAGTCTAATTGGACAACCAAACACAATCTAGTTTTCTGGGTTTGTCCAACCACATGTGAGTCTCTTCCACATGTGATTGTAGATGGGAACGATATCTGTGTCATAGCTCTTTGACCTGAGTGTGAATTGTCAGATCAGAGTTAATGGAGTTTGAATGCTAGTGTCATCACTCAACACCGGTAGCACAGAGGATAAAAACAAGTCTTCTTATTGTTTCTCTCCTTCTTCACCTTAAAGTGGACAGTAGACTGTTTGATGTCCTCTGGAGACAATTCACACCCAAACATTTGCAAACATTGCCTCAATTTGTCCTGCATTGTCACACAAATATGACACTTTCTGTCTTTGTTGACATTGTTTCATGTGAACAAAAACCTGTCGATATGCATAACAATGCAACTTGTGAAGGGAACTTAGCCTGAAGTTGAGCTCCAACACCTTGTGGTGGAAACTCATTTTCACCACTTGTTTGTTCAGTCTCTACCCAAAGCTCACAACCATCGATGAAAGTTAGAATACAAAACAACTTGTAACTCATCTCCAAACCACCTCATTGGATCCACCAGCCCAAAGTAATTTCTGTGTATATGTGCACTTAATGAGATTTTCTGAAACAATCAGATCATGGATATCTTGTCAAAAATATGTTTAAGGTTACGGTTAAATACAACTCACAGCAACGTCCCGACGTGAACAAAGTGGTTGTTTTAAGGTTTTTGGTTAAAATTGTTTCACTTTAGGCAATAAATTTAAGGTTTGTTGATATCTGTATTGGAGGGCATCTCATCCAGGCAGTAAACTTCGCCTGAGAAAATGACTTCAGGGGAAAGAAAGTCCCAGAGGTGTTTATCTATTTGTAATTACGTCTGTTTATTGAGGTCGAGATTTGATTTCAATTCAGCTGGGCTTGTATTGTTCAAGCCACGGTGAATAAATGGCAAAACTCACAACCATTTTTCCTAATGGGACCATTTGTTATCGAAATGTTTGTGTGAAACTCCAAAAAGCTGGTGCAAATATCTTCAGAGATGGGGACGTTTTGTGTTAATTACTGTGATTACAGGATTACATTCAAGGAAGGAAGAGTCGTCAACAGTGAAGTGGATAAATATCACATCATCAAGGTCACAAGACATGTTCCTGTTAACATGTTATTACAGCAGCTGGGTATGTCTAGACTTATGAAAATCAACATTTACATCAAGTTTAACAACTCTATCCAAGTGTGTGTTCACCATTTAACTCTTCATCTTTTTTCCAGTAGGGGGCAATCATTTTTTTAATATGCTAGCTTCACCGTTTGTCTCTGTGGTTGTTGTTGTCTGTAAAACTCCGACTGGAGGCAGTCGAATGGTCAAAAAGCTCGCTGGCCGCCCGTCTCTGTGGTTATTGTTGGGTTGTTTGCTGCTCAAAGTTGTGGGTAAAACTCAAAATGGAGGCAGAAGATGACAAAGGTCCCATTGTGTCACCTCTTAGAGGCTGATATGAGTAATACAACACAAAATAAGCTAACTGGTGACATCACCAGTTAGGCAGCTGAAAGATGGTTGAAATTCAAAGATAAAACACTATGTATCCACTATATTAACACTTGTAAATGAGTTATATAGTTATATTGTGGTTTGTTGCTAATTCCTGATGAACTTTGTTGGGCTTGTTGGTGTTGTAGGTTTGTTGTTGGATTTAGGTTTAGGATTAAGTTTAAGTTTGTTTTTTTTCTTGGTTTTGTTTGTACAATCCAGTTTCTGACCATAGAAACTGGATGATCCTACTTTGACTCATTCAGGCAAGTCTTGACAATCTCACTTCCTGGTTTTAATAATAGGTACCAGAAAACCTGCCTTTAATCTCATCTTTAAAAAATAAAAACGAAAAGAAAAGCAAATTAATGAGTGTGATGCTGAAGGCTAATTAGGCTTAATTGTACACACACACACACACACACACGTTGGTCTCTACTCTTGTTGATGTTAATTCAAATAATCATTGAACTGCTCTTTGGAAATATGATGACTGACTGAAACTGATATGTCTTCACCGTGGAGCGTTTTCAAGTCCACACTCACACGGCTTCAGGCCAAAGTTGACAAAAATGCCAACGCTGTTTTCATCTTTAATTCCCTCTTAAGTCTTCCTCTTCCTCTCCTTCATCATCCCCTCATTCTTCGCTGCTCCCTCCTCCTTCTGACTCCAACTGCACCTCCTCGTTTTATTCCCACCCACCCCTCCGCCCTTTTCCTCACATCTCGTCTCACCCCTCTCTCTTATCTCTACATCACCGCCGCCTCCGTCGTCGTCACCGTGTAATTAGTGAAAACATCCTTCATTGTTCTGCTGTTACGCAATCGATCGATTGATCTATTGATCCGTCTATCGCCGTGTGCATCTGATGAAGTCATGTAAACACACACAGACCAGATGAACACACACACACACACACACACACATATGCAGCAGCACAAACCCAGACACACACACACACACAGTCCAATGTCGTCTGGATGTCACCAGACAGAGAGGTGTCTAGAGAGAGTCCTCTGCCTCTGGTGACAGCAATGTGTTTGTGAATGTGTGTGTGTTCGTGTGTGTGTGTGTGTGTGTAAATAGAGACACAAACAGAGGATGCAGAGCGACAGTGAGGAAAAAAAAAAAAAACCCAACAACAACATCAACAGACAGAAAGACAGAGGGAGAGAGAGGAAGGAATGAGAGAGACAGTGGCATAAAAAGAGAGAGAGGGAGAGAGTGGAGAGTTTGCCTGAGGACAGGGCGACCAGCCTTGGCGTGCCCAGCTACAGCAAGGGCTGATGGGTAATAAATAACAGGCATTGGGATGTCAGGCAGACACAGACACAGACAGGTGGAGATAAACTCACCTGATAAGGACAGAAAATGGCGTCAGCCTCAGTTGAACGGGGTCAGAGATGGTAAAAACGGTGTCCTGAAATGGTTATTTGCTGAGCTGCGATTGGTTGATTTCTCATTTTTCTGTGATGTCACTCCAACAACTCTGATTATACCCAGACTCTGAGAGATGCAAAATGGTGCATGTGTCAGGAGGGACAGTAAATGGCACTGTTGTTGATGTGATGAGAAAAATGAAATCATGTCAGTGATGGTAAATTGTGTTTGTTGGACGTGTGTTAGCTGTGAGATTGGGGATAATAAATAGTATCATGGGTATGAAAAACATGTACAGTCATATTAAGCCCTATTCAGACGCGATTAGTTTTATGTGGTGAGGTGGGGTAAAGTAATTATTACCAGGGAATTTAGTCCCATCCGGAGTTTGTCATTAAAATTTATGGCAACTTTTACCTTTTGTAAAACGGTGCGTAGGTAATATTAATCCCGCGTGAATGCGACCCTCTCTAAACATGTACGGTCTGTTACATACTGTTTTTAAAATAATTTGCCGCTCTTTTTTTTTACTGTGTGTGTATGTGATGTGTAACAATCTCTGGGACTGTGAACTGTGAACTCAGAGGTGGTAAATGATAATGATGATGATGATTATGATGAAAGAGATACCAAATGGTGTTAGTGAACCAGTCAATAGCAAATAAAGATTGTAAATTGTGAAACTATTGGTAAATTTGCCAGTAGATATCGTAGGGATAGCAAATGGCTTCAGTCTGACATTTGCAATTTGAGTAAATGGGGATAATAAATGGTACAATACAAATTATATTGGGCACACACGATGTTATTTGATCTTAACAGTATTGGTTAAGTAGTTATTGTAAATTGTAAATTAAATAAGGATGCCAAATTGTGTTAAGAAGGCAAAATGTAAAGAATTCTGCAATATACAATATGTATGTGATGATCTCAAGGATAGAAAATGAGGTTTAGAGATTCACGGGTGATCTCAGATATTTTAAGTGACAACAGTCCAGACAGTAAAGATTCTAGCTGTAGTCTGTCAGACATTTGGCATTTTTGGATTCATTTAGTCACAGAGGAAGCAGCGTGGAGGTATTTGGTTCGACTATATCATAGTTATGGTTTAACCACACTACTTAAAAAGTAAAGGTAAGCAAGGTGAAGACTTTTGGTTTGACTGTGGTGGATGTTGGACTCTTTTTGGGGCAGTTATATCTATGTTTTGGAGTCCATTGTTAGTTTTGGCATCTTTTTGTTTCTCTTTCTTTTGCAACCCTTAATTTGGACTATATATCCTTCCAAAATTTGCTAAAAAAAGTGAGCCAAATTTGGCTTGTAATGATTTTACTAACTGCGAAGGATACCAAATGGTATTGGGATAAGGGACAGTGATTGCTGCCATTATGTAACAAAAGGTGCTGAAAATATTTTATTGAAATGGTAAATGTGATTGCAAACAAGAACAGAATTGCTTTAGACCAAAGCACCAGTAAACAGATCTTATGTCGTCTCAGTGATACCTGTCCAATTCATTTTCCCGCTCTCTTGCCACTTATTTTCAGACGTGTGGCGTGTACATGTGCGGTGGCGGCGACGCGCAGCGCAGGGGCCCGGGCACCAACCGAAACGCAGCTAGCAGTCCCGACCCCTCCCCTCCCTGCCCCCTCTACACAGGAAGAGACTTTGCGATTGGTTCGAGAGCGAGCGAGCTAAAAGCGGAGGAGTTTAGCCAGGATTAACTTCAATATCTAATCAATGTTGACTGGTGGAATAACGGAGGGAGGGGAGCGAGAGGTGTGAGGGACGGAGGGAGGGAAGGAGGAGAGGAGGAAATGGCAAAAGAAGGGAGTAAGAGGAGAAGAGGTGAAAATGTGTGAATGTGAGGGAATAAATCAGGCATGAAGGGAAATAACAGAGCATGAAAAGTGTGCATTAGAGAGGGGGAGACAGAAAAAGGGGGGAGGAGGACCAAGGTGGAGGAGGCGACGGAGGAGAGAAAGAGGATTAATGTTTGGGGAAGGACGAGGAAGGGGTGAGAGGAGGAAGCAGTGCTGCAGAGGAGGAGGAGGTGAAGAAGATGGAGGGGAGGAGGTGGAGGGTCTGGGCTCCTTTCAGTGCTGTGGTGCATGTCATTGTCCTCCACCACCCTCCCCACCCCTCCAACGACCCCCTCCACACCAAAACTATAACCCCACCCCCCATCACACACACACCATTCACATGAATTAAAGTGTGAATGTGTGTGTGATGAGTCATGCTTTTGTTTTGTGGCTCTTTAGTTCCAACGAATGGTTCACACAATGAAACACACACACACACACACACACACACACACTGAGGTAATGGAGGGAAATGTTTCGCAGCCTTTTCCTTGATTTTTATGCAACATTTTTTATTAAAACTGACAAAATGTAACTTCATCTCAGAGTTTTTAAATCCAACGTGTTGCTCTCTAAGGCTTATTCCTCTAACGTGTTGGATCAGTATTTTTGCTATAAAATCTTGCCGTTAAACAGTTTGAATCGACTTTTGATGTTTAATTTACTTCTACTGCTGCAGAAATCTGCAAATTGTGACGTTCTAATGAAAGTGATTCACTGTCTTCACATTTACATGTTTCCAGACTTGTTGCAGATGCTGATTGGTTTTAAAGGAACTTGCCAATAGCTAAAACTCACTTTCTGCTACTGATAAATCAATAAAGGGTAAAATGGAGGAAAATAGCGACCATCGTGAGGTTGTGTTTGAGCCCAGAGCTAAAGCCAGAACTCCAAGAAAGCATTTTTATTGGATTCAATAATAGTAAACTTGTTTAACAGCAGCGCCAACACTTCGCAGAGCAATGTAGCATCTGTTCTGACTGATCTGAAGACGAAAAACTGGAAATGCTGCAGTTCGTCACTGTTGCGTTTTCACTAGGTGTTAGCATAGCAGAGAAGTGCACATGGTGAGTCTTGTGGAAAAGCAAACCTGTTCTTAGACCAGAACCAGTATCAGAGCAGAATGGGAACCGGGTTGACACTGGTGGAACTGGAATGCTAAACATGCTCAAAACGACAATGCTAACATGATAATAATATTCAAAACGACCTCTGTTATGTGTCATCATGTGAGTGTGCTAACTATCACCAAACAGAAAGTGGAGTTGAGCCCAAAAGGGACATTATCAGCTGTAGAGGTACGACTGAGGAAAATCCAAGGATCATAGAGGTGATTATAATTCATCATTCAGTGAACATAATGGGTGGAAATGGAAAAAAAGATGGTGGGTTTGATGGAAAAGTACTTGGATAATGAATTTTTTGGCACAAAACAAAAGATAAATGATCAATTAACTCAAGAACACAAGATTTAAAATGTTATAAATCAAAAATGTAGCACTATGATTCTGTTGTTGGTGGCGGAGACGCAGCAGTAACCCCATTTTTTGTCCTATAATAAGAGCTATTGTCTCTCAGCGCACACCCATCATACCAGTAGTGACTGGTCAATGGTGGCGCTGCACCCATTTCAACTATCTAGCTGCTATGAGATGACACAATATTGGAATGAACTAAGCAAAACATTTCCCTCTGTATCAATGTAACATGTTTTAAACTGTATTCATTTAAACATTCAAACTTTATATGAATATAATTACTTCTCATACACTTCCAAGTGCTAGGTCATGGACATAAGTGTATGTGTAGCTCCCAAAACTGCTGCATCATTTGACCTGAGGCTGTGTTTTCATTGGTGGCTTCACAGACACGCCCTCTTTTTCTCAGCAGCCAATCAGAATAGTTTTGTAATGTGATCGATAGATCTATTCAAGCCTAATAAAACATTTTAAAGTATTTAAAGCTGTAAGTTTTTGCTGTTGCTACAAAGCCAGTTTTAGCATTAGCAGACACTTTCAGTCTCAACCTAGTTGACTTTGAGCTAGCATGCTAACTTTGGTCTTGCTACGCAGCCATTGCTAGCTTTAGTAGCTGTTTGCCTACAAGACTAATAGAGAAGATGTGAGACGCGATCAAAACCTGGCAGCAGAGGAAAAGCAGCCCCAGCGTTAACTATTGTTTTGTTTCCATTTATGTCACTTCTTTGATTCTAGTGAAGTTAGCATGCTAACCAGCGAACACCTTTCCAATTAAATCAAACAGGACATTTTTAAAAACGCTGGTTTTGTAGGTGATATTTAACTTCAGCCATTTTTTCATTCCACCGTTTCTGGCTTCTTTAAATCGAGGTGTTCTTTATAAAGTGAATATCTCTGAACAAAAACTGAGCTCAAAAGTAGTTGATGAACCGGACCTAGGATGTTCGTCCTAGGTCCAGACCTGAACTTGGTGTCAGAGTCTGAGATCCTGTTATTTCCCTCAGACGTTTTATTCACCAAGCTGCGCTTTATTTCAATAAAACCCATTGAATTGAAAAGAATTGAGAGCGAGAGAGGAGGAAAAAGAGAGATGGATGAGGGAGAGCAAGGGGATGAAGTATTGTGCTGACACATCCTGTCTAATGAGAATGGGCGAGAGAGGCTGGAAGGTACTGAGGCGGCGGAGAGAGAGAGAGTTGGAGGGTCATCTATTAGCGTTTAGCGTTTTGAGAATCATGGACTGTGATGGTCTCTCGTCCTCCCTCTCTTTCTTCCTTTCTCTCTTTTTTAGTTCATTTGGGTAACTGCTCTCTCCATGCCACATTAATCTGTGTAATTAGCTTTGAGGCTCGTTTTACCTCCTCGTCTTTTCCTTCCTCTTTTTTCATTTTTACTCCTCTCGTCCCGTCAACTGTCCTCGCCATTATCCTCCCTGAACTTTCCGATCACTTCCTGCCTTTCTATCCTTCCTCATCAACTCCAACTTCTGTAAATCTCTCCAGGACTCCATTCACACAGTGAGGACCGAGTTTAATTATTCATGTTCAGAAAAAGGAAAACACACAAAGAACAAAATTAAGAGTCCACAAGCAAGTTCGAGGTCCTGGTGTAGAGCCGGCACCCAATCGGTTTCAGATCAACGCTTTGTTGGTTTGAACCAAGTAATGCTCATTTAAGGGAGCAACTGAAAATTTGTCCACCTTTTTCTTTGTTCATCAAACACAGATTGGGCAGAATTTAGTTTTTACAGCCCCAAAAAAAATGGTTACATAGAAAGATGGACAACATGAAAGCTTCTTTAAAAGGTCAGTGTGGCTGATGCGGAAATAAAAACGAGGCAGATTAGCCTAGAAGTTAGCTTGTTTTGAGTTGGCTGAAATAGCTAACTGAAGCTGTAGTTAGCTCTGTTGATTATTAACTAAGTTAGCTAACAAAGCCTAATTATCTTAAGTAGTTAGCAACTTGCCGGCCTTACACATCACAGGTGGAGACTAGGTTGTTTCATTTTGAAGGCTCCTTCAAATGTAGCATATCCAACTTCTTTCCCTGACCATGAAGGCTACAAGGGTTGAATCCTTCACAGCCCAATATATCCCAAGATTCATTGCAGCACAGGTGACATTGTGATTGTGATAAGTGAAAACTTAAATGACATTTACGAAAGATTATATGCAAAATGTAAAATGCACAGTGAATTCTTTCTCGTAAAGATGGCAAACTTTTAGGCACGTGTTGTTATTGCTAGGCAACATGAATAGCACGCAACATACACATGCTAAAGATGTGAACAGCGTAAATTAGAAATGCTCTGGAGTGTCTCATTTCACATGGGCACCAGCCAGACCTTTGTTGACCGGGTCGTCTGAAGGATGCAGTCCTTGAATTTGGACGCGTTAATGAACCCATCTATCTCTGTTCAGGAGGTGCTCAGAAATCGTTTAGTAGCTGCTGAGTTTGCCCTCATAATCATAACTGTCTTTGTGTTGCTTTCTCCCCATTTACTGACATTGTTTTTCAGTTTGTTTGTGACATTGAGTGTCAAAAAGCAGACGCAATGAAAATGAAACGAGTCAATCACCTTTTCAAATTTGTCAAATCCTGCAAATAAATGTTAATTTTGTTGTAACGTGGTTTCTCGGTCCCTTCATGTCTCTCCTCAGTGTCATCTCCCCGTCCTTCTGTCCCTCTGTGTTGCTGATTCATGGCAGAGCTGCAGGCGCTGACATGACAGTCAGTCTGGTAGCACTCAGACACGAGTCCTGCTGGCTGCTCAGCCACTGTGTTTGTGTTATCAGTGCTGACTAGCCTCTGTCCTGCTCCGCCTGTGGGGTCACATCCCCAAAAAACTCAGCAGCAGAGCAAACCAGGTCAGGACGGACAGATGCAGACAGAAAATAAGATTTTTGTTTTTGTTTGTGTCTCTCCGCTGAAGAAATGAAAATGTTGCTCAAACCTCCAGAAGCACCTAGGGTCACAATCTCATAGCAAGTCGCATGGTTCATTTTAGATGTTTTACTGACGTAATTTGCCTATCTACAAGCAACTTATATTTATGTCAATGTGAGCACATCTGTCCTCTGAAACAACACCATGCTCATATCGACAGGGTTTTTTTCAGCAACCACAGAAAACGTCATATTTGTGAGACCACACAGGAGGCAACTGTTGCAAATGTTTAGATGTGAATTGTCTCGAGAGGACATCAAACCACATATGAATGGAACTCGCATCTGGTTGGAAAACACTGGATCTGTGTCCTCAAAAAATCCTGAAGAGTCCTGATAAAATAGGAAAACAAAAGATTTAAGTCGCTTCACCCTGGTGATGAGGACATACGTATCCTTAGAGTTCAGCCTTTGAGTTTTAGCTTTGAAGTGACTGATTGAGGCTTAGAACTGAACCTCAGACAAAACCAGCAACAGTTTTTCTTAAAAAGGTTTCATTGCAGCACCCTGGAGCAGTCATCAATGACCTGATTCTTTGCTTCAAATGCCATTTTATTTGCACAAAATACAATTCATTCCCATGTTTTTATTCATTCTAGTTAGCTGTGCCTTGACTGTTCACCCAAATTTTGATCTTTATGGTTTATGCACTGAAATGAGCCCAGAGTAAAAAAATCTTCCAAAAGTTCTTTTATCTCAGTACATTACAACTGGATCACATTTGAAGACGTTAAAGGGAAGATGAGTTCTGGATTTGGGATGCTGTAAACATTAAGTAAATAGTTCTTGACAACACCTGGTGGACTAAGTTGTACCAAACTGTAGTGGTCCATTTAGTCCATTTAAAACTGATCTATGAGCTGATCTTTACCTGTGGTCATGAATCCTGGGTAGAAACCAAAAGTGTAAGATTGTAGTGACCTGGACATCCGATCAGGATGCTTTCTGAAGGAGGTTCTCTAGGTATGTTTAACTGGTAGGAGACATCAGAGTACATGCAGAACACACTTAAGAAATTATATATCTCATCTGATCTGGGAATGAGTCCAGATCCTCCAAGAGGAGCTGGAAATTGTCTCTGGCCAGAGGGACACCTGCTGGCACTGTGACGTGACCCTGGGTAAGATCCTGAAAATGAATGGATTGAAAATCAAACATACAGTGTGCTGGGCCGTGTTAAAGAAGTCACAGGTTTGCAACGCTGCAAGGGTTTGATATAAAAGAGGTGACATTATCAAAGATGAATCCCAAACCGTACAAGGATGTGAACACACTGTTGCCGACATGTTACTAACAATGACCACAACCCTGAGCGGCTGTGAAACCAACTCACCATGACACAACCACCTCTCTCTATACCCTCCCTCAACACCCCCCCCTCTCTCTATAATCCCATTATGTGTAGCAATGACCTGTCAGTGCCAATCAGTGTTGTTGTCAGCTTCCCACTATGGGGGCCGCCCCCCAGGCCTGCAGCCAATGGGAATCCCTCCTTGCTGATTAGCCGGTGGTGATCTCATTAGAACAGCCACACCCACTCCGACAGAGAGAGATACGCTAGAGGGGTTGGATACATGGAGGTGGGGGGGTGCGGAGAGAAGTACAGAAGGATTTTCAGGTGATGTAATGCACCTTCTGGCTGCCATGTTGGGTGTTGTCCTGATTGGGTTACAATTGAAATGAATCTCTAGAACTTTCTGACTTTCTTTCTGGGATCCAATGAGTTTATGATTTCACTTACATAACTGGTTTTGACAAGAAACTGTGGTTGGCAAAAGCAAAAAAACTCCATAAGGCTGAAGGTGCCAGCTGGTCTACATTGTGAACCTCAACTATGGTAATGAATTTTTGGGTAGTGGCTGAAAAAAGCGATCCGGCGTGGGGTTGGGCCCTCTGCAGCCAAAGTGGTTTGGACGTTGTCTTCTAGGTGCTTCCAGATCAAAGTTTTCCAGCTAGATCAAGACTGGTAGAAGGAAATGTCAATTTACCAGCTGTTGGTATTCTAACCCTCTACTGTGGCCATTAGCTTTGTGTAGACCCCTAAAGAAAAAGATGGGATGCTCTGCAAAAGCTTTGGACCTCCCTCTAGCTCAAGTAGTTCAGGCATTTGTCTTCTAGGCACCTCAAGATCAAGTTTTCTCAAGTCTTTTAGGTGTATCAGTTTCCAGGCAGGTTATTCTGCATTTTGACCCTAAACTATGGTCATGAACTTTATGTAGTGACTTAAAGAAATAGATCAGACATTTAGCGGTAGCTTAGGACATCCCTCTGGTTGAGGTTGTTAGGTGTTTGATCTGGATGTTTCCCTAAGGAGGCTTTCCAGATTTGTTTAACTAGTATTAGACCATGTGGTTGGAGAGCTAAGTCCAACTTGTACTTTTCCTGAACTTAACACTTCATTCTTGAGTTCGTCACCTCAGGGTGGGTGTTTCCTTCAAGGTAGGTTTGGGGTGAAGGGGGTGGGGCTGAATATTTCCTCTTAAAGTTTTAACCTCAACCATTTAACACCTGTTTTGTCAGTGACCCAACATTGCACGCTTTGCCAGAGCAAATTACCCAACACAAATGTTTGAATATAACCTCTGATCCTGCAGATAACTTAACCTCTAAACTATGCTTGACCTTCAGCCTCTAGTCACAAAGAAAGTCAGCTGCCCTGTAACCCCGTGTTCCTGTTACTCTGCTGTGTTTGTCTTAATTCACCACCTGTCACTGCTTTTTACTGAATCAGCTATGGACTGAAAGTGGTTTGACAGACTTTCTGGTGATATGCACGTGTAGTCAACTACTGAATTTTCTCCTGTACTTTTTCTATTTTTATTTGCCTGTGACGAATATCGTCAGCATATACGTTGACCGGGATATGTCGATATATCTTTTTTCTTCTTTTTAAAGATAAACATAATCAGACAAAGATGATTTAGAAATGTCTGTCCAACAAGAAACATCAGTTCCACATACTGAATATACTGTAGCAATATGGCATCTTTTCCGTTCAGTTTCTTCTTGAATGAGTGTCCTCGCCGTCCTCTCCCTGTTCTTCATCCTTCACAGTCGTAAACTCTCGATCACGTTTCACCTTCACTCTTTACCTCTTGACCCCTGCAGGTCAACTAAGATCAGTGTGTATACTTTCAACGCTACAGCACATCCATCTGTTAACCTGTAGTGAACTCACAAGCTCTAACCACCAACCCCATGCTAATGACCCCTCCCACTCAGGTGGAGGGGTCATTAGCGATCTGTGCTATTAATGGCTCTGACTGGGCTAAGCTGGGCTGAGGGTAGTGGGGAGATGAAACCAGGAGCGTGTTTAAACCTGCACAAGGACTTTTGTTTGACCTGCTTCAAAAAGCAAATGTAAATATTAGCTTTAGGTGTTGGCATGTTTGCTCTTGTTTAAGCACGTTCAGATTGTTTAGTGCACATGGTACATATCGTACAGTGGCACAAATTTTGCAGACCAGAAGAAATAACTTGACCTAAGTATGCCCCAGAATCAGTGCAAATATACTGGTCCAGGACCAGGTCCAGATTTGATGCTGAAGTTATACCATCAGAAAATGACAGACATGACCTGGGTCTGGCTGCCAAAACCTTCTGATACTGCCAGAACTGGACCAACACCATTTTCTGACAAATTGTGGTTTTGGATGGTCCACAATTTTTTTTCCTAGTGGCCATCCTCCAAAACCTTTGATCAATCCTGGTCCAGGTCTTTATGGTTGTGTGGTCCAAATGTGTCAAGTCCACAAACCCGAAACCAAAGACAGATCTGGCAGTCGTTACTGGGCCAGTGTCGGCTCATCTCAGGGTCAGCTGAGTCCATGACACTGAGCTGCCGCTGGCCCAATTCTGCTGCCAGACCTGAGTCACCTCATCTGAACCCTGCTTCCTGCAAGGTGCATCATGCAAATAGCGCCACCTCCGAAATCCTGAGGACAGAACAAGGATGAACACTTCCTTCCTTTTTTCCTTTTTTTCCATCAAGTTCAGTCCTTCCTTCCTTTCCTTTGCTTCCCCCTCTACCTTTTCTTCTTTCCTTCATTCCCTCTACAATTCTTTCTGCTTTTCTTTCCATCCGTCCTCTCTTCCCTCTACCATTACATTCATCCTTAATTTCTACCTTTTATCTTTCCTTCCATCCAATTTCAGTCCTTCCTTCCTATGCTGTGCCACCACACTTTGCAGAATCAGCTCATATAAACCTGTAAATGTGTTGTTGGTGTTTTTGTCACTTGTGCTGTTGTTCAGTGTAATACAGTGTATTTACAAAGACTCCCGCAGGCTAATGAGATGATTGTGAAGAGTGAAGAAGAATATGCAGATAATAATCAGCAGAATCCCAACATATACATGTTTCTGTAGACTGTGCCACAAACAACTGTGTGGTAGTTTTCTGTCAAAATGGGAGAATTTCTTAACAGACGTCTTTGATTGACATGGAGCTAAGTTAGCAGCCTCCCAGGGATAAAAACATATTTCAGATGTTTTCAGGCAGGAGAAAACATCCAGAGTAACAAACCCACTGAGGTTAAGATACACTGTGTGTGTATATATATATATATATATATATATAATGTATATTTGAACAGTAGAAGCAGTGTCTTTTCCTCCTCATAAAGAGACTTTAAATCTAAAAATATAACCAATACATTGTGAAATGTGGTGTAACCTGCTCCGACTGTAGACGGGTGCCTGTCGTCTGCCACAAAATTCAGTTATCCTGACTAAGCTCGGCTGATTTGAGTCAGGGCTAATCACAGAAAAATGTGGTTTTCACATTGGAGCAGACAGACAGATAATGTCTTAACTGACCTCTGGCCTGTTTTTTTTTTTCCCCAGGTTGTCTGATGTAAATTGTGTTAGCAGCAGATACAAATCTGGTTTCGTAGAAATCTTCTCTGACAATGCTGTTAGTTTTTAAACCATATTTTCTTAAGTCTTAACTAGATGAGACATCTAGATATTGTTATATTATTCCCCTAGTAAATAGATTGTTATACAATAGTTTGATCTCTTGGCTCTAAAACTCATGATCTGTGACTTAATTTTTTTCCTGAGATTTGAAACGGATGTTTTACAAAACAAAGATTTTCTTCTATGTCTCGGCCTTTTGTTTAATATCCATGATAATGACAATTTGGGTGAATTACTATTTGTGAGTTATTGAATTATTCACAATTTTATGTGTTACATTCTGATTCCTGAATGATAGAGTTCGGCTGATTTTATTTGCCTATGATAAATACATCAATGTCATCTGATCTAGATAGAAAGATCTCTACATCTTTCCTTCTCTCTCTCTCTCTCTGTATATATATATATATATATATATATATATATATATATATATATATATACACAGTACTGTGTAAAATGCTGGCCACCCCCAGATTTGTTGCCCCAGCAGTGCTTCAGTGACCAACAACCACAAGGGGTAAGCTGTTGGCCGAGTCAGCAGCTGATCCCGAGACCTCTGTCACATCTGGATCTGCCAACAGTATCTGGCAGCCTAGACAAGTCTATCAGTGATCTGGGTGTGAAACAATGGCTTTGTTATCAGCTTATTCCTTGTGGTTGTTGGTCACTGAAGCACAATGAAATAAATCTGACGGTGGCCAGAGTCTGAAACCAGAATCATTACTACATTTTATTTGTTTCCTAAATTAAATCAACATTGACTAATGAGACATATTTTTTATCATGATATTTTTGGTCATATCACCCTGTTTATGTTGAATCAAAACTTTCTGAACGTACTAAAAGTCATTATCAGTTGGGAAAAATATCTGTTTACGACCTCCAGTACAGTAATGGATAAAAGCGGTTTACAAGGTACCAGTTTGACCAAAGTTTGAACTGACATCACAAGTCTGAGTTGTAATCACATGATGCCATTGAGCCCAGATGGTTTCACTTCACCGTGACGCTGAGAATCATTGTGATTTCAAGGACCAAAGCAGCCATGAGCTGTTATCAGTAACCACGTCTGGATTCACAGTCTGTGACCCTGTTTACTTCTTATTTTACTTAATTGGTAGGAATTGATTTTCGTGCAGATTTAGTGCTTCATTCTTCTGCAGGAGTGAAAGGACCATCTTGGTTGCTAACTGGTAAATAAGTTGCTGCTGTTGCTACACAGTCAGTGTTAGCATTAGCAACTTCTTACTTACCTTGCAATGTCTTCGGCCTCTTTGACAATGTTGACACTTGTTTTTGTTTTTTCTTCTCTGGATGTTAGCTAGCTCACCCCGGCCCAATTGGCCAATCACATCACTGTAGTGTCCAATCTGCCCTGAAGAAGTAGCACTGCTCAGGGGATGTATTCTAAACTCTTATATTGAAATGCAATGATGAGGTTGAAGCTCTTGAAGTGGCAGAGAACTTAAGACATGTCCTGGTAACATATGATAGCATCGTGCTATGGGATATAGCTGCCTTGCTAACATATTTACTTCCTCTGCCTGCAGTCATGGGTTAGAGATGGTTTGCACTGAAACAAAAAGAAACATTAGAAGTTTTGTCAAGATCTATACAAAATCTAATCACTTTTAAAAACACCTGTGGGATCAGCACAAGTGTTGAATCAGGTTGTGTCTAAGTGCTTTTTTCAATCCAATCATGGGAAAACAGTCATAGTATAAATAACATATAATTGTTTCCATAAAGTGCGAATTCTCTGCATTTATTTCTAACATCAAACGTCATTGGACAACCATTACTTTTATCAACAGGTGAAAAGAGTTCTATTATAAAATTATAGAAGTGTTATATTAGCAGGACTCTCAAACTTGTGGTTTCGTACTTAAAAGATCCTTGTCGAGCCATCTAGCTAGCTAGGTTTGTATGCTAACACTAGCAACAGTAATAGTAGCACAACAACGTAATGATGAAGACCGACTGTCAGTAAGAATTGAAGGTGGAATAATTTTATCAACTCTAGCTACAGGCATTTTTCCTGTTTCTGTCTATTTTTTCTTTATCTGTTTTTTAGTCACTGAGAAAAGGAACAAAAGTAATATGGTTTCTCTTGATAGTGTCAGGGTTACACACCTTTGACAGAAGAGATAAAGATAAAGTCAGACGTAATTCCTCTTCAACCTTCCCTGACTGATCAGAAGAGGCGGAAATTGCAAGAAATTTGAGATTCATCTGTGGTTGCTGTTTCACCAAAAATACAATCACTTCAGCAAATTGGAGAAAATGTCTTGGTTTGACCAAAATACAGTGTCTTCATCAAACTTATAATGTCCTCACCTTGTTAAAGTGTCCTCACTGTTGCCGTTTGAAACAAAGTACAGATACTGTACATTTACATTCACACTTACAGTGTAACTGTAACACTGTCACACACTCGCAGCTGCCTCTGAACGGATCACACGGCTCCGCTCGCAGCAAGATGAAAAGAGAAAGAAGAAAGAGTGAAGAAGGAGAGAAAACAGTGTTTTTAGGCCAGGCTAGTTAAGACCTCGCTGTCCCAGTTGAACAGAATATAGAGCTGACACCGTCGGATGAAAGCAGTGTGTGTAGTGTACACTCAGCAGTAGGTCTGTCTCTCTGGGACAGATCTCAGTAGGAGCCGAAGCGACGCTGCACAACTGAGTCTCTGTTCTCAAGTCTGAAGCGGCGAAGCAGAGGCTTGGTTTCATGTAAAAGGACTTGGCATCAACCTGTGGCTCAGTTCAATTGCTGATATTTACAGGACGTCAGCAACAGTGTGTCTTGTTTATGAAGATGGTCGACACACCTCAACGTCTTGCCACTGTGTAAAACAATAAAACAAATAAGAACCCAAAATTTTGTAGTAGTAGTCGTGTAGCCCCATCCCCAACCAATCACATGATAGGTTCATCTGTCAGTTGTTTGTTCCCATCTACAAACATGGAGGGAGGTGTTGTTCATTACCTGTACTGCAGTCGGCCATCGAGGGGTGGTTTCATTTTTAGGAAGCAGTCATGTCGGCCATTTTTATACACGTTGTCATTGATCACGGTCGACGTCAACCCGAAACAAACAAAATGTGACGATAGCCAACCCCTAGCGTATTTCCATTTCAAACTACTGTCACCTAGCAACAACAGCATCTACAAATCTGCTGCCATTACAGAAAGAACTCAGCTACATTGTACGTGTTGCAGATGAAATCTAAAACGTCGTCCTCACTGCTCCGACTACTGTCGTCATGCGACCTTTAGCTTTTAGGACCACATCATAATCATAATCTTCAACTGTGCTGCAATGAATCTTGGGATATGTTGGACCGTAAAGGATTCAACTGTTGTAGCCTTCACAGCTAGAAGAAAAACAAGCTGGATTTGTTGAAGGAGTTTTTGATATGAGACAGACTAGTCTCCACCTGAGGCGGATACAACGGACAAGTTGCTAGCTATTTCTGCTAACTTATCTAATTTAAATACCTCAACTTAATTAACTAAATTAACTAACTTTGTTGCCTCAGGAAATTGAATTATTTTAGCTACTTCAGCAAACTTAGATAGTTTTGTGATACCATAGCTAACTGTTATCTTAGGTAATTTAGCCATATCAGTTAACACTGCAAATTATGCTAACTTAACTAATTTAGATACCTTAGCTTATGTAGCCACCCTAGCTAACTTTGTTATCCTGGGTAGTTTAGCCTAGTAGTTTAACCTGTGTTAGCTTCTTTAGCTACTTTGGTTAACTTAGCTAATGTAGATACCACCACTTATTTAACCATCTCAGTTAACTTTGTTACTTTAAGTAATGTAGTTATATTAGCTACGTCAGCTAACTGAGGTTGGACTGTGAAGGATTCAACCATTTTTAGCTTGGGAAAAGAGGCTGTGGTGTCCACCTGTGACATACACGGCTAATGAAGGACGTTAATGAACTGGGACACCGTTATTGCGATCAATTTGACCACAACTGGGCTTGTCCTCTGGTGTCGACGCTATCGGTTAGCATTAGCTGCCAGAGGGCCATCTCTCCCGTGAACCGAGGCCCTGAACAGTAGCCTAATTCTTAGATACAGAGCTGCGTTTCCGGTCGTGACAAAGTGTGCAACACTGTATCATTTCAGAAACATATCTGTAGCTGTCCTCAGCCGCCGTGTCGTGACAACACATGCTTCATTGTTAACGAGAGATAAATGATAAAGTGTGTGTGAGTGTGTACGTGTGTGTGAGAGAGTCCCTTGTGTGAGTGTGTTTTCATATGACCGACTATTTATGTGCGTGTTTAGATCAAAGTCCTAATGTGTGTACAGCAGGTCACTTGTGAGTATTTATATGATCCACTCTCTCTCTCTCTCTCTCTCTCTCTCTCTCTCTCTCTCTCTGTGTGTGTGTGTGTGTGTGTGTGTGATCCCTGGAGTGCACTCCACCAGTCAATAGAGAGCATAATGTTGTGAGTTTATCCATAATGTCCAGAGGGAGAGCGGCGGCGGCGGCGGCGGCGGCGGTCGAGTGAGCTCATTGCGGTTTGTCTGGCAAACTGAGTGGACACTTGGGATGAAAGACATGAAGAGGGACAGAATGAGAGAGAGTAAAGAGAAGATGATGATGTGTTTTCACTGTCCAGTATTTAAACTTTACGTAAATGATTGTGGATCGCAATAATGCAGACAACTAGGAATTTCAAACCTGCAGCAAACACAGCAAATCTATGATCTCGACTTCATGGTGCTATATACTGTGGCTCACGGTGCTATATACATGGCTAATGCTAGCATTAGCAGCTGTTAGCAACTGGCTAATATAAACAACAATATTTTAACCTTGCACAACTTTTTCGAGGCTACAAAATGGCATTGCAGCTGTGGTGGAGCATTGCTAAATTATCAATTAAATATAAGATGTTTCACGTGATTTTCACTATTTAGGTAGAGTGTCAGAGGATATAAATATAAATTTGCAACCTTCTGACTTACAGATCAATTCTTGACACTAGACTCATTGATCATATCTAAATCAATAGTCGATCAAATCGATCCTTTTACTCACCACAGATGTCTCCAGTGCTGGAAAGCAACATCAATAGCCAGCTTCACACTATCGGGCCATAGCCAAGCCAGCCAGGGCTAAGAGGTGCCATGTTGGGGCTGTCTCGGGGCCACTAGCTCCAGATTTCTGGCCCGATCAAAATGTTTAGGGGCTAGAGGCGGCGTCAATGATAAGGCGTGGTCAACCTGTTGCTGTAGGTGTGGAGACAGCAGGTAGAGGCAATAAAGATGGCAGTACAGAAATATATTTAAGATTTTAGCTTCTACGGAGAGCGATGCATCAATAGTTCTGGTCTCACGATGATGTTCATGCTCTGCTCTCAGAACAAGAAGGTCATGAAACACATCACGGTAGAGCTTTCTAAGGTAAACACCCAGAAAACAGAGTCGGAAATTCCGACTTCCGAGTACAACTGGAACGCATGCGAAATTAGCTATCCAAAATGCCAAACAGTGAAGATCTGAAAGCTCTAGAGAAGCTACAGTGTGAACGAAAAGGCCTGATCATGAAAATTTGGAAACAAAAGCAGAATGAACTTGATCCAGGTTCCAGGTTTGGTCCACTGCCATCATCTCTGGATGTGGATCCTGGTGTTGTGAGATCTCAGTCTATCCTCATTTACCTCTCTTGTCGTGACATTTTTTCTATTTTCTTTTTTTTTTTCTTTTTAACTTTCAGAGTCTGTGTTTGAGATTTTTAATCTCGTGGCTCAGACTCTCAGGGGAGGTCACGGCTGTGGCTCTTTTTGTCTGCGCTCATCTTTTCTCTTGCTCGGTGGAAAGGCTGAAGTTTGCAAAGACATTACAATGTGTCGAGATGAAGAAGAAGTGTCTAAATATTCTGCACAGTTTATCTGCAATGTGTTTATTTGGTGTTGCAGATGAAGAAAGTTCTAAGAAAGTATCAAGCATTTCTACTTTCTAGCTTCTGCTTGTTAATTAAATCCAGTCAGTCTCATGTATCGATCACTTCAGAGCATCATTTCATATAATTAAGCAGGAAAAACACCCTGACGTATTCTCGTTTTCATGCTCCGGATGCAGCACGTCACTTTCAATTTCTAAAACACATCAGTTTCCTGCCTCATACACACACAAACGTCCCATCATCAGCTTCCTGTCTATGCTGTGTGTGTGTGTTGACTTGGCTGTAAACCAAACTCCAGCCGGTCAGTCAGTCTGTCAGTCCTGTCACCGTGGGCTCCAATCCAAAGCCATTAGCTCATGGAAGGTCCTGACTTCATCCGGTACTACGCCGCCAAGGCAGATGGATGCAGGTAATACTCCTGTAATAGGTGTGTTTATGAGTGGAGGGCTATTATTAGCAAGTTTTACCTGCAGCAATCAGTGTTGTTATTATTAGGAAGTTGAACTTCCAACCTCGCTAATGTTGGCACAGCTCTCCGACCTCGCAGACAGTGTTAGTGCAGCTACAATACCTTTCTTCCTCAGGAATAAAGAAGGAGTTATCTTATTTAACCACAGTGCTAATGAGAACAGACACAACATTAAAATTCTGTCACGTAGTTGGCTGCGTTCCTCAGTTACTACCATAACCATTACGGGGTGAGATGATCCAAGATCCACAAGATGTTTTTCAAGGACCTTGTTCCTGTAAAAACACCTCCAAATTTACTGCGATTTTCCAGAAATCATTCAGGCTTAATATGATGGTAGCAGAAGCAGGTACAACAGGTTTCTCAACCTTTAAATCAGTCCTGCAGTCCACTACCAATCTGGTAGCCTATATGGACAAGAAAACAATTACTGGAGCCTATAGACAAATGCCAGAATTGAATTTGGTAACTGTGATTAATGAATATGAAAAAAAACAAAACTTGCAATTACTTGCAATTACTACCAACTGAAAAGAGGAATGTATGTGTGCCAAGGTGAGAGCACAAATTACCATGACCCCAAAATACAAGCAGCTGCTCCTCCATTGGCAACGGGAACTTTATGGACCCCAACAGTGGTAGGACAGCTGGCAAAGGCAACGCTGAGAAACACAGATATCACGAGCCAGGTCCATCTGGGAAGAGGTGGATTAAGACTGGGAACAAGCAAGTCCATATGGCACCAGGTAACACCAAGCCAAAATAGGCAGCTTGTTGTAATAGAGGTTGGTCAGCAGGAGGTAGAACGACATGTAGACGGTGTTTCACAAGCAAAACATGGCCAATAGACGAGATGGGGAAACTGAGACAGACAACTGACATGGAAAGAACTTTTATGAATCATTAACTACTGATCAGGATTAGAGGATGAAAGTTGATCTGGAAAAAGAGCAATATTTTAGAGACCTGTCAAGTGGTCCAACAGCCTATTGAGCTGCAATCACAAAGAAAATGAGTAAGGTTAGACATAAAACTTTCTTATATGATGAAACTTTTAGTTAGGGAAGGTTCAGGTGGGTCCTGTACCTTCCTTTAATTAAGCTGCTAGATCTTAAGCTGGTTAAGCTGCTCTCTCTTGTAGTGATGTGCACTGGATTGAACTGATGCTGCTCAGACTAAGTCTTATCTCTTTGTAAGAGATACAACTTATTCAAACATTACCCAGAATAGCTAGAGATGAGAACCCAGATGTCCAAATGATTAAGGTGAGCAAAAACATGGTTTTATCCAAACTATGATAATTAGTTCCACAAAACAGCTTTGAGAAAACAGATCTTCATTGACTTGACATTATCCTGGAGAACCACTAACCACTACTGATTTAAAACGCAACTACTTCTGTAGCTGTAGGCTCCACCCATTTGTAGGTTCCAAACCAAACATAGCATTAGATTAGACTTTGCATTTACTTTGCAACTCTACTGCATCTTAATGAACTGAGTTGCCGAACATTACTGGACACTGCTCAGGACCGACCAAACATGTGTCTTAATTCACATACTTCCATACTTATACTTACTATTTTGAGTGTAAGTGCATTCACACTGACAGGTATGGCAAAATATAGAGTACTGTTAATACCCAGATGGTGCACTCATAATGGTCAAAAAGTTGAGTGTGGAGCGACGGACACTTCTACGTAGTTAAAAGAGAGGGACGGTGGACGACTAGTAAGACTTTCATTCTTGATTATAATTGAAATAATTAAAGACAAGCCGGCAGACATCATGGCACGGTTAAAAATCGATGATTCATGTTTAGTCCAGTGGCAATTCATCATTAAAAAGGAGAAGAAGAAGAAGAAGACGTTGAGAATCGTCATTTCCGGTAAGTATACAACAATTTGAAATAACACTACCCTGTTGAAAATAACGCACTACATAAGTAAGCTCACAATAGATCTATTATACTACGAAGTGTGGAAGTGTACTAACAGAAGTATCTGGACTGAGACACACTTTCACACTAAGACTTAAAACTTTCATTTTTCACTAAGATTTAGTCCTAAAGTACAGCAGCACTTGGGATATTATGATTTGGGATATTTCAGCTTCGAGAAAACTTGATATTTTCCTGAGAAAGACTATAAATGTTCTCCCGTTGGCTGCTACTGGTTTAAAACACTTCAGTAGCTGTAGGTAAACTTCCAATCTGTAGAACTGCAAAACTTTGAATTAGACTTAAAACTTTGTTTTTTGATAAAGACTTTGCTGCCTGTTATTGAATTGAATTACAGCAGCCTGGCAATGATTCTTGATCGCAGCTTCATTACTTCACGAGATACAACTTATCCAAACATTACCTGGAAGAGCTACAGGTGAGAACATAAATGTCAAAAATTCACTGAGCCCATGTGTAAATACATATAATCAAGACAGTGTGTTGATGATAAATACCTGAGGACGCCAGCGACAAGATCCAACCGCAGAGACGATGAGAGTCGTGAGCTTCTGTCAAAATCGACCCGATAGATTCACAGAAAACCAAACAACTCGTCGTGTTACATTACATCGACGCCCACACAACACCCTTTTTCTTAACCAAACACAGCATTTCTGAGCCATGTGAGAGTAAGGTGAATGTGACAGTTTATGCTTCAACTTCCTGCAGGAACTGAGTTATCTTTTTGACTTGCAAATCACCAAATCCAGGTGTCGTTGCTTACTGGTACCTGTGTTTTACATTTCATGCAAATGTCACCAAGCTGCATCACTACAACAACTCACCGGTATAGTTATATAGTGTATAGTATCACATATAGATGCATGTGGAAAATGGCCCTTTATCTTGAGCACTGAAGTCTTCCTAAAACTGGAAAGATATTAAAGAATGTACAGTTACATTTCTACACTCTGAAGTGTTTTATTACATACAAGTGGTATTTTTTTGTTTTGTGGTTGTTGTTTGTTTGTTTGTTTGTTTGTTTTTTGTGTAGAGGGGTTTTATTCAGGACACTGAACTGCAGGGAACGGTTTTTAAAGATGCTGAAAACTGGAGAATACGGTCGTCCAGGACGGCAGTTTGGACGGTTCATTAGTTTGAGAGATCAGGGAGTGTGTGTCCAGCCTGGAGCCACACACACACACACACACACACACAGTAAACACGTGAACACATTTGCCTGGGAAACACAAACCACATTTAATGCAACCTCTGTACACTTAGAGTTCACGTACAGAAAGCGAACAGGAAAACTGCGTTTTTTCTGTTTCTAACTTTTACCAGTAAACAGACGTTTTAAATCAGATTAACCGCAGCTGGATTTAAATTCAATTAATGAAAATTTGGTTTGGTGCTGATTTTCTCCTTAACATCAGTAAAAGCAAAAATAAAAAAGCATGGCTTTCCTTTTTTTTTTTTTTTTTTTTTTTAAGAGCATAAAAATGTACAAGTGTCATGCCAGTTTGGTTCCAGATGCCACAGCGAACAGAGATGGGACGTGTCTATATGCTGCAGAATGAACGGGGGTTTTGTGTGAAATATATGCAGCTGATGCCTCCATTATACAACAACAACACGGTCAGTGTGTTCATCATGAACACGGACCCAAATATCTGAAATTCCCGAACACAGCAGCTCCACAGCTGGAATGTTGGAGCCTGTTCGCCATCGGTTTTTTCTCTTTCAGCTTCCTCAAAAAGATCTTTCAGAGTTTGATTTATGCCTGTGATGCTACATTGAATTTTGAAGTCAGTCTGGACAACCTGCCTGTTCTCTGCTCTTCCTGATCTTGAAAACTTGCAAACCAATAAAAAAACAAGCTTTGAAACCAGTGCGGGTTTAACGCGATGATGCACTAGTTAAGCGACCTCAACCTCATTTGTTTACAACCAACATGGCGGCCGTGGAGAAGCGGCAATTGTTCGATTCAGCTGTAGCTGCTGTTTTAAGAGATTTTAACAGCGAGTTTTCTTTGGAAATGGAGCAAAATGTAGATACTGTTGCTACGCATACATCGTCAGAATCAGTGGTCTGTGGTTGTAGCTCTGTCCAGTAGTACACATAAGTATTTGATACACACCCGTTGATCCCGCCTCTGAGAACTTCCCGTCTATGGCATCTTTGCCAGACCAAGCTCCGTCTACAAGCTTGGTGCGACAGCCAGGCTAAGGATGTTCAACATTAATTGTGTATAAAATCAGAGTTTATTGAAAGGTTGAAAACCATCCAATAATAGTGAAAAATACTCTTCTTGTGTGTCTGTGCAGCTACCAATTAAAACAGGTCATATGATCTGCAAAAGTTTTGTGCTGGTGGAAGTGTATGAGAAGTAAACGTATTCATGTAATGTTTAAAATAAATACAGTTTGAAAACACTCTTATGTTTGACATAATGTCATCTCATGGTAGCTAGATACACTACAGAAGTGAAATAGGCTAGTTAGCTAGCTGGTTAGCATGCTAATTCCAATAAAAGCAAAGAAGTGACAGAAACAGTTAGCCTTGTAAGCAAACAGCTGTGAATGCTAACACTGAATGCGTAGGAGGAGCAAAGCAAAGTTAGCATGTTAGCAACAACAACAGAGTAAAGGAATTAAAGTTTGAATTTAAAGCCGATTCTGCAAAGTTTGGTTTTGTAGCAGTAGCAAAAACGTACGTGAGCAGCTTTATAAACATGTATATGTATGAGAAGAAAACTAGCTAGCGAAGTTAGCATGCTAGCTAGTTTAGATGATCTTGCAAAGTTTCTGCTAATGCTAACACTGGTTATGTCACAACAGCAAAACCGTCTGTAGCAGCTTTGAAAACTGTTTTATTAGGGTTTTGTTGATTCAAACATGAGGTTTACCTCTCACAACCTCTGCACGTTGATGAATAATCCTCTGGCGATATGAAATAATGAACCAAGAATGTGTTTTCTAATCTTTCTCTCAGATTTGTGGCGTGTTTTCTTGCATCTCTTCCTGCCTCTGGGCCGCAGGGTTAAAAGTCCAGGGGCAGATTCCTCAGCTAACATGAAATTATTTGCCCTCTAACTGAATTTGTGGCGTTTTCTCAGCTGTGGGGGAAACAATGGCGTCCATTCACCCCTTCCTCCTTCCTCGCCACCAGCCCATTTTTCCACGCGAAAAAACTGAGAAACACGCCTTATCCGTCCAAACACATACCATCAATATCGGACAATGCATAGATTTAAAAACTGGAATCCGGTGTGTCGAGGCAAACAGGAAGTACAAGGACAGACAGAAAGCATGCAAAACGAACACGTCTCCGATTTGAACCCGTTTGGTTTCGTTTGCCGTTTGTCTGCTGGTGATTTATATGAAAAGATAAATTAAAACTCATCTATGGAAGCAATGAAATACTTTTCCTCCAGGATTACCACATTTAATTAATATTCTGTCAAGTAAAATATTTTTTTTTTCTTTACTCGACAGGGTGGTAAAAAACTATTTTAATTTGACTCTCAGGGCAGGAAATTTTAAATCATATTTTTATTCTTAATTTTGTAATATATATATATATAAAATCTGGTTGGAGTTATTGCAAAATCAGAATAAAATAGAAAGTTTCACTTAGTTTGGTGGTGGGAAAAATACTTTTTCATATTTTAAACACACTTTGTACACTTTGTAAAAAAAAAAAAAATGGTAAAGAGAATAAAATAATAATAAAAAACACACAAAGAATAAAATGATTTTTGGCTCATGGTTTTAAATGAAAACGTATTCTTCTTTTCATAAATCCTAAGAAAGAAGTTTAAATCTTTGTCTGTGTTTCTTTTTTTTTTTTTTTTTTTTTTTTTCTTAATGAACTCGTGTCGTCGGTTGTCGCAGCTGTGAAGCCGCCGGCGCCTTGAACAGATGGAGAGGCTTCATTAACTGGATCACCAGGCGAGCACACACACACACACACACACACACACACACACACACACACACACGAGAACGACTGTCACGCTGAGTCACACAAATACAATGATATTATAATGATAATTTTTCACACTCATGGTGAAAAATCAAAAATAAATATAAAAGTAATATAAAAATATAAATAATTCTAAGAATATAAAAACCTCTGATGCTCCAAACTCACGTCATCGTCACGACGTCAAATTCAAATCATTGTTTATATTTTGCTTTAATCGTTGTCTGGTCGAGTTCAGACTCCGAACATTCTGTTGAGTGAAAAACAGTCGACTGACGCTTCTCATCAGCGGCTGGTCGGGTGATGGAGCCTCCTCATCGGCTGTCGCTTTGAGGCCACGGTGGCCTTGACCTTTGACCTGCGACCACCAAACTCCAACCGGTTCATGCTCAAGTCCGAGTCAATGTTTCTGCTTCATTTGAAAGGATTTGCCTCAGGTGTTTTTGAGATAGAATGAGAACATATATGTGATGCTAACGCTATGGCTAATTAATGAATTGTGACATTTTAGTCGCTTTTAATTGACGATATAAATATATGAATATATATATGGCAATTTTGGCTTTTTTAAATGATAGACACAACGTAGAGAGACAGAAAACACAGAGGAGTCTGGGAAATACAAGCAGGAAAGTCGGTCGGACGGGATTCAAACTGGTGATAACAGATGTTTGCAGCAGCTACTCAACTGTTATTGACTATGACGTCACCTGGAACATCAACCAATCACAGTCCAGACCCGAAACTGAATCAGATCTGGTCTTGCTTCTTTCAAAAACCTGAACAAACTTGCAAAAAAAAAAAAAAAAACTGTCATAGTCCTTGTTAAAACTGTAAAAGTTCTTACTTACTTCCTAAAACTGTGGTTATAAATAAAATGTAAATGTATCAGTTGTGAGAAATTCATAACGTTTGTAAAAAAAAAAAAAAAAAAAAAACATTCACGTTCTCACTTTATTACCGTGTCCTGATAAACCTGCTCTCAGCCCTCATCACACGTCCTACTGACTGACAATGACAACAACCACGCTTTGAATATGATGTGCATTGTGGTTTCACACACACACACACACACACACACACACACACACACAACAACAACAACAACAACAACATACAACACTCGTACTGCTCGCCCCACAGGGTTAATCCTTCCTAAGTGTATTAGCCGTGTCACCGATCGCAGCAGCTCGTCGTTCTGAGGACACGTGAACGCAGCACGAGACACAGCACGAAAATCTGTCTCTCTCACACACACACACACACACACACACACCTGTAGAAATTTACATGAACCCGCTTTACATGAACAAACGTGTGGAACTTTACAAATAAACATGCAAACATATTCAAAGCTAAACTTTGAGGGTGAATGGAGGCTCCATCTTTTAAAGGGTGGACAGATGGAGAAACTTTAAAATAATATATCAACATCAAACAGAAACTTAGTGAAAAAAAGAACAACTTTTACTTTAGTTGAGACTTATTCATTGTCTATGAAAATTGTTGTAGACTCCATATTTTAAAGTGCTGGATAACATGTACTTTTACTTTTACTTTCATTACTGAAGTATATTTCATTATAGATGAATTGTCATATTAAAGTACAGTTAATACTAGATACTTTAAGACTTTTACTTGAATATCATTCTAGTCACTGACTTAAACTTCTACCAAAGTCATTTTTTAGTTGAGTATCACAACTTCTACTCTAGTGAGACTGTCAGGTACTTTATACACTGGTTGTATTGCAGATTTGAAAATAAATAAAATACAATAAATCCCCACTTCCTCTTTACAATATGATACAAAATCAGTCTTTTATTCTTCAAACGAGTAAAAAAAAAAAAAAACAAAACATGTGGATACACGGATACAACATCTGTTTTTTGAAATGTTACATGACAAAACTTTTTACATGGCAGTTTTTTTTTTTTCCAAACATTACATCTTCATCATCATATTCTCCTTCATCATCATGACGGGTCGACATGTTCCCCTGAGAAAGTTGCACAAACTCTTCAGTCGATCGAAACACAAAGTCATAAAAATCAGGCAGCGTCATCTTTAATTTGTAACATCGACAAAGTAAGAATCAGTTTTAGCGCGTGGAAGTTTTAAATGTTGATGTTTTAGTCGCAGATTTTAAAACCTGAAGTGACCGAGTCTTTAAACACACATATAACGTGTGTTTCTGGGGCAACATGAAGAGGAAGATTTGGGTGTTTTTTTTTTTTAATTGTTTTTGTGTTTTTGTGGTTCAAACCAGACAAACAAAAAAAGGAAAACCCACGACCCATCAAACCATCAAGTTGTTACAAAAAGAAAAAACAATGTTTATATATATATATATATATATATATATATATATATATATATATATATATATATATATATATATATATATATATATATATATATATATACGAGGGAGTCATAAATACAAGTGCTGCCATGGTGACATCAAGCCGCCCGCTTTACGTCTTTACGTTAGCTTTAGCTACATTAGCACAGAAATCTCGATCGCCCCCTGGTGGTCGTACCTCGTATCGCGCGTCGGCCATTTCTATCAACAAATCGGTCACCGGTTTTAAGTGGTAAACGTCGAGCTACAGTCGTTGCTACATTTAGACAATCTGGAGAAGAATCTGTTGAATGTTTGACTCTGACAGTTGACACTTTCTATAATACGTGGTTATTTATCTCGCTGCATACTGCGTGCGTGCGGCGCCACCTTCAGGTCGTCGCAGGAAACATCATTCTGTGTCCAAAAATTACGACATCTACACGGTTATAGAGTTTCTGACGCACATAAAAATATACTGTTCCGCTTTTCTTTTTAATAACTTCTTGTTGTGTGACATTCATTCTGCTGCAGTATCGTACAATAATAATAATAAAAGTTTAAGGTTTGAAAATATAATTATATTATTTCTGAATATTTTCATATTATATATTTATTCATATTTAGGCTGAAGAACTGAACTAAACTTAAAGTTGGAATAATGATGTTAATCTTATTCGGACGCATCAGATATGTTTGTTGTTGTTGGGATTAGATAATTCTGTAAATATAAATGGTCACTTTTTTTGTTTGAATTTTCAGTCAATGGGCAATAAACTTTATTTACTTTTAGTGAAACTGCAGCTCCGAGGTGGAGGAAGCCAGTCCTAAACACCAGATTATTTGTGATTTTTGTTTATTTATTCCAGTTATTAAATAATCATAGTCTGATTCTTTTTATAGATTCTGATGTTCGGCAAAGATAATGTGAACGTCCGAGACGACATGGGTTTATTTTTTATTATCCTGGGAAATAATAATAACAAAAAAAAAAAGGTATAAACTAAAATGGGGGTAAATGTATAAAGCTGCTAATCTGTCAGATTTCTGAGTTTCAAACCGTTCATGTGGGCGGCGGCCCGTTGACGTATCGGAGCGTCAGGTGGAAGTGACCCGGGATCCTGCTGCTGCGATGACACGGAGAGTCCACGACGAACCAGATCAGGAAGGCGAGCAGCGCCACGGCCGCAGCCAGGAGGAGGAAGAGGAGGGCGGGGGACAGTAGGGAGGAAGAGGAGGAGGCTGCGCTGCTGGAGGAGGAAGAGGGGGAGGTGTTAGACAAGTGTCACTGGAACGACTTGGAGGAATCTTTTGGTCAGAACGTCAATGAGATTGGCTTTAATACAACATCACGGTTGCTCTATCGTCTGAATGTTATTGTTGTTTTCTCACCTTCGTTCAACTTCGGCACAAAATGGTGAATCTTCATCAGCCTGAAGAAATGAAGATTTTCTTAGTTTCACATGAAAACAACAACAAACTAGTGTTTTAATCACGTCAAACAAAATGGGTACATCCCTCCCTTCAATATAAAATATATCCACTGATCAACTGATCCTAATAATCAGTTTATCAGTCAGTTTGGTGAAGACTGAACATTTAATAACATCAAATAAATAATTCAACTTGATAAAAACAACTTAAAATGACACAAATATTAACTTGCCTGCAAAAAATAAAGTTAATTAGCAAATGTTAGCATGCTAAACTTTTGAATGTCAGACTTGGTAAATGTCATACCTCTTAGCATTGTCACTTACATTAGCAATTAGCTAGCTTGCCATCCAGCTGTGATTTAGAGCTGCTAGCTTAGCTGCTAACCTCCATTCTACAATGAATGTAAACAGTTCCCCCTAAAGGTAAATGATGCTCGTGTGGCGAGAGCTGTGACATATGTTGCGACAAACACTGACCTAAAAAAAGTCATCAGAATAATGTTAGCTGTTAGCTAATGTTAACATTAAAAATGTTAGCATGCTAACATGCGAAGCCCAAATGTTAAACGTGGAAAACATCATACCACTTAGCATTGTCGACGACATTAGCATTTGGTTAGCTTCTTAATAATCTAATAATGTGAATTATATTTGAAACAAATGATGTCAGCGAGATGTCTGTTATGTTGCTAACAACCACATTGCTGAGCGTTGGCAGACATGCTTATTTTACGTTAACAATGTTAGCGTGCTAACATGCTAAACCTAAACGCCAGACAGGGTAAACATCACACCTCTTAGCATTAGCATTCACTTAATCATGTAGCTAACTTCTCATCCAGCTAATTTAGAGCTGCTAGCTTAGCTGCTAACTTCCACTGTATAATGTATGTAAACAGCGCCTCCTAATGTTTGTTAAGAGAGCTTTCTACAACATATTTGTCCATTCAGTGTGATCTCTAATGTTGCTGTTCTTTAGCCCGTTAACGTCAACGATACTCAGCTAAAAGATGGCCGACACCTCAACTTCCTCTGACTGTACTGCATCCAGCCACCAGGGGGCGATCCAGATGTTTTAGCTTCCATCTTTACACACAGTCAGAGATTCAAACGGCTGCAAATCACGCGTCTGATGTTTGAAATTCAAATTCAGCAGAGTTTTGCTGAAACGCCGATTAAACTCTCTCGCTCTGACCTGCAGGTTGATTTGTGTCGTAATTTGTTTTGCGCTCGCTCGATAGTTTTGTCAGTAATGAACCTCCATTTAGAAAGTGCCAAGACTATTACACACAAATTCACCTTCAACCAAACGAAAACAGAAAAAAAACCCCAAAAAGTCATCTATTAACTTTTATTCTCAGAGTCAGATGGAGGAAAAGAACAACAGCAAACAAACGAGGAAGTAAAAAAAAAAAAAAAAAGAGAAAGAAAGGAAAAGAGAAAGTGGTGGTGGTGGTGTATCTCTCCTGGTTTTTATGGCGACAGTTAAAACGCAGCCAGAGCTTGACGCATAAATCAAAGACTTTATGGATTCATTCGTCGGGTCGAGGAGCGTTGGACGAGACTAGAGGAAGACGAGAATAAATAGACGCTTTCGCCAGTAATGAGGGAGTGAAAATGAAGGCTGAGGCCGATGAAGTCTGATGGAGCTGGAGACGGAGGGAGGAAAGGGAGGCGACAGGAATCCATCATTAAAAACGGCGAATGAATCTGTGAGTTTTGTGCCGAGGAATAAAAAGGTTTATGATCACCAATGTTGGCATTCGGGACCTTACGAGGACACAGATCTCGGACCTAAACCCACGTTGTGAGGACTCGAAAGCAAGCAAGAAACAAATCTATGTGTTTTTCACCAAGCGGGCAGAATTAGATTAGAGTGTGTGATGAACAGATGTTCTGACACAAATCAGGTAACTGGATTTAAACAATCGGCCGAGTGTCTTCAGATTTATCAAAGTTTGACCTGGAGGGGAAGCGTTGTCCCGTTGGCGCCCGACACTTCACAAAAGTGTTGTTACGTCATTCTTACTAAACAAGTTATTATTTATTTCCAACTAGCTCGTTAGCATGCTAAAATGACACTACCTTGGCTAGCATTGTTCTATCATTCCAATATTAAAATAATGTCTGACTGTATATAAAGATGACTGACATGCTGTCTCTGTAAAGCTGAAGCTAAAACTCCTGCATCGCCCCCTGGTGGCTGGCTGCAGTATAATTCATAAGCTCCGCCCCCCTCCATGTTAGCAGATGGGACATTGTCCAAACTAAAACATCAAAGACAACATCAGACAATCTGATCAGTTTTATTTTAATTAGTTTGTTGATATTATGAAACCGGGATGTTATGATTGACAGGTGAGGTTGACTGGTGATTGGACAAGTTAATGTATAGGCGGGGCTTTGATACCACAACTCTTCTTGTATCCAGGACATTTTGCGTTCCTGTACATTTGGAATAAGTTCAGCCGTGTCGGCCATCTTTGAGCTGAGTAGCGCTGACGTTCATGTGTTAAACCATAGTGACATTTGAAGTTACTCTGAACATAGGAATTTTGTTGTAGGTTCTCTTAACAGGAATTAGGAGGCGCTGTTTACATACATTATAGAATGGAAGTTAGCAGCTAAGCTAGCAGCTCTAAATTGTATCTGCACAAGAATCTAGCTCCATGCTAATGATGCTGATGCCAGTGATAATACTAAAAGGACATTCACCATGTCTGACATTTAAGTTTAGCATGTTAGCATGCTAACATTTTTTAACATGAACTAAAGATTAGCATAGACTATGGGTGGGACTAGAGCGAATGGAAGTTAGCAGCTTCGCTAGCAGCTCTAAATCACAGCTGGACTAGAAGCTAGCCACACGCTAATGTCAGTAACAATGTTAAGACGTGTGATGTTTTCCATGTATTACACTTACGTTTAGCATGTTAACTACGCTAAACTTATTTTACAACTGATGGGTAAGTCTTTATTTAGGAAACATGGTTTAAACGTTAACCAGATGGTGGCACTGTTCAGATTACCCATGTAAAATTCCAACTATAATTTAGTGATAGAAGGAAAGTAATAATATAACCAAAACTGTAGAGAGCTGTCGAAGAACTTTGCTGTCCTCCTTTGCCCACTGACTGTCTGAATAAAAATAATCTAATTAAAATAAAATTGTCTAATTGAAAAAAAAAAAAAATCTGCTCATTTTGTCGTTTCGAACTTTCATAGTAAAAAGCTGGTCCCCACAAGGGGTGTGTGTCAGAGTCAGGTCAGGAGGTTTCACCAACCAAACACGCATGCACATACGCGCGCGCACACACACACACACACAGATGATATTCATGTGATGCCATGTGCTGGATGTTAATTCAGAACAAAAAACAAGCTCAGCAAAAAAAAAAAAAAAAAAAAGTCAGTCAGACTTTCAGTGTAAAGCTCACTGGCTCCCTTCTCAAAGTAAAAACACCTCACAGGTATATACACTGAGTGAGAACTTTATTAGGACCACAACACTAACACTGGGTAAATGACTGCAGATCTGTCAGCTGTTCCAGATAAAGTGAGTGGTCAAGGCACATAGCTTTTTAAATGTTGTTAATTATTTAAAGCAGCTCATCGCTGTAGTTTCTACCAACCAGGGTCAATACAGCTTTTGTTGGGGACTATTTTCAGCAGCAGATGAATCCACATTTTGTGTTCACCCACCTTATCGTCTTCGTCGGTCTGCACTGCTTTAGAGCAGGAAGTTCTTGTCTTTTCCAGAGGGTCTGGGCTCTGGACTCTAAGCCACGCCCTCACTCGCCCGCCATTGAAGCCGACTGGCTCGTTGTCATGTCTGCCGGGAGTCAAGGTTGCCCACTGCTTGCTTGTCAGCCGCGACTCTACTTCCTGGATCGACGCTGGGGAGAAGAAGTCACCGGGGTGGTCCGGCCATCCCAGTGGCTGCACAGAGAAAAGGTTCCGACGATTTAGATTAATGTCAATACGTTTTCTTCTCATACACTTCCACCTGCCGAGGCCACGGACACGTGTGTGTATGTAGCTCCCAAAACTCCTGCAGGCTGCATTTTCATTGGCTACTTCAAGAATTCTCACAGACACGCCCACTTTTTCTCAGCAGACAATCAGAATCGTTTTGTATGGTGATGGATAGATGTTTTTACTGTTGATACATTGCTACGTTAGCATTAGTAAATCAGCTTTAAATTCAAACTAATTCCTTTCCTCCACTCTAGTTAGCATGCTAACTTCGCTCTTGCTACATGGCTAGTGTTAGCTCTTTGTTTACCAGTCTAGCAGATTAAAGATCCTGTTTTATTTCCATCTTTTATCACTTCTTTGCTTATATTGAAGTTATATTGAAGACACAAACTAATTAGTTCCTCAAAAAAGTAACTAAAATGACTGATGTAAAATGAGTAATACTCATGGTGACCTGCAGGGGGTGATGAAAATTAAACCCTGATCATCTTTTGCTGTGTCCTTTGCTGTCTTTAGTCTCCATGTTGAGTTTAATTAGCAGCTAACAAGCTAATGACAAAAACCACAGAGACAAACGATGAATCACCTAGCTTGTTAAAAGATGGCTGCCCCTAGTGGTGAAGAAGCAATAGTCTTAAGAAGGTTAAAGAGGTTTTCTCGATATGGTTAAAGCCTTAATACCCAATATTTGAATTCATGTGGCGTGCAAACACCCAGGGACAAGATCACCTGGTCACAGATTTAATGAAGTACAGCCCCGTCAAGTCTTCGGGGGCAGCCGGCGCCGAGCCTGAGGGTGAAAGTGGGAGGCATTGGGGGAGTGTGATGTGCTAAGAGCATATGTGCTGAGAGAAAATGTTGTGAGACGACAATTTCTGTCCCGCCAAAGTAAAGAAAGGAGCAAATCGAAACTATATGGAGGTGCATCATCCTGTCCTGTGGGGGGCATCAATAAATCAGTAGAAGAAGAAGTGAACTGCTGTAACCAGCTCATAAAGCCGACACCTGGCGATGGAGAACATTTTTACATTGTCGTTGAGTGTGTGAGTTCAGGGTCATTGTTGTTGTTGCCACTTTGGGATCTTTTCTGCCATAAAAACCTTTTTCCCTGGTATAAAAATCTTTTGGCGTTTTTGCAGGTTTGTAGTAAAAGCAGTAAATTCATAGTACACGTATTAAATTTTTTAGGTTAGACGAAATTAAACCACAATCACCACCTCAATTAAGATATTTGTTTCTGATCGGATAATGTTTGATCTCATCTAACCACAGTATCACTGTATCTAACTAACTGGCCACCAGGGGGCAGCACTGCTAGTTAACTAATAGAAATGGCTAACTATGCTGGTTAAGATTGTTTTGCACTTATGGTCTTTCATGGTACAGTGCTATGAACTATGGGTAACGTTTTTTTTTTTTTTGCAAAACTGCAGAAATACCAGCTGAAGGAGAAGCGATGCAAATGCTACAATGCTTGAATCCTTTACAGCCCAACATATCCCAAGATTCATTGCAGCAGAAGTGACATTTGCGTTTAAAGCAAGTTAAAGCTAATGGTCACATGACCGCAGCAGTATAATAATGATTTATATCAAATTATAGCTGCAACGCTGAAAATTTACAGGGATTTTTTCTCTTAACAGCAGCAAAAAAGCGATGTTGCTAAGAGACAGGATTAACATGGAACGTAAATATACTACGTATGTAAAGCAAACGGGTCTTGCTTCGTTTGTAGCTAACGCAGACCGTGGCCAATGGCCAAGTCTTCCGAGGGTGGACGCTGCAACTGATCGCTGCTGCAACTCACCGAATCCACTTCCTGGTTCGTGATGTCATTGCTGATGTCAGAGAGCTGAGAGCTGAGGGAGCTGAGGTAGCTCCATCTCTTTGGTCTGTCTCTGGGACCCAGTCCTGCAAAACAGCAGATACATTAATGTTTAAAACTTGAAGCTTTGAGAAGAAAAAAAAAACAGTTTTATTCAGTTTTTCAGCTAGTCTAAAATCGCCTGTAGGCTTGAGAATAAAACTGATGTTGGCACCGTGATGACGGCAGCTCTGTAACGACAAAGAGATGGATTGTTTATTTCTTGTTTTTTCGAGGAATTCAATAGCTGGCGGACTCAGCAGAATCAGTAAACAACCGAGGTGACAATGGACACAGTCAAAGCAAACGAGAACGCCACAAATTAGATTAGCAAGGTGGCGAACGAGGAGCTGGACGAAAGAAACAAAGGTGACATAAAAACCAGCGTCTCGTTATGAAACAACTTCTTACCCGTGCTGGTGCTGAAGTACGACGAGTCGCCGTCGTCGCGGGAAACAGAACGTCCGATGTCGACGGACGGGTCCCACTCCAACCCCAGGTGTTCGTGGGTGGGGGGAGGAAGAGGGGAGGGCAGGGGTGAGGAGAAGGACAAGGTTGAGTCTTGTGGTTCGTCGGACTCTGGAGGAGGAAAGACGGAGAAACATTATTGACCGATGAATCTTTACTCTGGATTTTTCCCTCACTTCCTGCAGTTTTATCATTTAATTAAAAGTCAGTTTCACCTTCAGGATGGTTAGAAACCACAGGGAGGTCCAGGTTGGGTTTATCGAGCGCTCCCTCCTCCTCTAATAAGGTCTCTGAGGGACAACCTGAGTCTGTAGCCTGAGACAAAATCCAGTCGTCCTCAAACACCTGCAGGACAAAGAGGAGGAGGAGGAGAATTAAATTTAATGAAAAGGAACATTTCAGGACAATATGTGAGCAGAAATCTCAACATTGTTTTCAAAATTCTTCCGTTTCATTTTCTTGACGTATGAGAGTCGAGGGTTTTTACGGATTCATCTCGTTTTATGACTCCATCCATCAGGAACTACTGTCAACAACCATAAAAAAATCCATTTCGCCATGTTTTTTTAGGAATAAAATGTTCCATAAATCAGGCTATGAATGATATGTGAACAAAAGCTCTCCTCTGTAAAAACCTTCAGGTCATAGACGGGAATAAAATTCTGAGACTCGCAGGCTCAAAGTCTAAGAAAAGACTCATTTTTGGAAACATAAACGTCCCGTACCAGCCTCATGCTGAGCAGTCGTGTGTGCGTCCGTGCGATGTTGTTGTAAACGTGGCTGCAGTGGCGCAGCAGCTCCAGCAAGCGGCTCTCGATGCGTTGGGCGTCGGTCGGCTCGCTGCGTTGGATCAGCACCTCGCCGCGCTGCAGGAGGGCGTTGACCCGGCCCGAGTTCACGCATACGCACTGCTGGAAGGACTGAACGCAGGAAAGACGGAGGGTAAATAGAAACGTGCGGAATCATTAAATATGTAGAATTCAACAAGATGACACCATGTTGTAACCCTTAGTCTGAGGTTTCTACAGTGTAATACTATGGACCAAACATGCGATGAAGTAAAATGTTTATTTTCTCCACTGTCAGACTTGTTAATGTCATTAACATTGCCCGACAACATGGAAAGCATCGTTACAAAAAAATATCTTTATGTGTGTTTACTCCAACATGTACATTAACAGTCAGTTGTACTTCTCAGCGTTTACCTTTCTCTTCTTCCATTACATGATGAAAGTCACAGTCACTCAACAACTACAGCTGTGTTTCCCAAGTTACATTTTGGACACACACACACACACACATATATATGATTGTTGTTGTTGTTGTTATAATGCCTACTCCAACAGAAAACCACTCAGTCCTATGTCACTTTGGTGTTACAGTCCTATGCTGAACAGCAAGGCATTATATCATAGAAATATACAAAAGTGGACCTTTATCTGTCACTTTTAAGAGCAGTAAATGAGAATTCTGATCAAAGTGGGGTTACAACATGGCGCCCATGAGTCATGTGATAGCCCATGAACCAATCTGTTCCTAATGTGGCCAAACTCTCTATATTAACAACTCTTGAAATGTGGCAGGAAGAGGGAGATACCAAATACATAAGACAAAAAATTTCACCTGCAGGCGTCGAAGCTTTTCACACGTGTTTCCATCAAGGTGATCCACCTCCGTCAGACGAACGTCCAGGTCGGCCAACCAGAGACCCAGCTCCTCCCTCTCCGCCTCGAACTCCTCCCACTCTGAGACAAGGAGCTGAGACAGAAATCGTCAAATTACTCGCTTTATTGTCGCCATCGTTACTAATGTTTTCTTTTGTAAACGCCTCTCACCCTCAACCGAGCCGTGATGGATTCCAGCCTGGCACTCACGTCGTCCCATCGTCGGCCGCACTCCCTCGCCGACGCCAGCAGCCGAGCCCGCATGGCGCCGTGGAACAGCCGAGTCAGCGTCTGGTTCCTGCGGGTTAGGTCGTCCAGCTGGACGAGATGAGATCCTGCCTCGCAAAGTAGCCTCTGGAAACACCAAAAAGACCCACATGAAAAACACAAATGTGTTCTTCTTTACCAGCAGCTACATGAACTAACTCAGTAACTTTATTTCCACTAAGTCCATGTGTTGATGTGTGTTAAGCAGGTGAAGCTAAGCTAAGTTAAACTAGGCTATGCTCCTAAAAAGGCTACGTAGTAAATGGACTTATTCCAAGTCCTGGAAATGGCGTCTTAGAAAACAATGAGATGACTGGAACTGTATTTTTGGGGTCGATGAACAAGTAAAAAAAATTGGACACAGAGCCAATTTGATCAATAAAATTAGTTACAAGTTCCCAGCTTTATCATCTATTTATTTATTTGTTAATGGTTCCATATTTTTTCACCAATGGCTGGAAATAAAAGAAGAGTACATCAGTTTGTTTTGTATTGTTGTACTTAAATACATTTTGATGAGAAGTCCCTGATAGCAAAATCTTTACAGGCCAAATTTGGTCCAATTTTGGAAAGATGTACCGCCTCTATATGGCCCAAATAAAGGCTGCAAAAGTAAAATGACGCCAAAACTTAACCAAAACCAAATTATGGAACTCCAAAACATAGACATAACTGCACCAAAAAGAGTCAAAAATCCACCACAGTCAAGACAAAAGCCTTTACTTTGCTTATCTTTACTTTTTAAGTAGTGTGGTTAAACCATAACCGCAGTCAAACTAAAGACATTCACCCTGAATCCTCTGTGACTAAATGAATCCATGAATGCCAAATGCCTCCCATTTGGCATTCACGGATTTTATATCGAGTGTAATATACCTGACGTTAGTGATGGTGTTGCAAAAACGATCAGAGTTCGAGGGTTAATAACAATCTGAACCTGGATCTTAATCTGAACAACCATGTTTTAGACGTACTTTGACATGGACAAACTGATCTGCGAACATTTTTTTCCTCTATTGATCATTACAAACAAAATCATGAGGAGATAAGTTACAGGGAGTGATTCTTTAAATATAAAGTCTTCAAAATAACAGGAGAGACTCCACTACTTGTCCCTCTGATGTCTATCTATTTAATTTGTCTTGCAAACAGCGTAGTTACAAGACAGCGGGGACTTTGTGCTCATTTCTGCGTTGATAGATTTTTCAGCTCCGACACGACAACAGAAAACACCTGATACATAAAAACTTAATCCATTTCCGTCTCACTGCTTCTGCCCTCGCTGTCATATCAGAGCAGCATAAAAAGAACAGGACAGGTGAGGATCAGATTTCCCTGCAGTGACCGGCCTCAACAGCGCAATTTAATTTGGACAAACAAGGAGAATCTACAGCTTTTTCATTCGGAGGGGATTGGGCGCTGCGTTCTCCTCGGATGCACACTCGCGCCTTGTGTTTTAAGGTGGTAAAACGAGGGGATTTACACAGAACTACCTCCTGCCTCCACCAACTTTACAACCAGGCCACCAAGTGATATTTACACACGGCTGGGATTATGTCTTCAACCAACACCCTGAACTTCAGCCTGACTTTGATGAAACTTGTCTTTCTCTTTGCTTGAGTGCAAGTTCAACAGTTTAGAGGTTGAAAGACATTTTTTTTTTTTTTAAAGTAAATATTTAATTCCTCTTCACCTCAAACTTGGTCAGTTCCTCCTTGGCGGTCGCATAGGTAACATGGTTGGAGGTGGGGGAGCTAACATCCCTTTCCGTCGATCGCAGCCAAGCGTCCAGGTGAGCGTGTTCCCTCATAAACTCGTGCCAGAGGACCCACCTCCTCTCCAACCTGAGGAGACAGAAAGAAACATTAAATCATGAACTGACCCCAGTGTGAACCACTGTCATGAGGTGGACTCCAACCCGACTGAAATAAAACAAAAATTTCCTTCTGTTCTGTTTCAGATGTAACAAAACCTCAATGGAGACAAGCTGATGTCTGAAGTAAAAGAAAGAACAATCGATCCAACGATGGAATGTAATCTTACTCAGAAATATATGGTGTTCGAACTCTCGTCTTACGTCTCTGTTGATTGGTTTGGAACGAAATAACAGTATAGTGAAGTAGAGGTTTTGTAATCTACTGGGAATCCCACATAACTGAGAAGTTGAGATTTTCCTTCCTGCTATAAAAAGTCCAGTGTTGGACTTGTGTAGAGCGCCTACATCTTTGCGACATCACACAATGATGGCGGCGACCATGTAGGTGTACGCTGTAAGTGGTTGACCCATTTGAGGAAGTATTTGTGGATGGCTGTGTCTGTAATTAGATCAGTATGTGGAGTGGAGTTCAGTCAAAATAAAAGCTGATGAAATCTCATGATGCTACATTTCTGTAGTTCATAGATGCGTTGAAGTGTTGGTGAATAACATGGATGTGGAAGAAAGCACCTTCGTTGCAGCGCTGGTCAAATTTGCTGCAGTTTTGCGTGTTATTGAAATCATGAAAATCTCAAATCCTGTATCACATCATGGACTTCCTGCTTCTGTTCTCCAATTGATCTTCTTGAATTTGGACACTCACCGTCCACATTCCCCCTGGTCTCCGTCCAAACTCCAGCCACCATCCACTGTCTGCGTCTCCTCGCCGCTCGGCTCCAGCAGAGATGAGGTGAAGGGAAACGGGAACTCGGACGGATTCAGAAACAGCTCGTCCATGTCCCTCGTTTTCTCTCCGGACGACAGGACATCACCTCCTTCGTCTGCAGGGAGGACGTTGCTGTAGCATCCTGACATCATGTCCGGTTCACCTGTCAAGAGACGACGGTAGAGAAGGTTAAGCTTTATTGAAATAAGATTCTCTTTTGCTAAACTTTACTTCCAGTTTCAAGGCTCAGTTGGTTCAGATTTGGGAAACATGGCAACAAAGTTAATCTCTTCTCTTCGAAAAAAAAAAAAAGTTTTCTCAGCAACAGAAATGTGGACATTTTGCAGAATTTTTGCTGTTAATCTTCTCCTCAGATGCACAAACAGTTTTGACAGCAGCGTCTGACCGTCTGTACAATACTTGCAGGAAGACACTGGAGATCCACAGGTCTCATTACTTGTTTTCAGATTTTACTATCTCCTTTACTCAAACCCTCCCGTGAACTGCCATTTTAGCCTAAAAGTTTAGTGGAAGAAACAGCTGATCCAGTTTGTTTTATTCACCAGCATCTTATGGTCAAACTTTAGCAAATTGGCAACAGCAGATGTCGAGGGAGTCTTTGAGTCTTTGTTGTTTACTCAGAAACTGACAAACAGGAAATTTGAAAAAAAAAAACAACAAAAAACAGGAAAACCAAGTAAAATCTCAGTTAAATACCCATGGCGAAAGCTGATAAATAGCTATGAAAGCTGTGCAGTCATTCCATATTTAATTAATCTTTCACATACACACAAAGATTCTTGGCAGATGTCATTGTTTGTTGACTACAAGATGGCAGTTGTAGACAGAAAGTTGTACACGGAACAACTTATTCTACAATATATTTATACAATATTTATGCCACGAGACGATATTATTATGATTTCAAACATTACTGCCATTAATGACAATGTTTTAACCCCAAAATGACCTGATAAATAACCTTAATAAAACATTAGCATGAATTTTAATCATCATCTCTGACATCATCTCGGATCCGCCCCTTCTCTGTTCTGATTGGCTGTCACCTTGACAATTTGCGAAAGATGTGTCAATGTATTATGATACGATGCTGTATTGATTTTTTTCTAACCCCGATAAAAGCAAATACAGAAAAGTCACACTTTACGCAGACGATGATTGTATTTACACTGCAAGATTTTCCCTAAGATTAAATAAAAAAAACACAACATGACATAATAACATACTAACATAGAATGAATAAATTGTAACCTCTGGATCAAGATACTCATTACCATGTACAAAAGGTCAGACACACATTGTCAAACATTATACATACACAACTGATGCTCCTACTACAACCGTTACCGGCCCTGTAATCATTACAAATCAATACTTAGCATCAATGTATTGATGCACAACCTGAAGTATCACGATATGATGCTGTTTCTTTTTTTTTTTTTTCTCACCCTTTGGGAAAAGTGGTGCTATAGATATTGTGACAAAAGCAAATGCAGAAAAGTTGCAGTTTATGCAGACGATAGTGTGTTATTTATACCACAACATGTCTCCTGAGATAAGATTAATAAACAAGAACATCTGATGTTATATTTAATCTAAATCTCTGCATCTTGATACCTATTGGATCTCCAGACTGTAACTGACACATGACCTGGTTCAGCACATGTGCTTTTCCTTCAGGAGTTTAAAAAAAAAGTAAAAAGATTCAACAAAACTGGAAACTCCCATTTTTCTGTTTTTTTTTTCCTTTTCTTTTCTTTTCCATTTCAGTGCAGAAAACCATCACTGAGAAGAAGAATTCACCCTGCTTGGTGATTTTGAAGGCTGAACAGGACGAAGGAGACAGACCTGCATCTTTAAAACACACACAGAGGAAGCAGTGATTCACCATAATCACCTCCACAAGGACCGACGCTCACACACACTCGCACAGGGTTATTGCTTATTCATGAGCCTCCTCTGAGTCTTTATTGAGGTGGAGCCAGAAATGTTCTGAATGACTGGAGATGGAGACAGAGACGGAGAGGACAGGATGAAACTAAAGGCCAGATTTAAGTGTATGAAGAGAAGAGACAGGTTTACGTCTGTGATCACAATCTGCGTGTAATTATCTTAAGATATACAGACAAGGCAGCTGATTAAAGGTGGAAACAGTTTTCCAAAAGGTGATAAATCCAAAAACTACCAGTCTCTAATTTCAGTCCAAACATGGAGAATTTAGAAAACGTCAACATAATCACCAACGTTTTCTCAATCGCTCGGAGGTTGTCACGCAAAACCTCTCAGGACCGTCGATGTTGAGTCTCTTCCTGTTTTTCAGGTGCAATTGTTTACAAAAATTACTCACGAAGTCTTGCATGGGCGCGCACCCAACGCGTTCAGAGGAGGAAGCGATGCGGCGGCGGTCGCTGCAGGAACAAACGCTAATTAATGAAGTGTAGCGAGAGGAGAGCACGGTTCAGCTCCACCTGACACAAACTATTAGTCATAATGAATCTGAGCCTGTGTGAACGTTGTTACGGCAGCGGAGGGAATGAGATGTGGAATGATATGTAAACCACAACCTGTACTTTTATACTTTTTAAATGTGTTTTCGTTAACTCACCCACTGCGGCGTGTCGCTGAAACTTTACATCTTCTACTTGGAACTGAAATCAAATAAAAAGCAGTGAAAGACATAAGGTGCTGTTAGAATTCAGAGGATTGACCACGTAGGCCACCGTAGCGATATGCATATGTCATCAGACTGCGTTATGTCTTGATGAATGCAATAAAAATGTCATGCATTATAAATGTCATACGTATGCCCTCAAAAATGCATTAAAACTGTCGGATGTCATCAAAAACATGATAAAAACGACATGTTGTTGAAAAACTGCCATAACAACATGCGTCTGTTGTCAAAAATAGAATAGAATATTTTTATTTGTCCCTCAAGGAGAAATTTATCTGTTTGGCAGCATAAACAAATTATGAAAAAGTGAACAGACAATCACAAATTGTTTATATAAAAAAGAAAAATGTGCAAGTCTCCAGAGATGAGGAGGAAGGCTTGTGATGCGGTGTTAACAGCTGGGACCTGACAGAGTTCACATTAGCTGTAGCGTCGGCTGATAGCCAGATGTCGTGATGACTTGCAAGAACTCCTCTGGATGTCGTACGACCAAACGCTGACAGCAAACAGCTCAATGTCCTGTGAGCAGCTCTGCTCCATCTCTTCTTAAAAAAAACATCGCAATCTTCACGTCCTTCCTCTTGTCGGTCTCGTTAGCCTCCCTGTCCACTGACAGGTCTCAGTGAGACACATGATGCTGCTCTGTAGCTGGTCGGTGCCGTGAGTTCTTCATCTTATGAGGAGAGATCGTACATTCCCCATAGTTACAGACAGCATTGATAGTTTGTACTGTCTTTTTCCTCACGGTGCTAACTCTTAACTCTACGCTACTCTGCGTCCCCTTCTCCTCCACCTAATCTCCAACCGGGATCTGGGGTTTCTTGTTGGGTCGCATCTTTGAGCGGCACAGCGTCATCATCTGATCGCTGGAGAAACAACAGGACAACGACTCAACGGCTCTCAGGTTTTCATAGTCAAAAACGAAAAGAGGCGAGATCAACATGCCACTCACGCGGCGCCATGGTAACAACAACGGATTAAAAACGCCACACATACATCATCAAATGTCGTACACATTTCTTCAAAACCGTAATAAAAAAATAAAAAACAGCACACATATAGTCAAGCATTAAACATATGTCGTCAAAAATGTCATTGATATCATCAAACATGTCCTGAAATGATGAAAACATCATTCATATGTGGTAGCACTCAGTATCAGGACCAACTGACTGTCAGGTTGAGGAACATGTTTTCATTCAGCTTCACCTGTCACTGAAGGTTGGACACTCAGACGCTCCAGCTGTCTCTGATTGGTCAGAACCACTGTAACAGGAGGTGTCTGGTGCTCGTGACGGGCTGGAGCAGGACTGTCACACGAGGATGACGACGGGATGAATTTGTAAAACACGACACATCTGTTGCCTCAGTGATGTCGGACTCTGCAGAAACAACTTCTGCAGCAGGTTGTGGTTAATGTGGCTGATCTGTATTTCAGTCGCTTTTATCCTCCGGATCAAAAATACTCAGCCTCTAACTGTGTGTGTGTGTGTGTGTGTGCGCACCTGAGTACTTCCAGCTTGCCAGACTCATAAATCAAGCACTTCCTCCTCCCCATAGGAGGCTGATCAGGCCAAGACCTCATCCACCAAACTCCCACCTGGAGACTGTGTCTGTGTCTGTGTGTGTGTGTGTGTGTGTGTGTGTGGAGGATTATGAGGCCAAGGCTTCAGCCCTGGACAACTGAGGACTCATAGATCCTACTCACTGTCTGCCTTAATGTGTGTGTGTGAGATGTTGTTAATTATCTGTTAAATGTCACTGTAACAATATTTGTTAAATGAATTTAAATATCAAACTTAAATATGATGTAGTTAAGTTAAGAGCAGATGGTGTTTTAGTTCCTGCCAGATCATTAAAATGACATTTACATCAGGTGGAAGCTGTAAAAACCTGACCGTTTAAAATGGTCCTTGAACCTATCATAATTAAAAATCATATTGTTCTGCAGGTTTTATTTAAAGGTTTTGCTAAACCTCGACATCGATCAGAACTTTATTTTAACAGTCCAGACAGGAAGTTTTGATACACATAATGTGTCATATTTTTGATGACATGTATGACATTTGACAATATACAAAAGATATTTTAACACATTTTTTTTAACGTCATACGTACAATGTCTGATGCGATATGTAAGGATTTTACTTTGAAAGTTGAGCAGTTGCTAATCAGCTTGCCCCAGCTCTTCCCATATTTTGCTCATTTGGAAAAATCGAGGCTGAGCTCACAGAAGTTGCAGAGCAGTTAGCTGTAATTAGCGGGCTAGCTGTTTAGCAGCTAACAATGGGTTAGCATAATTAACGTAGTCACTGAAAGTCAGTAAAAAGTAAAACATGGTTATGACTGGTCTGTGATCTGTGTTCGGTGTACTGTGGCTGTGTTTTTGTATGTCTGAACTTCCCGTCAGACACGTTGTGTGACATTTATCCTACTTTTATCCACCTGATGCAAATTACGATGCATATTCAAATTGCAGCGTCGTGGAGAACTCCCTAAACAAACAGTATTGTATTGTACTCACAGCTTGGCTCAGACTTAAAGGGACAGTCTGACATTTTAGGGGGAAGATGCTGCGTCTCCGCTTGCCCCCTGACTCATCACCACAGACGGCAATAAACTGCTTTAGCCGTAAATAAAGGACTCAATAAAAAAACAAGAACCGAGGAGACGCAGTTATAAATCTCATAAATTTGTCAGCGAGGAAACATCAGAGCCAGGAAGAGAAATTCAAATTCAGAACAGTTAAATAAGACAATAAGTGAAAAAAAACAAAGGAAATGAAAAGTGAAATGAAGCTATAGCAGGGGCTAGTTAGGTTAGCTTAGCATAAAGACTGAAAACAAGAGGAAACAGCTAGACTGACATTCTCTATAGTAAAAATAACTGTAGTTTTCAGCCAGCAGAGGGCACTACTGATACGCACTGTGTGGATAAATGTTGGGTCTCCTAGGAAACTGGAGTAGCTGCTCTTTCCATTGAGAGTGCGCATAGCTTTAGCGTAGCATTAGCATAAAGTTACATATATCAGCTAGCTATCTTAGCATAGACTCTGGAAACAAGGGGAAACGACTAGCTCACTTTGTCTTTCCAACATCCAGCGATAACAAGCTAACTTGCGATCAGTATAATTTGTTTATGTCTTGTCGTGTTGCTCAACACTAACGAACTCTTGCTGCCACCTGGTGGGTGTTTGGTGCTACTACAAATAACAAACCGTAAAAGTTATCAGTAGTTTTTTTTGCCGAGGAGGTTTATGAAAACACTTCGTCTGTAATAACATTCATATATCTACACGATCGTAGAGTGATCAATACATATATTCGCAAATTTAGCTGCATACCTCTGATAAACAAGTGGTTTCATTTATCCTCAGTATTTTTAGGATTTTGTGGACGTTACACTTTTCACTGGCAGGACTGAAAGGTCTGCATAAATGAAGTCGTCGGAGTAAAAGGTGTTTTAAGGGGACGTGACCCCAGCTTCCTCTGCAGAAAAATAATAGTCGTTAACTCAACTGAGTGTGAGAAAGAGTGTGTGTGTGTGTGTGTGTGTGTTCAGGCAGCTGGTGACTCATCAACAGATAAAGATGCTTGCTCTGTCACTCTCTCTCTCTCTGTCTGTCTGGTGAATCGACATAATGAAGCTCCATTCATACTTTCAGCAGTGTGTGTGTGTGTGTGTCCACATGTTCAACAGATGTTTCTGTTATTGTCTCTTCTCTGGAGACTGATGTGATAAATTTCATCATCATCTGAACTGGAGCTGAACCTGCTTGTGTCTTTATTCATCTCAGACTGACTCCATTTATTCAGATGTTAAGGCAACAACTTACTTGTCATTGCCAAGTCCTGATCCTGATCCTGATTTCAGAAAATCCTCTGCTGCTTCTAAAGTCCCGGATCAGGTCTCAGTGAGTCTGATCAGATCCTACGCCATTGGACAAAACGTTGAGTTTCTACTAACTAGCCTGTGGTTAAACATCTAGCATGCTAACTGCAGCTCTAGACTGGAGTCCTGGTTCTGGTTTTGATTCTTCTGTCCAAGATCTCCACTTGAGAACTGTCATCTGACCTGAGGGTTTGGAGACCTGCCTGTATGCAGGGAAAGACCAGACGGGCCAGGGCTACCTTGTTAGCAGCTACTAAATTGTCAAATTAATATACGATAAACAAGCAAACATCTGACAAATCTTCCTGTTAGGACTTCCAGAATAAAATGTATAATATAGTGTTTTTGTCCAAAATATGTCAACAAGGTGTAGAATAAAGTGATTTTTACATACACTGAATGAGTATAAAAAAAATTAAAAGACTTTCATATAGTAGCTTGACGTGATATTAATCACAATATCCTGTCAGGACTTTTAAAATGAAAGTGATCGCCCCCTAGTGGAAAGTCCCACCAGTCCAAACTCATTCTCTAGAATAAATTGTTTTCGTTCTTGTTTTCAGATCCAATTCATGGATATTTCAGTGTCTTCTCACTTCGACTATGTGTGAAAATATTTGTCATCATTCACCATCTGCAACACATACATACACTCACACACACAAACAAGCATCTCGGGCAGATGGACAATATCGATGACATCACTGATGATGTCACAGACACCACCAGCCAGGCTTCAGACAGGCAGACGTGGAAAAAAAAATCTGTCCCTGCTGCTGTGAATTGGAGGTGGATAATGATTGATGCTCGATCTTCCAATATGATTACCCGACAGCTTTCTGTGTGCGTGTGTGTGTGTATGTGTGTGTGTCTTCTATGACTTTGTCTCTAACAAATGTCTGGCAGGACAAACAGTCAGCCGTGTCTCAACGCTTGTAACTCGCTTTTCTAATCTCCAGTTTCCTCTGCGGCGAAACCCAACAAGTCGTCAAAACATTTCCTCCATTTTTATTTTCCTGCTAGAGCAGCTGTGCACCAGCATCCGCTCTGTAGTGCAGATGTTGCTACATAAATACAGTGCGTATATGTATCCACTAACGTGCCCATGTCACGTTCTAATTCCTGGAACTAAAATTTGGGCGCCACTCCAGAGGCGATGCTAAATGCAAACCCAAGCTACTTCAAGGGTTTTGCCAGCAGAGCTGTCGACTGTGATTAGTCAAGTAAATGTAATGTCACAACACAACAAGAAGGAAGACTGCAGCAAACACATCTGCCAGAGTTTCCTGCAGCACTTTCTAGTTTTGGCGGCTGTCTTGACAACACATGCTAAAAAAAACAATATATATAGATAGATAGATAAACAAAGGCTCACACAGCGCCACCTGGTGGTTGAATATATAGTTGTGCCATTCTATCATCTTCATGCCAAACACCTTTTAGATTAGACAGAAAAAAATTTGTTAAATTTCTTCCTGTGTGCTCAATACTTTGAAATGGGTTGGGATTTTAAACTCCTGTTGCCTGTACTCAACTTTCTAGAGCATCTACATCAACTGGCCACTTGGGGGCATCAGAGGGGGCCATTGAGCAGCGAGACCTTCTCATGATGGATGGGTCGATGACTTAACTGATCCCTTTGGGAGGTTCCCTCCCATCACATCACAGAGAACTGTTAATTTGAAAAACAGCAATAAGGAAAAAAAACTTCTTGGTTTTGGACGAGTAGTGAGGAGGCAGCAGCCAAATCAGAGTCTAACACTACGATTGAATATTTTATTACTGGAATCGTCTTTTGTGGAAGTACCTAAATATTTTGGGCAACTGGGAATTGATCGTACAAATTGTTGTGTTTGTAAAATGTTACAGTAAGAAATTATCCTAGTGGTCTATCGCCACTTCAAAGTGTTAAACCACCACTTCAGGAGTCGGGGTTTGATTCCTGGGACTTTCTGTATTTGGTCAGTGCCGCTTTGTTTGGGTACTCGCGCAAAATAACTTCTGCAGGATCTTGAACATGTAGCAGCACAAGGTAAAGATAACAATGCGGTTTTTCATTATGTCTTGAGAAAGTTAACAGCAGTTTTTTTTTCCTGCCCCAGATAAAAGGTAACCTGCAACAGAATTCTGCATTTCTGTTGGAAGAAAACAGCGTCATCTGGTGGTTGTATCATTTGATCGATTTATCATCATTTAACATCTGTTGCCATCCAACATTCAACGTACGACATTGTTAACGTCACACTATGGTCAGATTATTATTCATCTAAAGTCCATAAAATACTAGAATGAACATCAACATTTTTTCAGTAATAACAGAAATTCTGATAATTGTTTTCTTCTCGAGGCAACTGTTAGCATGTTATCAATTACAACATCTGCAGTAATTATTGCTCTGACACGTCGAAGGCGAAGGGGAAAGTTGAAGTGGATGAACTGGTCACTGTCCATTTCCTGTTTCTAACCAAGTCGCACAATACTGGTTTCCCTGAACACAGTTTTTTATTTAAATCATAATTCATACCATCATCTTTTCCCGATCCTGACCAGTTCTTAAAAAAGGTTAAACATCTTTTTTCAGACTGCAAGGAAAAAAAAAAAAAAAGTGCACTCAAATATGGAGATCCTCCTCTCTGGTTTAACTTTATCTAAACGAATCAAATAATAAATGTAGTTTCATGAAACCTTTATCTTACACGTCTGAAGTTCTCGTTCTAATAAATCTTATCAATTAATATTTCATTCTACCATTTGACAGCTATGTATTCTTATACGTTATCTCTGAAGGAGCGATCAGACAGGTTTGATGTCACCTTCTGCGGCAGGACAGGAAGTGAACTCGTGTTATTAAGATTGAAAAAACTGATACAGGACTCGGAGGATTCGGCTCGGACTCATTTAAATAAATTGCTGAGCCCAAGACAGAAACCTGAAACCAGAGGTTAAACAGCAGAGGGACAGAGGAGGCGGAGCTTATTAGAGCAACACTTCTCTAAAGTAAAACCGTTATGTGTGCAGTATCGTCTAGACGATGATCAACTGTGAAGGTGAACGAAGTCGATGGAGAAAATAAGTGACTACAGAAGCTGGGAGTGGCCATATTCTAACACAATTATTTCATTATTATTAAAAATCTTGTTGATAACAAGAGCTGACAGTCGCTGCACACCCAAACTGCACATTAAGGCGTCAATAAGTAGCTGCTTTTGCTGACAGTGGATACTTCCATAAAAATCCTGTTAGAGATAACAAGATGCCGTCTGTGGTGCTCCTCATCTTTCACAAATATGCATTATAAATATATATTATATATAATACAGTGCAAATATAATTACCATGCTCCTGGCCTGGTTATATGAGGCCAGTTTTTAGACTCTGATTGCCAGCTGTTGTGCAAATTTCCACCATATTATTGAGTAAACGCATCCGAAATATCATCGTAATTGACCTGAATTTTAGTGCAATTGCTCATCTAGATCATATCATCACCCAGCATTACGCAAAAGCTTGTGATCTCAAGTTTGTCTCGGCAACTACTGAACAAATTATAGTCCAAATGTTACTAAGTACTTTGCAAATATCCATATATATTCACTCTTAACACCCAAAGGAGTATGACTTCCTGAAAACTAGCTGTTGTGCCAACTAAGGCTAGCGATGAGGTGATACTCTGCTTCCTGTTTGCTCCCTCCGGCTTGATAACATTTGGAATAATCAGACATAACTTGTGTTTCAGCTACAGCAGATTTGTACTGGACCAGATGTTTGACTCAAATCGCTACTGCAACGTGTACGACTCTCAAACAAGGTGGCATTTGTGTTTGGCTGTGACCTTAAATTCCAATCAACCCGTCATCAAACACACACAGTGTAAAAGCCGCTGCAGGTCGACGAGTGCAGTTTGGAAAATGTCGAACGAACGAAGCGCTGAGATGCATCACTCCCTGAAGTTTTCAGGCAGCAAAGAGGGAAAAGAGATGAATGGCTCCTATTAGAGCACAACGACTGCTGCTGCTCCTGATGATGATGAGAAGGGGAAGGCAATATTCAGCTGAGGTGGTGATGAAGGTGAGAGGAAGTTTAGACTATTAGGAGCGAGACTGATTAGAATAACGTCTGTGTCCTGAGACAAAGTTAATCATCCCCTCTGCTGCTTAAACCGAGTACGCGAGCTCACACCTGAGACCTGAGCATCGCCAGCATTAATCACCTGCTAGTAAAAAAAAAAAAAAACGAAGGTGAAATGAAACCAAAAGATGAAGCTGTCTCCATGGACAGGTGGAAAGCTGAAACTTAAGTGTTGTTGTTGGGATCATATTCTGAAATCTGACAAAAAAATGATCACATCTGCACAAAGAAGCAGCTGTTTAGTTTTATTCTTTAGAACATAGATGTTTGGATTTTTGGCTAACCAGCTAGCCCCAGCTTGTCACGTAGCAGGTCTCTGATGCAGCTCCACGTCTTGTCCTACTGGTGGCAAAGGTATTCCTGGTTCTGCTCAATAGGAGAACTGGTGTAATGACTCCTGTTTGCAGCTACAGTTAGCAGGATATATTTTAATTTGAAAGTACCATTTAGTAGCTGCTAACAAGCTAACACCTACATTCATCACAGCCAGAATTTTTTTTACTTGCCATGCGTGTAGAAATCACCTTATGCTACATTTCTTGTTTGAAGTTTTTATCAAAAGATAAACTGTTTTCACAAGCTAACCAACTAGCCATACTTTGTCTTGTGTTTCCCAGCTTGATCCAGCCTGAAGAGTCAGTCTCTGATCCCACCAGCCGGTTGACAGACCTCAGATTACGAACCAGGACAGTACAGCTACACAAAGAACAAGAACCAGGACTCCAGCTGCAGTTAGGGGGCTAGCTGTTAACCTACCAACAACAGGCTAGTGAGCAAAGACTGAACATTTATCCTGATGTCAAACTATAATGTTCATTAATAAATAGCGTGGGATCAGACTCACTGAGACCTGATCCAGGATTTTAGAAGCAGCTGAGGACTCTCTGAGACCAGATCGGATATGTTAAATGAGTTTTGTGGATCAGTTCAACTTTTACAGCAGCCATTAGAGGTTTCCTAACAACGAAACATAACACGGGGTTGTGATAAAAGGCAGCACAGTTGAGTAGTTCATTTACATCACCTACAATATCAGAGTGTCAGATACTAGATCAGACAGCAGGGGGTGTTCACACTGTTGCAGGAGGAGGAGGACAAGTTTTTGCCCTTGAGGCTGCATGAAAAGAAAATGTAGCTTTAATGCAGCTTCAATTTAAACTGAATATTAAAGTAAACTCAGTGTCCTCGCTTCGCTGGAGCCTGCTGTTCTTTCTAACCTTGTGAGGACACTTCCTCTACCATAGATTGAGAAAAAAAAAAAAAAACAAGTGTCTGCAAGTGTGTGGGTGTGTGTTGGCACTGACATTAGGCCGGCTGCTCTGCTGTCAGAAATCCTCGCCCCTCCTCACCCAGGGGGGAGGGGGAGAGGACGTCGCCTCCTGCAGAAACTCAGGGCGACCCATCCTGCTGATCGCTGCACCTAATTCAGTTTTATTATTTCCAATCATGGAATTTAAATTATTTTTACTTGTGGTCAATTTGTCTGGCCTTGGTCTCAACCATCACGCCTTTTTATTACAACATTAATTACTTTTTTCACTTTATAGCAACAAGAAGGAGCGACTTGTTGCACACTGCTTCCTAATAAATAAATAAACATCACTACCGAACTCCCCCTGTTGGTCATTTCCATCCATAACAACTCAACAGAGCAGTAAACTGAGACTGTTGTTATAATGTTATAAGTTTAAACATCTGGAAAAGACTTGGATTAATACACTTTAAGGGAATGATATAGAAATATTTAGGTTTAAAATTGAGGAAATGAAGGGACGGGTCAAGGCTAGCTAGTTAGCAGCTGCAGTTGATTTTTACATCTGATGTAAAGTTCAAAACCTGAAAAAACTTAATCTTTTACACAGGACGAGGTCAAAGACCAACAGGAAGTTGAAAACTTGCCAGTTTGTTTGGTTTTTACAGTTTCTGACTACATAAATGCTAGCTTGTTAGCAACTGCTGAACTGTCAAATTAAAAGCCTTCTTCATGACAACTCATAAACAAGTAATAACAACTATGTAACAGATCTCACAACTTCCTGTCAAGACTTCCATAATAAAATCACAGTAAAAACAGACAGACTCCCATAGCAACCACATAGACAAGTAATCATGTGATCAAATTAGTTCAGATAAACCAAAGCAAAAAGTCTGTGATGTGATCTTTTGGTTCGATCTCTCAGATCTGTTTCTGTTAACAGATGTGGTTATAAAAAAAAACCTCATGAGAGGAATCTGCTCCAAAAGTAGTAAACAAGTAGTGAATGATGAAGTCCTGAGAGGAGGAAGAGGAGGAGGGAGTCAGATGAAAAGCTGAGTGTGCAGCATCAGAGGAAGCAGAGTACAATCTGAGTTAATAAGTGTTTTTGAAAAAAGGCATTAATGTGTTTTATTAGCGTAGCTGTGGCTGCTGGGCTTCATTACGACTCAGATTACCTTTATTATGTCCCGCGGCTCCAGCACCACCACCACCCGCCGCCTCCTCCCCAAGGCGGCCGGCCGCTCTGACTCTCAGCTAGCTAACATCTGCAGGCTAATGTCCCCTCTGACAGCAATAACAACACATAATGTTATTACACCATTAAACAGCCTGCTTCCTTCAGCTTTATGGCTCCACTGTTACCTGCAGCACATCAACCCTCTGAACACTCAGGTAGCTCTCACTGTAGGACCAACCAGGGCCAAGTGGGGCCATACAGGACCAATCAGAGCCAAACAGGACCAATAGCCGGCTTCCCACTGTCGGGCCAAAGCTGAGCTAACCAAGGCGTGCTGGGGCTAATTGCTTTTACACCATCGGTGCCAACTGGTGCCACCTTGGGGCTGTCTCAGGGCCACTAGCTGCATATTGGTGACACAACCAAAACGTTGGGCCACTCGGTGCTGGTGATGTTTTCACAAATGGGGATTTGCCAAAGGCTAATTCTGGCAATCAGAGGCTAGCAGCCTGACAATCTGAACAGGGGCTATGGGACTAGCAGACCTGGGACGCTAGCACTAGGTGGCCCCCAAATGACCCTTGCCAAGCCTGGCCTTAACAGTCTGAAGCTGGCTAGGGTTTCCACTTAATTTAATAATTAAATTAACTTTATAGTTTGGATCAAATTTTTAGTCTAACTAGCCTGTTGTTAGCTGTTAAACAGCTAGCCCGCTAACTCCATGGCCAAAAATATCAAAAGTCTCCTTTTAAAGACACTCTCACATGTAGCAGTTAGCTGAAGAATGTAAATTAGCTGAAATTATAAAAGATCAAGAGCAAGCTAGGGTGTTTAAATTAAGCTTAGTTATTTAAATTAGCTAAGTTAGCTGAAATAACTAAATTCAACTAGAATCAAAATTAACTAAGGTAGGTAATGTTGATAAACTTGCTATGTTAGCTCAAGTAGATAAGTTAGCTAAAATAACTAAATTATCTGAGGGATCAAAGTTAGCCAAAAAGGTAGGTTAGCTAATGTTATTAGATTAGCTAGTGGTGCAAAGTTTGCTGAAATGACCAGATTATCTAAGGTGTCACAATTAGCTGAGGTAAACTAAACAAGTTAAGTTAGGCTGAGGAAGCTACTAACTTATTGACCATGAGCATAATAAATGAAACATTTTAGAGGCTCTTTTGAACACAACCAACAAATCCAGCTTCTTCTCCCGAGCCGCAAAGTCTACAATGGCTGGATCCTAACAGCTCAGCTTATCCCAAGATAATGTTTGCGATGTATATGTGTAGTTAAAGCTTAAGGTCACATGACTGGAGTAGAAGGAGGAGTAAGTTTGACTCAGTATAACAATTTACACAATACTTTTTATCTGAAGAAGCATGTAATGAAATGAAAATGTTCTGTAGGTTGGACTGGCCCATTTTGGGTGGCTGTGGCCAATGTAAAACTTTGTCAAGACACTGGACGGAGCGCTTGAACTGGCTCGTGTTTTGATCTTTTGACCAGATCACCCTGTTAAAAATCAACAACAACTAAAAAAAGGTATTGAATTCAGGATTTAGGAATATCTCTATTCTCAGGGAAAAGTAAAAGTTGATCCCTCATGTGTCAACACCCTCAATGTAGCAGATGAAAGGAGATAAAGCCAACATTGCTGTTAACAGACTATGGAAGCTACATGATGCTAACTCATTTCTCCCTGCAGGCTCCAACTTGATAAATGTGCAACAAAGCAGGAAGGAAACTGAGCCAAGCAAGGCTATTCTGTTTCTGTCCCACTTAACAAGGCCAACAGGGGTCATCCTTCCATAAAAAGGGGTCAAACTAGCCTGATGTGGGTTTTGTTACAGGGTCAGTGTAACTATACAAAGCCCATCGGCAGCAGTTTCAACCTGGTTTCCAGTGAAGAGGGGTTGCCTGGGTTCAGTTGTATCGTTAACAGTCTTGATCCCGAAGTCTAGTTTCTGCTATAAAAACTGAGCCACACGAATCAAACCAACCCAGACCAGGATCTCCCGTCTGTAAACAGTCTCTTAACCCCTAAGTTTTCTTACTTAAAATTTCACTTAAAAGAAAACCGACTAAAGTGATTACTCCTCTTCAGCGAACCATTTTTTTTCCCTTCTCTTGCCAACAACTTCCATTTTTATTTTTCCCTTGGAGTGAATTCACCCACAAACAACCCAAAATACCAGACTTCAAGAAGTCGTTCAGAAATCCAGACAAATAGTTTTTTATTGGATTTTTTTTAAACAGAAATATAATGTTTAGGTCCGGCAGTGTAAGAATCAATTTTCTGATGGTCTTTGAACTTCTCATGTGACACATTAGCTTCCACCAACCAACCCCAACTTTAAAATCACTGCTTTTCGTCAAAATAAATTAGATTAAAAATATCCGTCAAAAATAAATCATTTGCTTGAACTTAATTCAGTAAAACAGAAAAAAAAAATCTGAGCTACAACTGAATGATTTATGTGATGCAAACTGTCACATGAGGAAAAATTGGTTGAAATCTGAGCTGCACAAGAGGGTGTGACACTTCAATATGTCTTGCAGGTTGTGTCCCCGCATCAATTTCCTCCATATTTACACTGGATTTTAATAACCATATATGATTTGATTCATTGCATGTTTTCACTGTAACTTGTTGCACATCGACCCCCAACTGACTGGTTTCGTATAAGCCGACAATTGTCCAACATGACAGCGAGATAAATTGCAGTTTTTGTCCGTGTGGTGGAAAAAACATGCGTCTGCCTGTATCCGTGCCCGACACATGTCATATGTAAATCATGTGTGGGCACTGTGACTCGTCTTGTCAAGACTCGCCCTACAAGTAAATATTACATTTAGTGCGAAACGAATGGACCTGAACGTCTCATTTGTTTGGTCTGAAAGCTGCTTTCAACCCTTCCACCGACAAAGAAGTGGTTTCCTGTCAACGTGGTCATTTAGTTTTCTATGTGCTTATGAGTCTGATATCTTAGCAGTGCATTGGGGAAATATACACAAATTTGGCACAAACCTTCACTGGGACTCAAGAATGTTTAGATTATATTCTGGTGATCAGAGGTCACAGATAAAGGTGGTGACTGTCACATGTAAGTCAATGATCCAAGTGTTTGATCATAAACAAATTAAAAATATGGTCTGAACCAAAAGTCAAAAGTTGCTTGACAAAACAAACTCTTGCCAACATTGTCAACATCATGGCTATAAAAAAAAAAACAACAGTAACTTCTCACGAAAAGTCACCTCTGAAAAAGTCTTCCTCGTTACGCCACTTCCAGGTTATTTAATTCAAGATTCAAATCTCCTCAAAAAACTTAACGTATCTGGGTCGTGAGATTCAGACATGAGCAGTTACGAGGAAAAATAAAGATCCTCTGAAACCTGATTTGACGTATTCATTGAGCTCTGGACTGAGGAAGTCATATCTGGGAAACATTAAACTGGTTGTGGCATTTTAATGGGCAGTAATTTGGGGTTTAGAAAGTAAGTGGTCGGTATTTTAAGGTCACAGACTGAGAAACGACACCTCGTTGTGTCTTTTACAATTAAACAGCTCAGTTCAAAATGCCAAATATATTCAGTAAGTTAACAACTAACCGGCCTGTAACTCATAAGTTCCCCCCGGGCAAATATAATTACCATGATTTGTAAGGTGATAAAGGCTGCAGCTCATTCTCTGCTATGTTAAAGGTCTTATATGAGGCTTTTTAAAAATCAGTACGACTGCCTCGTTAATTTTTAAGAATGAAACAATAATGACCGTAAACAAGCGAAGCGAGCAACATATTATTACTATTATTATTATCATTATCATCTACGTCGTAACTTGGAGTGAAACTTGGAGTGCATTTTTAATCAAGCATGCCAGAATAGAAAAGAGTAGAGACTTTGAGACAAAGTTTGGGATCGAGATATTTCCTTGTATCATCATCATCAGAAGCTGCATTCTTTTTGCGCCATCCTCAAACCGCCCAAGGTAAGTAGATTGAGTGACCATGTTTCAACACACCTTGGTCCTCATGTTTACTTGTATTTAATATTGTCAACTTGTGATCTGGTCAAGCAATAAACCTTTTATTATCTTACAATAAATGTTCTATCAGGTCAATATACAAAAGCAGGAAGAGTTGAGTATTTCATCTTCAGTTTCAGCTTCTTTTCTGACTAAATCAGGCTCCGTACTCTGAGTGCAGTGTAGTAATTGTAATCACGGTTCAAAATTAGCAATCGCCAAGAGCCAATGGCTTGTAGAATTTGGTGAAAGAAGCTGCTCTAGTTATGTAAATATAGCCTACTTCAATATGTAAACAGCACACAGTTTAGGCGAATGAGTAAATTTTTCAACACCTCCATCCAAGATTCAAAGAACCTCAAGAACGCCTTGCCAATACCCCCAGTACCACTTTAATCCCTTTGTCATTGGACCTTCTGTATTGAAACTTGAGGCTATTAAAAGCCATGAAGTTTCTCATTTTAACAGTAAAATTAAGTTAAATTCATCAAATTTTTTTCTTTCCAGCAGGTGAACAAGGTAGTTGCCCCTTTCCCCAGAGACACTTTTAGTCTTGTCCTACTCCAGGCAAACCATGGAGTTCAGTACAAAACCTTCTTCAGCTTCCCAGCAGAGAATCATGACCTCCAATGTGAAGGTGCTGAAATATTAATGCAAGATGAATATTTGATTTACATTAAACTGTGATTTATAAATAACTGAGATAATTTTAAAAAAAAAAAAAAAAAAATAGAGAGTCAGGGAGTCTGTTGACTGTGACATTTATTCTACCGGACAATTAAATTCAACTCGTTGCTTCTGACTTCAAACTTTGGGGGAAAAAGTTGACATTTTGAAGGGTGACATTTAAATTTGCATTTTTCAACTGTTAATTATTCTTTTCTTGGTATAAACTTCTCAGAGCACGTCCGTGTGCTCGGTAGGTTTTGAAAAATTCACCGTTTCAATGAAAACGCGTTGTTAGAAAAGTATCGTTGATCGTTTCAGTCACGTGGAACATAAACAGCTGATCGCAGTGTTCGGACAAAAGACGATACGATATACAGATGGAGTAAATTGACAGCAACATTTAAGACACGAAAGCACAGAAACTGAAGAATAAACTCTTTGTGTTTTGTTATTTCGAGGAAACTGTCTCACGTTTCACCGAAACAGCATCAAACTCTTTTACACGCTGAGGGAGTCGCTGTTTGAATGAAACTGTGGTTCATGGGACCTTTAATGTGAAATAGTTTCCATTATCCAGTTCCAGGTTGTATCAACTTTCTCCCATCTGCTGGTTTTATATAATCTGTTTATAATCCGTCTTGGGAGTACTGTGGATTGTTGAAGAACCTGCTTCTTGTCGTTAAGTTTGTGGTAATATTTGCATTTCAGCATCAGCTGCTGTTTAACCTGTCTGGTTTTGTGGAAACATTTAGGGACAACGGGTTATTTTGAGAAAGGTGTGCATTAAATCCTGATGCCCGCAGGTAAGGGCTGCATATTTCCAACCAAATATTTCCAGGAAGTAAGCTGAGTCATGTGAACTAAATTTGTAAGAGAAAGTCCCTTCTGAATCAACTGCATCTGAAGAACCGTGACGATCAGGCAAATTACTCAGTATTTCCTCCATGTTCCTAAAACCAGACAGCCAACAAAGGTTTACCACCTGGGACAACATGCATGACAGTTTAATGCTTAAACCTGCAGGTTGTGGACCCACAGTGATGGCACCATGTAGTTTATTCAGGTTAAACCCAACTGGGCTCAGTGTTTCACTGAGCCCAGTTGGGTTCAGCTGGGTTTACTGGGGAGCTCTAGTTTCCCTATTCCAAACAAATTGGCGCTATCCCAAATACAACCCTTCTCTGAGTTTCCATGAATCACTAGTCCCGCCTCTTACCTCAAACCAATTTACCTTGGGAGACCCTACCAGAGGCCAGTTCCTTAAACCACAAAGGTCTTATTGTATCCTTTGCATCCAAAGGAGACCATTTAGATGGTCTGGGCATCTGATCTTGAAGCCTCTTGGGTGCCTCTCTTTGGGGTTTTTTGAACAAGTCCAGCTGGTAGGAGACGTCAGAGTAGAAGCAGAATATTATCTAGTCTGGAAACAACTGGAGAGGATTAACTGGACTACCTGCTGCCTCCAGCAAACAAACCCAAAATAAGAGCCTGAAAATGTGAATGCATGGATCGAACAGTTCCTGGACAATCACAAAGTTGAGGAGCTAAATTTGGAGTATGGTTCCTTTGGTTGAAACTCAGATAAGGTTTCTAAAACACTTCCTTGATATTTGAGCAAGAAGAGCAGACAACATATCTGAGTATTTTGTTTCCTTGTGTCACTTTATGAATACGTTTGTTCTGTCAGTTACTTTAGAGATGATCTGTGAACTATCCACCCTCTAGATATTCTCATCATCATCCTTTTCATTTTCCCTCCACCTCCCCCTGTAGCTCGTCTACATACTGAGATAGTTGAAACTGGGTATCTATAATATCCCTTTTTCCTCTTGTCCTGTCTGTCTTTCTCTTTCTGAGGAGGACAGAAAGGCTGTTTGTTCCCCGTTCACCCTCCTTTTGTCTGTGGAATACAATGGAGTGACTCTGGGGGTAGAGAGGAGGAGGAGTATGGGAGCAAAATATGTTGAATAGACAAAGGCAAGCAAAAGGTGGAGATGGCAAAAACAGCTGTATACTCCTGTGTGTGGATGTGATAAGATGTCCGTCATTGTTGTGGCTGCATGATCTACATATTTCCACTAGGGAGCGATCTGGTTGCAATGGACACGAAGCTGTATGGACCAATGGACCTGCGCTAAAATTAATCTTGGGAATATGTTGGGCTGTGAATGATGACACTGCTGACTGTTGGATTTTGTGGCTTAGGAAAAAAAGCTGCATTTGTCTAAAGGACACCTATAGTCAACAAGTTATAAGTTGCATCAGCAGTGTTAGCTTATTTAGATTCTTTAGATAATTCTATTATTTCAGCTAACTTAGCTAATGTCGCTTATTTAGAGACCTCAGCTAATTCTGCTACCTTAGATCATTTATCTGTTTCCGCTAACTTATCTACTTCAGCTAACTGATCAACATTAGCTAATTAATTTGGATGCTTCAAATAACTTAGCTACTTATATGCCCGAAGCCCTCAACACAGCTACAATCTTGTGATAGGGTCAATCACTGGTAACCAGTTAGTTTTCTCATTTCAAGTTCATGGCTGCAGATCTCTCATCCCGTGGGCGAACTGCAGTTCCACCATCTTGTCCACCGGGTGGAGGAACCAGAATCAGGACTCCATCTGCAGTTAACAGGCTAGCAGTTTAACCACTAACAACAGGCTGGTTAGCAGAGACTGAATGATTTATCTCGCTGTCAAAGTATAAAGTTTATTAATAAATGACGTGGTCTGATCAGATCAGACTCACAGAGACATGATCTAGGACATTAGGAGCATTAGAGGCTTTTTCTGAGACCTGTATTTGAATCGTTATACCCAACGTGGCTGATGAAACGTGACTTGCAAGACAACAGCAGTTTCCTGTTACTATAGCTCCAGGTGGGAATGAGGTCAAACAGATCTCCCAACATATTTCAGCCTCTCAGGTGACTCGGGTCACCGTACAGAGCATACAGTTATGTGATATGTGACATTGTTACAGTTGAAAAGCTGCAGGTGATCTCACCTAAGCTCTATGATCATCATCATTTAAACTGAAACCCTGGAATAAGAGGAGTTCGCAGTTATATCCTGGACTTTTAAATCAGAGTCATTTGTTTCATCAGACAGATAACGTAAGTTTTCCTTAAACACTGTAGCCTTAATGTAGCAGATGAACCATTTCATTTTTTACCCCACATTCGATAAAGCAGCAACTAGAACTTAAAGTGAAACGAATAACAACAAAACGCAAAACGTGTTTCGAAAATGTACAAAAATGTAAAGGTTCAAAGAAAAATAAAATCCTGAAAATCTTTCAAGTTGGACTACATTCAAAAAAATAAAAACAACCTTTTTCTGATTCGTATCATTTTCATTTCAAAGATTTGATATTGATTCAAAAACAATCCTCTGAAAGCCCCATCAGGAATTAAGGCAGATGTCTGGCAGCAGTTTGGTTTCTACGGAGCCCATGAGAGAAAAAAAAACTGATATCAAGAGCTCATTTTATTATAATGTTCACTTGATTTATGAAACATTGTCACGTTTATCTCCTACAGTTCAACCCTAGAGCCTCAATATCCTTGCCAACTGTCTCTTCCTCACAATAATGTCATTAAACGGAAGTGTTTCAGTCTGTGTCCTCTACTCACTTCAGTTAATGAATCACAGGATGGATGTCAGCAACATGAACTATTTCATAAAAGCGTACAAATGTTTTGATAAATTAAAGACGGGATTTAATAAATCGAGCGCCACGTTCAATAAAAAGTTCGTTCTTATGCAAACATTCATCTCTGTAAAATTTGCAACTTTAGTTTTGCGAAAATTTCTTTCACATTCAAGAAAAACTGGTATTGAAATTGGAACATCACTGGATGAAACTGATATTGAATCATAAACAGAATATTAAAAAAACAGGGAAATCATATATTATTTCATATATTGGTATCATGTGTTGATTCAGAAAATTACGTTTGCCGTGATTTAGAAGTCCTTCTTTTGTCCAGCAGGGGGCTGGACAAAAGAAAGACATATGTAGTCCCAGAAACAAAAAAAACAAGTATCTCTGCAACAGATGGATCCAAAACTTGTATATAATAATAAAAATATGTGCCCATATATCTTTTGTCTTTACAGCCTTTTTTCTGTCAAAACCATTCAAAGATATTTAATGTGACGTCAATAAGTGGCTACAACAATTATCAAACAAACACTAGGTGGTGTTAACAAAAGGTATTAAGACTCAGACAGAGACATGGTTTAATGTTTTCTTGGTTTGAGGCGTGTCGGTGAGTCTGCGGGCGCTGGGAAAACAAAAATAAAAACAGGTCTGATTGTTGCTGCTCGGTCACTGGGTGGAGAAATTACAGGTACTATAATTATTGTTCCTGTCACAACAGAACAAAACCTAAAGAGACTCGCTGACAAACAGAACAAGTGTTTGTTTGTAGTCTTTAAGTCTTTAAGAGTCTTAATGTGACCGACAAACAGTTCAGACAATGTTTCACAACCAAGGTGAAGCAAAAGTTTCAACCTAGAATCCTACACATTTTTGTTTTTATTTCATGTCGTCTTTATTAATCTATTTACAGAGAAAACCTTCCTTAACGAGAAATCGGATATCTGTCTTCCAACAGATATTATGTTTGTTTGAGCCTCTGACCAATAGATGGCAGCACCGTGATCTACTTCCTGACTCAACACAACAATACTGAGACTTGAGGCTAATGTTAGCATTAGCAAGCCTAGCTGGTTTGCAAAATATGTCACCACAGACAAACCTGAGAGCACGCTTAGCAAGACTGTTAGCAGCTTCTGCTAATCAGGCAGTCTACAAACAAAGTGAGAACGCTAAGGCAACGTAGCATTGCCTATTTCATTAATGTCCCTACTGTGTTTACATCACTTGCTACTCGGCCTAGCAACAGCAAAAATAACAGCAACTACTCCTCCTTCTCTGGTCATGTGACCTAGCATGTCCATAGCTTGTTAGTCTTGTTAGCTACAACTGTTACCCTGGGCGCTAAGTCTGTTAGCTTGTCCTGTTAGTCTGTTAACTTGTTAGTCTGTTAGCCTGTTAGTTTGTTAGCCTGTCCTACTAGCTTGTTTTTCTAGTAGCCTGTTAGCTTGTTGCTCTATTAGTCTGTTAGCTTGTTAGTCTATTAGCGTGTTAGCATGTTAGTGTGTTAGCTAGGAAAAACAAAGTTTTTATCTACATCCTAGCGTATTAATTATTCTTTATCTTTTTTATCTCCCATTTTGTACCAATTTTTAAGCCTGTTGTGTTGCACATTACTCCTGTCACCTGGCAACAACAACAACAACAACAACAACAGTGCCAAAAACTTAGTAACCTTTACAACAAATACTTAAGCGTACATTTTATGTGCTGCAGCTAAAATAAAATTCAGTCATCTCTTAGCGTTGTGCGCTAACAGTTGCAGTTGCGGTTGCTAGGTGACAGGAGTTAAAGCGCCATATTCAAATGTCAACCAACAACACCATCACATATTTACTACAACCTTCTGTTAATTCAACACATGAGAAGCTACAACTCTAAACATTTCTCTGGAACCATGGCAACAGGAGGACACCTTCACAATAAAAGCAAATGCCTGTTTAAAAGCATAGCCCGAGGATGGACACACACACGCACGCACGCACGCACACACACACACACGCGCGCGCACACACACACACACACACACACACACATACACGATGGTGCACGTGACACACACACTGTGTTACAACAACATAAACAACATGAGCCGCAGTTTCGACTGAAGGTGACACCTGACACACTTGACTGACACACGCACGCGCGCGCACACACACACACACGTGCACACACGCACACACATACCGGAAAATGAAGCGAAACTGTGCGTAAAAGCGCGTGAACGTGACCTGAGTCACGTCAGACCATGTTTGACTTACCTGCAGGTGGATGAGCTCATCCCGCGAAAAGAACGCGTCCAGATCAAATTAAACAGAAAAGAAAGAAATAGGCGAACTCAAACACACTTCCGGGGTCTCAGGTGATGCAGGGGGTCCAGATGAAGTCTGGGTCTGATTCGGACCTGTAGGATCAGACTCGACCCGATGCAGGAAGAACACCGACTGAAGAGAAACCTGAACCTACGAGCTGCAGGTAGCTCACAGGCCACGCCCCCTCCGCACACCTGCGTCCGGTTTGTTTTAAAGCGACGCCTCCTCTGATGTTTCCTAGTTCACTTCCTCACACAAATTCTATATAGATAAAGCTGTGAAGATGTAGATTCATTTTTTATTATAAGATAAAATACCTTTTACATGTTTGTTTTAGTCTTTGTCGCTTGAGTTTCATTAAAACTTTACAATAATCTACATTTTCATGTTTTATTCATCCAGTTTATTAGTTATCTGTGTCTGCAGGCTGCACTGATGCAGATTTAATACACTTTTATTCACTCAAACATCATCATTTTGCTGCCATTGAGCATGTTTACAGATGTTTTCACTCATAAACACTCACAACCACTCTGTTCAGTTGGCTAACGTAGCTAAATTAGCTTAAACGACTAAATGATCTCATGTATCGGAGTTAGTTAAGTTAGCTAACATTGCTAATTTAGCTAGTAACTTGTCGACCATAAACACAAATTACAGTCCATCATATCCCAGCATTCACTGTAGCATAGGTGACATCTGTGATGTGGACGCACAGTTAAAGCTAAAGGTCACATGACCACAGTAGATAACTAATTATATAATATTTCAGCTGTACTACATGATTTTACGATTATTTTTTCCCCATAAGATGCTGTTGTTGTTGTTGTTGACCTTGTTGGTCACGACCTTTGACCTTTGACCCATCCCCCACAAGATCTTCTCCGAGTCCACAAAGCTCAAGTTGACTGGAAGGTCAAATTCCCATGATCCCTCAGCAGCGCTTCATGGGTGAAGTGTCGTTCACTATTTACCGCCACAACGAGAGAATGTGACGTGTTCAAAGTGGCGAATAAAGACTGAGCTCAACATCGATGGCGATTCAGTTCATCACTTCCTCCTCCAGTTAAACCCAAATGCCTCCTTCGATGGCGCACGTGACGTCTTTAACAGCTGATTAACTTCGTTCGGTGTCAGTTTGGACTCAGATCTGAGCAGGCGTCGCCATGATGCTGCATCCACTCAGATCAGGAGCTTAATTCATCAGCGGAGCTTTAAGACGTTATGGAGTTAAGTGGAAACCGTTCATTGTTGAGTCATTGTGGCGAAGGAGGATTATCCGATGACAGACGCAGCTCTTGGCCTCGAAGACGACGCTCTGCACGGTTCACTGAGCTAAGAGACTAAACCACAGAAAACAAACGTTTAACTCAATATGTGAGCAAGGGATTATGGGAAATTATGAGCTACTTTCAGTTTTAAAAGGAGTTTAAATGGAGCATTGTGGTCCTGAAATTATAAGTAGATTCTGAGAGTTAAAGTAAAAAAATAAATAAAAATAAGAAATTGGAAACTTTCAAATTCTAAATTTCAAAGTGTTAAATTTGCAAAAAATAAATAAATAATAAAAATCTGAATAAGATGTAAGAGTAAAATCATAAATGTTCAAGAAAAGAGAACTTAAAGAAGAATCATTTTCATAATCTCTGAGATTAAAATGTCAGGTCAGTGAGAACATTTTCACACAACACATATATAATATTATGAAAAAAAATAATCAAATGAATATTCTTATAAACGTATTAGAAAAAACACAGATTTATATGAAACAAAGCTCACTCGAGTTATAAAACTGAGATAATCTGATATAATCTGAGATTATGAAGATTATGAGAAAGAAAAACTTAATTTACAGGGGAAAAAAATGGGAAAAAATTCTGCATGAGATTATAAATGTATAGATTTATAATAAGAACAAAATAATGAAAACTATTTTAAGATTATAATCTTAAATCAAAAAATTAAATAACATCTTAGATTCTAGTCATAAATTTTCAAATAAATAAATAAATACATAAAAATAAAAGCTTGAACAGTATTTGAGATTATAATCTCATAAATTTTTTTAAAAAATACAAATATTATCCAAGATTAAATGGGGTTAAATAAATACATGACTTTAATCCCAGAGAATATCTCGCTTCTTTCCTGGGATGCAACATATTTCAGAGAAGAACACACACACACACACACACACACACACACTCTGTGGCCTCTGACCTCTTCTCTTCGCTGCTCAAACAGCCTTTTGTTCTTTGATCCGACCAATGACACGTCCATTGTTCACCTGCCGTCCAATCCCTGCTCCTGCCGCGACACAAAGCGACCAATCAGAGCAAGGTATGTACCCCTGAACTGTCCAATCAGCTGACAGAACGCCACACACACACACACACACACACACACACACACACACACACTGAGCTGTCTTCACCATCTTTAGTCGAACTCTGTGTGTCCTGACCTTTATCGCTACATCAGCTTCGACCTTTTTAATGGCAGCGAGACGACGACATCAACAACATCAACAGCTCACATGTTTCTTTGTGTTTATTTATGTTCCGGTGCTCGTTAGTTCACAGGTGACACTTTGCAACCTTTCTGAGAAAAAGAAAGTAGAATGTCACCAAACGTCACGGCGACACAAGCGTGTGATCGGATGTGAAGCTGTCCGTCTCCATGGTGATATGTGTGGCTCTGTGGCGCAACGGATAGCGCATTGGACTTCTAGCCAAACACACGGAAGTGATTCAAAGGTTGTGGGTTCGAGTCCCACCAGAGTCGTCATTTATCACTTTGATTGTTGTACAGAATAATTACGTGTGCAAGTGCTGCGATCATGTAGCTGTAATATCAGTTACAGTTAATGGGTTTAAAATACAACATTAACTGCAATCCACACTGATGTCGCACGACAGACATGATGATCTAAAGTTACCGAGCTGAAGTCAAACATAACGTTAGCGGCTATTATCTAACTAAAGCTAATGTTAACTAGCAGATATGTGTGATATGGGTGATATAATGTTTTCAGTTATATAGTTATATAAAGTTTGAAACAAACTGTGCAGACAGACTGAAAAAAATAAATCATTTTAGGTATCTAAATTAGCTAAGTTAGCTGAAGTGGCTAAATAAGCTAAGTTAACTGAAATAACTAAATTACCTAATTAGCTCAGTTAGCTTGAATAATTGCAGTGACTAAATTACTTGATTTATCAAAGTTGGCTAAGGTATCTAAATGAGCTGAGTTAGCTTGTACTGGTGGCAACTAGAAGCTAAAGTCAGCCATAACGTTAGCCATGATAAGCTAAGTGACGCTAACGTTAGGTAGCAGCTGTGGCTCCATAATGTGCTCAGTTGTATAAACCATGAGTTTGAAGCTCATGGTTTGAAGCTGCTGAAGTTGTGCAGACACCGTGACTTACCTTACAACTAATGTAGACATCCTCGTTGGCGTTTACGCCAAAGGAAATGCGTATCAATCCATTGCTGAAAGTAGTCCTTCCCTAAAAGAAATGACAGCGTTTCCTTTTGTTTAAGTAACATTTGCTACAAACTACAAGTTTCAGGAGGAAAGATCCTGCAGAGTTGAGTTAAATGAAGCCTGAAGAGAGAAAACATTATTCAGAAAGAGTGTGTATCGCCTCAGGTGGCAGCATCATGGGAGGCAGGAGTAGGAGTGTGTGTGTGTGTGTGTGTGTGTGTGTGTGTGCAGAGCTATGAAGGTCAGACAGTTGTTTAATGACTGTCTGGTGTGTGTATGTGTGTTTTTTGTTTTAAAACATGTAACGTGACATACAGGAGGCGACAGACAGTGAGAGACGACGGCTGAGCGAAGGATGAGTCGATGAAAAGATAAGAAACACACAGACAGACGAGGTGAAGAGGGTCTGTCAGACATTACATAATGGTCTCAGCTGCTGTCTGCCTTCACCGCCTCCTGGTGGTCACAACGCAGAACTGCAGGGTTCTTATTATGTAACATTCATTAAATGTTCTGATGCAAAAATTTGAAAAAATAAAATAATTAAAATTAAAAAAAAAAAAAAAAAAAAGTTTTCGGGCAGGATATAGAACCTTTCAAATAAGAATCAAACAGCTGATGTGTGCGACGTTATCACTTCCTGTTTTATTTTGGTAATAAAAACATTTCTGGTTTTACTTCCTGTTTGATTGCCTGGCTCCACTCTGATTGGTCTCACCTGCAGCTCCGCCCCCTTCAGTATGTCTACCTGTGTGTTCTGATTCTAGTTAGGTGTCTGTTGTTTACAGTTTTGTTTGTTTGTTTGTTTGTTGCTTGCTTGCTTTGTTGTTGTTTGTTATGTATTCTTTCACATAACTGTTGCTAAACAGTAACAGTTGCTAGATTACCAAAATATCAAAGCTCGTTAACATATCTAAATTAGCTAAATTAGCAGAAGCGGCAAAATATGCCAAGTTAGCTAAAGTAGCGAATTATCTGAGGTGAAAATAATTAGCTAGGATGTGTAAATTATTCAAGTTAGCTGAAGTAGCTAAATTACCTAATGTATTAATTTTAGCTAAGGTATCAAATTTAGCTATTGTAGAGTGGCTAAATAAACTGTGTTAGCTTAAATAGCTCTACGTTAGCTGAAATAAACAAATAACATAAATATGCTAGTAACGCAAACACAGAAGAGACATAAATATGTAAAATCTGCAACATGTAAAATGTACACTGACTTGTTTGTAAGATGTTTCCTGAGGAGTTTAAGGAACCAGTCTGATTGAAAGTAGGGTCAATATTTACAAATCGTTCTGTTGAGAGATGGATCAGGACAGACGACAGATATTTTGTTCAGCCTGAACAGATTTAGATGTGATGATGTGACCAGTCGACTGTGAGAGAAAGTGACTGACTGAACTTTATCAATAAATAATCACCTGTTATGTCGTCTCTACTCTCTGTCCTCTCTGAGCCCAGTTCATCGCTGGGTTACAGCTAAAAAAGAAAAAAAAAACATAATCTGTTGTTGTTTTTGCTGCTAATACACATATAACTTCTGGAGGAAATTGGAAAACTCCAGGATGTTAGCTTTGTCTTTGTTTTGTTACCAAAATTACTGCAGCAGTTAAAAGAATTGAATTCAGGGTCTCGGTCAGATTTGTGGTTGATAAGAACCAGAAGGTCACAGGATGTAGCTTATTTAGCTACTTCAGCTAACTTAGCATACCTAGCCACTTCACATATACAGCCAACAAATAGCTGACAATGTTGGCTGTTAGGTAGCTTCATTAGACACCTTAACTAATTTTGATATGTAAATAATTTAGTTATTTAATCTAAATTTGTCCTAACTAGCTATTTAAGCTCAATTATCTTATTTAGCCATATCAGATAACTTAGCTAAATTAGATGTCTTAGCTGACTTAGATACTTTAACTAACTGTGATACCTTAGATAATTAAGCTACCTCTGCTAACTTAGCTTTCTTAGCCACTCCTTAGCCACACAAGATATTTAAGCTAGCACTGGAATATTAGCTAACTTTAGTAGATACCCTATCTTGGGTAATTTAGTTATTTTAGCTACCTTAGAGCTAATTTAGCCACTTAAGCTAACTTGTCTTAATCTACGGCATCAAAGTTAGCTAAGGTGTATAATGAAGCAAGCTAACACAGCCAACAGTAATTTGTTTTTAATATACATGAAGTGGCTAAAAACGCTAAGTTAGCTGAAGAAGCTAAATAGATGTCTTATCTAATTTTGACATCTTGGATAATTTAGTTATTTTAGCTATCTTAGAGCTAATTTTGCTACGTAAGCTAACTTACGTTATCTAGCTACTTAAGCTAACTTAGCTCAACCCTCTCGTTCAGAGCTGCAAGTTTAAATATTAATTAGCTTATATAAATTAATTTACTCAAAGTGTGTTTATCAACACATTAACTTTAACTTGTAATTTTTTACATTTATGTTCTGTTCAGACATGGGTTAACATGACGACATCAGTTTGTTACAATGTGATACATTATTTCTATTTTTCAATACTTGGTCATTATTTATATTTACATTATGTTTATGAGAGCAGATAAGAAAAGATTGAGCTGTTAAAGTGTGGTAGGTGGGATTGTGGAGTCATTGTAGAATAATTACATCTCAATTATGTCTTGAAACTCAGCTGAGGACGTTCAGGAAGGAGATGTTTGACAGAGAAGAGAAACACGTCCAAAATAAATAAGTAAATCCAAAACAGCACAGAGATGGAGGAGGAGGAGGAGGAGTGGTGGTGGTGATGATGGTGAGTGAAACTCCGACTCAGTCTGGAGGCTTCGCCACATTTTGCTGATTCACGCTGAGGGGAGACGAAGCAGCCTGGCAGACAAAACTGAGGGAGTAACAGCACCCAGTGCTTCTTTAATTGATGTTGCATTATTTACATCCCTGAGTTTTGTCTGACAGACGCTAGGGGGGGAAAAAAATACAATAATAAACCCTTCATCGCTTTGAATTCATACGACAAAATAATGACAGAAGCGGAAGTACGGAAGATCAAAAGGGACGAAAGAAAGAAAGAAAGAATGATGGAAAAAAAGAAAGAATTTTAACGATCGTTGCCACAAGGGGGAGACAACAACTTCAGACTTTAACACGTTTGTTTGTTTCTTTGTCGTTTGAAGTCGTTTGATGATTTCTTTAAAAAAAACATTCATTTAAATACCAATCGATCAGACTGATCAGGACATTTATTTCACTTGATCTAAATTTTATTTATTTAGATATATTATATATATTTATTTCAATTTGTGTGATTCGTTTTTTTTTTTAAGTTTTCGTTTTGTTTCTTCTCATAATAAAACATATAAATTCTATATATTTGTTTTCAGACAGTTTCCCTTCCCGCAGCTTTTCAGATTAAAAGCTCTGAAGCGGAACACGTGTGAACGGTTCGCGTGTGAGTGACTCACATCAAAGCTGCTTCAAACAGTTTCACTCTGGTTATTGATCTTTTTTATTTCTCACAGCTAATTTAGTTTTATTGCTTTGATCTTTAACATAAAGTTACTTTGATTCTTCTCACGATTAACAATTAAACATCATCTCCTTCGTTTTGTTTATTCTCTTCTGATTGTTTCCTTTAAAAGTTACATTAAAGAAACTTTGATGCCACCTGCTGGTCACTGACTCTCACTGCAGACAAACTTTAAACAGTTAAAATGTATTTACTGATTCAGGATTAATATTGTGTAAACGAGAAGGAAATTAACATTTATTTTATATTAAAAACTGATACGTGTTCACACAAATTGTTTGTTTTTTTTAATCTAATTTTTTTGATGTTAAAGCTTGAAGGTTTTTGTCTTTTTTAAATCACGGAAATACGGAAAAAATTAACCAGTTAATTTGTTTGTTTGTTTATTAAAATGTATTAATGTATAAATAATAAATTGTTTTTATTTGTGATTAATACAAATAATATACAATAAAGGACTAATATGATGAATTATTTGTTTGTTATTTTTTATCTTTTAAAATATCTAGGAAATGTTTGTTTAATTCTTTTTTTATTTATTTTAGATTTTTAATTAAATAGTAAGATAAAATAAAATAATTCTCACTTAGGTTTTCATTCTGGAAACAACCACTGTCTAAATGTGTTTGTTGTTTGTTTGTTTTTCCTCAAAAATTAAATACACAAACAATAATAAACCAATAAAAACAAAACAAAAAAGAATCACAAACATTAGTGAAACTTTAGAGAAAAAAGTGAAACTAAATCTATTTCCTGAAACAAATGTATTTAAATCATAATTTCTAGAAATAAGGTAATTATGGTTCTATATAGTTAATAGTTTCATTTGATGTAACTTTGAATTTTAACTTTAAAACCAATTTAAAAACTTTGATTTTTTTTTTTGTTTCATTCTGTTGTTTCAATTTATTTACTTAAAAGAAACAAAATGAAAGAGACTAAAAATGTGCAAAAACCTTTGAAGATCTTTGACTTTAATGTGTTTGATGATTTAATGTGTCACCATCATCATCATCATCATCATCAGTTCAAACAGGTCACAGGTCAAATCAAAGTCCTGGTTCTGACGCTCATTAACACGTCAAAGGGTCGCGTGTGTTTGATGCGGATTGATGGTCCTGGCTCTGGTCCTGGTTAAAACGGGACCTGAGGAGCCTCAGAGTTCAGATCATCATGGAAAGCAACCGAGTGTCAGACTTCAGCATCGAGAGGATCCTCGGACACAAACCGGCGCCGGTGATGACGGAGTTGACCGCGGACATCCGGTACCTGCAGGGAGGTTACATACCTGCTCCTCTTCACCATCCTCCTCCTCACCCTCCTCATCCTCTTCCTCATCCGGGATGCCTCCAGTGCCGACTGAGCTTCACCGACTCATTCCCGTACGGATCCGGTTTCCACCCGGAGATTTATCAGAGTTCAGGAGGTTTAGTTCAGTTTAACGCATCAGGTCAGTTCAAGTCTCAAAAGTCTTTTTTTTTGTTTTAATTTTTAAAATCAAATTGCAGACAAAAAAGTTTAAACTCCTTCCTCTTCTTTCCAGATGCTCAGCTGTTACCGGGTTACCATGGTTACCACCACCACCAAGCCGCAGGCGACGTCTCAGCGCAGTCGCAGTTGCGTCAAAGAGCCCGGATGCGCACCGTGTTCACCGACTCTCAGACCAAACAGCTCGAGGCGCTGTTCGAACTCACCGACTACCCCGCGGTGGAGGCACGCGCCGAGGTGGCGAGGAACACGGGACTGAGCGAGGAGACGGTCAGGGTGAGTCACGAAGACACGGTGGAGTCCGTGCGTAAAATGTGTCCAAGTTGGATTTTTACGCACGAACTTAACTTTTATCTGTCGGTTTAAATCTGTTTATTCTGGACGATTATCTAATTTGTTTAACTGTAATTTAATTTTAAGTTGTTTATTGTCATTTTTCAAATTTTAATTTAATCAAAAAAACTGGTAAAACGGTGACGTTTTTACGAACGACGCATAGAGACGTGGAGACTTTACCTAAAACATTTTTAATTCACATAATTTGAATACTGAAGTTTAAATATGACAAATGTTATTGTTCAAATTCATTACCTGTAAACAGACAGACATAACTTACTTTAATTTTTCTTTTACTTCCGGGTTGTCGTCATGAAGTGTAACATCTTCTGTGTCTTTTTTTTTTTTTTTCCAGGTTTGGTTCAAGAACCGCAGAGCGCGCAGGAAACGTCAGCACAGCGGGTCAAAGGTCAAATCGCCTTCACCTTCTCCCTGCATCACCGCAGAGAAGAAACACTTCGCCACTTTACTGTGAACAAACTGATGCACAAACTGTCCTCACGTCCAAAAATCCTAGAAGTCAAAGGTCAGAGGTCAGCAGACCGGGGGTCGATGGTCGGACGTTTTTAAACAAACAGCAGCTTCTGTGATCAAACTGTTGATGATGAAGCGTCGACATGTTTTTATTGTCGTGATGCCTTCAGGTGCTGCCGGAAAAAGTCACTTGTAGTTTTCGAATTGTAAATTATTTAGTTTTTCTATGTAACTTATTGAACGTTACTGTTGTATTCAAGATACTGTTGCATCATTTGTAACCTCCAGTGGTTTCATTAAAAAAGAGAAAAAAAAAAACTGATGTGTTGGTTTTATTTATTTATTCATATATATTTTTTTAGTTTAATGACTGCACTTTCATTTTTGACCACTAGATGTCAGCTATTAGTATCTATAACGTTTTTTTTGACAACACATGATGTTTTTATCACATCATAAAGCTTTTTAATGCGTTTTGATGAAATAGTGAGGTATGAAATCTTTATAGACTTTATGATGACGCGCACAATATGACACTTCAATTTTGACATCATACGCTTTTTTTTAAGATCCAGACTATATATCCAGACTTAAATCAAAAGTGCAAACACTAATTTGGAATACTTTTAATATGTGAACGTTGGTATCAATTATGAAGTTTAGTGAAAAATTGAGTTAACAGTAATTTAAACCTTTGACCCTTAAACACCAAAAAAAATCCAATGAGTTTATCTTTATGAGTCCAAGTGAAAGTTCATATTGTGTTTTTAAGAAATTGCAAATATGACAAAGTTCCTAACCCCACAAACCCACATTTACTACATGTTTGACCCCAGTTAATTAGTACCAAATTTTAAGAAATACTTTAAAGGGTCTAAGAGACCTTGACCTTTCACCTTTGACCACCAAAATGTAATATCTTGAACTTTGAATCCTGGTGAATATTAGTGCCTGTGATCAAACAAAATAAAAGAACATCTGAAATGTTTTAGTGCGAGTAAAAACAAAGGACAAGAGGTAGAAAAACAACATCAAATTCTTTATTATATTCATAGACTTGTCACTGTTATTATTATTATTATTAGAAGCATTTCCATGCTGATGAGAAGAAGAAGAAGAAGAAGAAGATACACATATCGAAAAAACCCAAATCAGAAAATACTGAGAGAGAGAGACGGAGCATGCAGTGAGTTTTTGTTAGGATGACGACGTCCGACGCTCGTTCGTTTCCTTTTCCTCCCTTTTCAACATCCGTCTGTTTCATAAACATTATTTTAAAAACACACACACACACACACACACACACACACACACATACATACATACTTACATACGTACATACTACAAATAAAGAACAAAACCAAAAAAAACAAAAACCCGGAGAACAAAAAAGTACACTTAGTGAATTTATCAAAATATAGGCTATATACTGTAATATATTAAGACATATTAATGTTAAAACAACCAGTGCTGAGTTAGTTTCTATGAGAATGAGTTCAACGTTATATTCTCAGACACGTACACCGATCGATTATAGAGGATTTAAAGGACCAAACTCTGGTTCTGAACGTTTTAATGGTTTTAACTTTAAACATTTGACGTTCCCGTCGATCGATTTTCCACAACCGTTTCTCGACTTTTAATCGTTTTTCGTTTTTTTTTCTCCCTGGGCAGCAACAAAAACAGAAGAAAAGAAATAGAGATAATGGCGACCCCCTGCTGGTTAGCAAGTGGTACTACATTTGCCACAACCCAAGACATTTCTGTTTAGGATAAAATTGTGATAGAAAGATAAGAGTGTAACAATCCATTGTTATTGATCGATACATCGATTCAATGAGTAACAATCCAGTAATATGGATAAAAATTAAAACATGGATCCATATCCACTGATACCAAACTTTGCCCAAAATCTGGCAACAAAATGTCTATTTTTATATTTTTTAAATCATAAATTCAAAAAAAAAAAAAAAAAAAAAAAACTATTGTTTTGTTGTCAAATGACTGATATAATATCACGATGACACCTCATTGGCGCTCGTTCGTATTCGTAGCTGTTTGATTTGTCCGACAGCTAGCTATCAGTTTCTTGAATCAGCCGGGGTTGATGAGTTGTGTTGTGTTATCACGTTCATTCTTGACACAAATAAACCAACATTTAAAAGCTGCCCAGGAAAAAAAAAAAAAAAAAAAAAAACGACAACGTAATGTCTTGGAAATACAGAACGTTACGTTCACAGCTAATGAGCTAAAACGGACCAAAACCACCAACGCTGGTCATTTAAAAAGGAGCAAATCAAATATAAAATATGTCAATGACAAAAGTTTACGTAATATATTGTTTGTTGTAAAGATGAGTAACCAGTGACTCACTAGTGACACTTAGTGGTCAAACCAGAGAAAGCTCCACATTTACACAGTAGTTAGAACACGATGTTCAAACCAACAGAGGCTTCACTGGGACATATTGACTTTACTGTACGTTTACTGTACAAAGACAAACTTCCATCATCACTGTGGTCCACTAACGTCAATGTTTGTCTAAGATGGGAGTCCGCACATCCAGACTCGACTACGGTAGCTTATCTGTAGTGACTGTGTGAAATTATAAACAACAACGTGGATTAACTTCAGTTCATCAGGCTCTTTCGTTTTTATGTTCAGGTGTGATGCACAGGGAGAAGTAGCCGATAGCATGAATTTAAGAAGGTAAAGCGGTGAATCGTCTGCATATCGTGTTAACAAGACCTTGACATTTTCAACAACTCATCTTCCAGAGTTTTAACAAATTAGTTGCACATTTTCAAAACCTGCTTAAACAAATTCCAGTTATTCCACAAAAAAAAGCCTGGATTTTCTTCAAGAGTCATCCAGTGTACTTTTTTTCTTCACCATCTGCTCTTTTTTGCCATCATATTTAGCAGCGTCGCTCAGAGCTGAGTTGTGTGTTTTTCACAGAAATGTAAAGCTTCGGCTTGGCTCGACTCATGGGGTCTGACTAATTTCTGAAGCTTGAATTTGAGCTAAACTGAGCGCCGTAGTTATCATTAGTATAACGTTGAAGCTGATTCCACGGGCACAAACAGAACAGTTATCAACAGCAGTGTGCGGGAGCAACCACAAAGTGTTTGACTTCAGCCGAGGCTGCAGAGTGCAAAGACCGACCGAGGTAAATATTTACCGGCCAGAAGATAATCCGATTCAAAGACTGGTGGACTCAAAAGCTCAATATATAAACTTGAAACTTTTAGGGATTTCATCACAAAATTTTTACAATGATTCAAAAAGAATTTCAAACCAAGAAAAGCAATGTCTGTGCTATCATTATGTTGTGAAATTTGATGCAAAAAATTGTTGTTTCCCTACTTCCAAAAAATTTAAAAAACCTTCAAAGACGAAGAAGTGAAAATAGCTGATCAGAACTTCGTCTGACAAGTCAGAACTCAAGAAGTGGAGATTTTTTCAACATCTTTCTTCCACTGGAAGTCATACTTTGCTAAGTTTAACAACAAAAATTATAATGATTCTTGAAGTTTTGAATCCACCAGACACTGAGGTCCAAACAAATAGATCGACTGATATTTTGGTTGTCAGGTCATTTTCTCGACCTGAAAGTGTCTGAAACATTTTATTTCCTGGCAGTTTGTAGCATCTCATGCTCGGCAACCTCGGCCATCATCGTGTGTGTGAGTGTTAGCGTGTAGGTCTCTCTGTAATTCGTGTGCTTACAGAGCGGCGATAAGAGACAATTAACACAGGAAACCATTTCCACAGATAGAGATAGGTACAACGTTTTACATATTGCTGTTTTCAGTTATGCACGTTAACTTCGAGAGAGATTTTAACACTAAGCACACACGTAAAAGTTGGATTAACCTGTGTTTTTTGTTTCGTTTCGTGTTTTTTCCGCGGATGCTCACGTTCACAATAAAAGTACTGAAGACTTGTTTAAATGGAGTAAGAGGGACGAGAGAATACGGGGAGGAGAGAGAGAGAGAGAGAGAAAAGGTAGAAACTTTCTGTGGAGAGATTAACAAGGGTTTAAAATATCGAGATAGGGGAGGTTAAAGTTCGTTTAAGGGACGGATGATTATTTAATAAACGATGAAGTTAGCAACATAAAAACATTAACATTATATTAGCAGGGCTGAAACTCTTTCAATTTTTGGATTATTTTGAAATTGCATCAGAGTAAAATTACTATTTTGGGTCCATTAGCAGTTTTGGTTAATGACAGATTGCAATTGCAGCTCTTTATAAGATTTCTATAATACACTGTAATTTAACTCTTAATCTAAGTGGACTAATGTTTGTATTTCTGTTGATTAATGACACTCTATTTACTCTATGATTCCTATCTACAAGTACTGCATCTACTAAAGACTAAACTGAGTCCAGCTGTTTCTGGCTAAAATAAAAAAGCAGCTGGCACAACTCAAAGCTACGTTTTGTCTTTAAGATGTGCAGTTGCATCAAATTCAACACAAACGATGGCGTTTGTATAAACTATGGAGTGACGATTCCCCTGTATGCGACGGGAGATCAAGTCCAAGAACCATTTCGTTATTTCACATCCCAACGGTGTAAATAGACCTGTTATGAACATCTGAAGGATAAAAAATAGAACCGAAGGTAACACTATGATAAAATACAATAAACCCTGTTTTCGGTTTCGTCATCTGAGATTAAAGCATGCGGGTGTTAGAAGGTCTTTGCACTTGGTTTAAAGTTATTACATTTTGTAGGACTGGAGAGCTGATGTCTTGGTTTGATGGTTAAATGTGTGATCATGGTTCTCTGAGTGGAGAAACCATCGCTCTGGCTCAGGGAAGCCCCAATCATGAAGTTGGACCGAGGCTGCAGTAGTTTGATCTGATTTAACCTTGATTTCCAAAATCCACCAGTCAGACTTTGGTTGGTACCAATGTTTTGATGTGAAGAGTTTACACATTCAGCCCTTAAATCTACCATTCCCACTGATGTTGAGTAAATTTTGACATTTAAGAGTTTTAACATTTAAAAACGCATCTCCAGATTTCTTACTGAAGACCAGACAACCCATATTGGTGGTGTCCCTCCAAACATTTTCACATCCACACTTGTTAAAACATCTGCGTCTACAGAAAGTTGTTGCACCACACTCTCCACTTAGTATAAACCTGCTTCCCAAAGCGATCACAGGTGGTCGTAGTGGTTATCTTCAAAAATGGGTTGGGATTTTAAAACCCCTGTTGTCTGAACTCCACTTTGTATGGCATATGCATCAACTGGTCATGTAACCACATCAGTCCACCACTGAGCAGTGAGATGGTCTCCTCACAACAGAGAACTCCTAATTTACACAACAGCAGTTAAATGAACTTCTTGGTTTCGGTTGAGTAGCGAGGAAGCAGCAGCCAGATCAGGGTCTAACATTAATCATTTCTTGTGGAAGTACCCAAATATTTTGGGCAACTGAAAATTGATCTCATGCATTGTTGTGTTTGAAATTTTTTATACTGTAGGACTCAGAATTTGTTTTCCAGGAATTTCTGTGTGTGGTTACTGTCATTTGCGTTCGGATTTCTGGATTTGGAGGACATCTCAATTTGTTGGCATTTTCTTTTCTTTTTTTGGTAAGACCCAAATCTAGTAGCAGCATTAAAAAAAACACCTAGCAGCACAAAGTAACAGCAGTTTTGTGGTTTTTGTTATCTTTTGAGAAAGTTAACATTAGATTTTTCTGTCCCAGATAAAAGGTAACATATAACATTGAAAAATTCCTAGCTGGGATGATGAGATGATGATCAGATGCGTAAAAGGGTAAAGAGATTGTTTCAGGGGAATTGCTTAGCAGGGCTGTTTCAGTTTCAGTAAAGGATTGCAGGACGTTTTTGATCAGATACAAGGCACTATAGATTTTGCTATAGAACGGCTAAATTAGAAGGATCTGGGCTGAGAATAAGAGAGAGGAGGGACTGCGAAAAGTTTTGACCGACGATAGCGATAGTCTGAGGGAAAGTAAAAGTAAAAGTTGGAGAGAAGAAAGAGCGGAGAGACTGATCCAGTGAAGGAGTAGAGGAAGAAGAGGAAGGGGATGTGGTTAGGACTGCATCTCAGCACGCAGCATCCATGGAAACCAACAGCAGAACAGCAACCTGTAGGGAGGAGTAGGAAGCACCAAGTGACGAAGAGTACAGGAAGAAGAGAGATGAGGAAAAAGAAGAAAGGTAGAAAAAGAGTAAAGTTATATTAGTAAAAGAAAGGAATCAGACTGAATTAGCACAGCAACACAGACAAAGAGCTCACATTTCCGTTGGTTCCTTTGTCACAAATCAGGATGTGAATGTTGCACAAAAAAGTAAATAGCTAATGTTTTCAGATTTGTTTTGGGAGGAAATCTGAAACTAATTTCTGAAATGTTGCAAAAAAGAAAATGCAAGTCGTGTTTGTTTGCTTGGATCAAAAAGTCTTTATAATGTTGTCAAAAGGTGGCAGGTAAGGTTATGTTACACATGGCTGAAATAATCAGTTTATAAGAGGATGTAAACCATTAAACCAACCGTTAAACTAGAAGTAACATAACCAGACTTTATCTTCCATGAGAACAGTTTCTGAAAAGGTCACATGCTTGTAGTGCTGCAGCTACATTCACTTGTGTTCACCAACAGGTTTACTGACACCTTTTCTATAATGATGTAATTCCTTAAACATCAATTTCCTATAAACAGGGTAAAGGATAAGAAGGACACTAAATAACATACTATGCAAGATGTTTTATTATTTATTAAATCAGTCATGTTCTCATTACCTCTTGTTTTTTCTTCAGAAACCATCTGAATATACAAAAAGCTGTATCCTCTACTATTTATACTGTCAAAATACAGTGTGTCTGTTCTCACCTGGATATGGAGCTCTCAGAGGTCAGGTCTTTAGGAGAACGCATCGTGTTAAAGTTACGCTTGGGTTGTGACACTGCAGGAGGCAAAGGAAACAGTGCATTAATGACTTTTTATTGATTTAGGGAGTAGATACAGAGGCTGAAACCTCCATCACAACACAAACGCACCAAAATGCTGACATCTTTGAGCTTCAGATGACTGTAAGACTGATGAAAGACACTTACTGGTGACCTGGTGGACTTTCTTCACCATTGAGTTGTCGTTCTGTGAACCATCTTTAGGGCCTCCAATTCTGAAACAAATAAACAAACTTTTTTTATGATGTTGCACTTCAGAAGAGCAAAATAGGACCAGATCAAAAACCTGTACTAATCTAGTGTTTTATCATTTTGCAAAATTGCAGCTGTTAACAAATGCCACCAAAACTGGATACCACTAGGTGCGTTCTGGCGCATAACATACGTCATGACCAAGCAGTAGCGATTGGTTGAAGCAGAAAGTATCTGCCCACCATAGAGCAAATGTATGCCAGTGGATAAGTTTCAGCCGCTTTGCACAAAGTGAAACGATGTAAAAGCATCTGATGCATCAGGCTAGGCACAAGTCACTAAAATTGTGTTGGTAAAAGTTAGGAAATCTAAGAAAAAAGTTAGTAACACTGCCTGTTAATGCCTTTTTTTTTTATCTATCTAATAAAAATAGCCAATGAGGAAACTACATCACTGTGTTGGCCAACCAACAACTGACCATAACCTTACCTCTGAACGCGGGAGGGTGGAGCAAACACTCCATATTTGGGCAGGCAGCTGAAATAACGGACTCCAAACACTGAGCCATCATGTTTTCCTGTTGGCTGATCGAGCTCAATACCAAACCAGTAACCTGCAGGGACATGAATGTTGCTTATTGTCATCTAAGCACAAAACTACCAACAAAAACAGAGTGTGCACCACCGAAAAGTGGTAGACCAACCTGGAGCAAAGTCAGTTTTGCCGTAGAAGCGAACAATGCCGTGTTTCTGTCCAGCGACCAGAACCTGATCACCAACCTCCACATTCAGTCCCTCTGGATCCAGACTGGCAACTGACGACTTCTTCCTCTGGGCTGAAAACACACAGAAAACAAACAAACAATGTTAGAAACATCCTGATCCAACATTGGATGACTACATCTTGTTTAACAGTATAAGTATGGTACCTTTCTCTCGCTCTTTCTCCTTCTTATCTTTTTCCTTCTTGGTCTTTCCAGCGAGACGGGAGGCCAGGTCCATACGAGGGGTTCGGGGGGTGGAGGTAACAGATGAAGGCGTCAGGTCCAAAGCCTTGGAAATCTTTGACACTGGGGCAAAAATCCCTGAAAACAGAGAAGACAAATGTGCTAAAACCTCAGAACTGACAGAAACAGATCAATGAGATTGATGTGTGGTTTTCGTGTCTGCTGGATCAGTCCAAGTCCAACATTCACTCTCGGTTTACCGGTGGTTTGGCATTCACCTACTCCTGAGAGAACCATTCAGATCATTAGCTGCTAACCTTCGTCTGATATGAGTAAGTGTATAAAAAGCATCCAGAGGACTCTGCCCTAAAGCCAGTAGTTAATAAGATTCATAAGAGATTTGTCTGAGTGTCTCACAATGTCCAAAGAACACAACTTTTATGACCCCACAACCCGAAAAGTTTTGATAGTATTAAAGATTTCTAGTTATTTTTCCAACACCAAATTATTTTGAATCTTATGCCTGTGCTACTTGGTTCTTTTTCAGTGTAAAGGGACCCTTGGTCAATCTTTTCTGACCTGTTTTCAAGCTCAAGAGTTTCTGCAATGGCATTTTTTCATTTGTTAGGGTGAAATTTACAGGTGAGTGGGTTGCTCCAACTACTCTTCCACTGCATTAAAACCAGCCCTCATGTTTGCTGAGGTCTTGGCAAAAAAAAGAGGTTATCCCTGGTGGTATGCCTCTGCCAACAATTCCAACTAACCTTTCCCTTTGACAACCAAAATATAACCAGTCACTTGCAGGTCAGTGGATTTATGCCAAATTTGAGGAAATTCCCTTAGAGTGATTTTGAGAGATCATATAGCCAATTATAGGATGGACAAAGGGGCATTCCCAAAGTACAATTGTATCATTCACTGGTGCAAAGGAAAATAAATTTCTTGGATATAATTGTCCGGTTCAGTGCAACGTGGTTCCCACAATAAGATTCTTAAAGTCTGAAGGTTCTTTATTGAACACAGCATCAACCGTGTGCCATGTTATCATCAGTCATCCTATTTCCACTTGCGGCCTGACATGCATATGTGCACCTGTTCTGTTAGCTGACACTTTGTTCTCCTCTGTCAGATTAGTCTAATATTAGCCATTGCCACCTGCACTGGTTCAGTCCAGCAGATGCTCAAAACATGACAAGAGAGGTCACAGTCAATAGCAAGACAGTTGATGGAACTAAACTTTGTTCTGCAGTCCTATAGCATGTTTGGGTGTTGCTGCAACAGAGGTATGTGCTCCAAGCTAACTCAAAGCTTAATGCACCAAGCTAACACCATTGTTAGCATTAGGGTCAGGGGTTAGCCTGTTTAGCCCCAGAGCTTCCTGTGCAGAGGGGAGAAAACTTGTTAATTCCCCCTGGCAGCAGTTGTTACCTAGTTTAGGAGGGCAGATGAAGTAGCGAACACCTCCAACGCTGCCATCGTTCTTTCCCTCGGGCTCGTCAAGCTCCACGCCAACCCACTGACCACTGGCAAACTCTGTCGTACCACAAAACCTCAGAGTGCCACTCTACAAGAGACGGAAAGACAAGGACTTGAAGTTAAAGTGAAATTATTTCTTGTGCTGGAAACATGACTGCAGAGATCCTGTTAGGTTGCATGGAGGCAGATGATCTGGGGGTCTGCTGCTGTATTTTATAAAGGGGGGGAGGGAAGGAAATGTAAGTCAGCACAAACATAAATGAAGTGTGAGTGAATAGATTTTAATTTGTCATGTTACAGGAAGAAAACATGTTGTCAGCGTGGTGTCAGTTCAGTTTAGTCTACGACGGTTCAGCCGGAGCTCAGCCCAACCAACCTGTCTGGGGTTTGCTTCCGGGTCGTCATCTCTGCTCTGGTCTCTCTGGAGCTACACAGCGAGAACACACTGTTCAGAGCTCATACAGCTTCAATCTGTGCTGCAACCATGCATTCATTTTTAACTTTTTTTGACCTGTGTGGTAATGCCACACAATCATTGTCTATGAAATCCTTTGCATATGTGGCGCTGCTGTTACCAAACAATGATAAGGTCTTACCCCTAACTACGATAGCATCAATTTCAATTTTTTTGTTAGGTTTTTCTTCCTCATAGTGAAGATTTTTTGAAGATTTTAAAGATCATCAGGCCTGGACGTGGCACAATTCAGTCAAGCCTGAAATGCCTCAGAAGTGTCTTGAAAAAGGATAATCCACCTGACCACTATGCCCCCTAGATAGACTGATTTATCAATGGAAAGTGTCGATTTACAGTGCTGACAGAGTAAAAATTCAAATACAAAGATAGGGGAGGCTAAAAGAAACTGGAATGGGGCCATAAATGAATGCTAGTGCTATAACAGCCACACATTAAAGCAAAAATAATTCCATGATGTACCTGTTTGATTGGCAATTGGATATTTGCAGATATCCAGAATATCTGTTGATAAAAGATGTTTGTTTTCCCCGGTATTACAAACCATTGTCTAGTTGGTTTGTCTACAAAGTTAACAAAACATAAAACCCACAACTTTACAAATATGCCATATGTGTTGTATACATGTCCAAAGAATGAAAACCATTTACAGAACCTGTATAAAATTTTGAACATTGCTGCATTCAGAACAATGTGAAGACTTTCTTTGGTACACTACGATCAGTTCAGTTTTAGTATATCCTTCAAATGAAGTCCTTCTTAAGCTGCGTCAACTATTTTGTTTAAGGACATCTGTTCTGACTTTGTGGTCCGACTCATGAGATCCCTGACCTTCATGTCGTCCAGTATCACTCGATCCCCCAGCTTCAGCCCCAGCGAGGACAGCATTAGGTTTCCAGGGATGTTGTCGTAGTTGGGGAGCGTGGCTCGGGGAAGGTTGCAGCTCAGAGGGACGGCATCCAGCAGCAGCTGCTTCAGCTCCTTGGCGACCATGGCCGCCTCGGCCTTGTCCAGGCTCATATCCATCGGGTCAGGGACCACCTCCCCTGGAACCTGGCCCTTATCGTTCTGCACAGACAGAATAATTCAATTTAATAGTGACAATCGATTGATGACTGATTACTGTGTGACAGAAATCAGCATTTACCCGAACGGTGGGGTTGGCGCCGTGCTCCAGGAGACACTTTACTGCTCCCAGACAGAGGTTGGACGCTGCGATGTGCAGTGCGGTACCATCGTGGAAATCACTGCATGTGGAGTTCATCACTGGAGAACGCAGAAAAAGAAGTTGTTAAAACGTATCATCTATCATCTGTCATGTACCTGCAGCCTCGCCTCGTCCACGTCCACGTCCATGAGAGCGTTTAATTACCTCTGGGTTTAGCGGCTTTCAGCAGAACTCGGATCAGTTCTGGGACGTCGAAGTAAGCGGCGTAGTGCAGGGCGTTCATGTTGGTCCAGCGGCTCCTCAGGCTCACGTCGGCGCCCAGAGAGATCAGTTGACTGGTGAGACGCAGCGCTGCCGCCGGGTCGCCTGCATTGACCAATCGGGACAGTGACTATTTCAGTGGACGTAACTTTTCTAAGACGTCTAGATCTATTACTAACCATAATACACAAAAATATTTGAGCCCTTTTTATTGAAGTTTTCAACCTTTGAATGCAATAGATACAGGAGGCCGAACTGGCAAAAATATCATACATATTATATGAAGTGTTTAAAAGCATCACTTGTTTTTCTTTGTTCAGATTCTTTGTCCATTCAAATTGAGAGAAAAAAGCTATATAAAAACCTATAAAACCTATATAATTAAGTGTTTTAGTTTAGTTTTTTGCATTTTTTGTGTGTTTGAAAGGTTTGAACTATATAGTATTGTAGTGTCTTACCGACTCCGTGAGCTCCGGCCTTACAGCTGTAGTGAAGCAGCGTCATGTCGGTCAAACCGTCGCGGTCGTTCACGTGGCAACCACGCTTCAGGATCTGAAACACAAGTTTAAGTTTGTTAGTTAATTTCACTTCGAATCAGGGAGTCTGTGTTTTCAATTACAACCTGAACCAACGGAAACGAAACAGCCGCAGCTTCAGTGTGATAATAATGAAATAAAAATGATATAAAACCAAACAGAAATGTAGCTATAGTAGTTTTGGCTTCTGACTTGTTTTATTGTTTTTATTCCTCCAGGCTGAGTCAGCTTCCTGCTGAATCACGATCGAGCCTCAATGACTTTCCATCTCTCTCTCTCTGCACCACTTTCTCTTCTCAGCCATTTTAACTGGGTCATTATCACAACGTTTGTTTCTAACAACAGAGACTCTGCCGCTCTTCTGTCCGGAGTCTAGGACAAAATGGAGGTTTATATGTAATGGAGGTTTTATAATTTCAATTCAGTTTGTGGACAAAGCTACAGTTTTGTTTGGAGTAAATATCCAGAGACAAACTTACAAAAAAACCAACAACATAATTTAAAAACAGTTTTACTCCAGTATCACTGTAATGCTAATCACATCACGACCTTGAAGAAAAGCCTCCGATCTCCATTGTTTCATTTTACATGTTTTTTCTACGCCTGTTGTTACATTTTCAGTAACTAGGTTCAGACTTTAAATCGTAATTACATAGAAATATTTCAGCGGTTGAAACTTTGGCTACATTTTAACATTGCTCAATGCCATTCAGAGAGATATCACATTGTTCATTATCTGAGTGTGTGTGTGTGTGTGTGTGTGTGCCCTACAGTGTTTAATGTGGGTCAGTGTGACAATGACGGCCCACTGGTAGATTCAGCTTTTGTTCCAGAACAGTTGAAGCAGATGTGAGCTGAAGATTTGACTGAGCTGCAGTCACAGTTAGCGTCATTAGCTTCTGTCTGTGCTCTGGCTCCCAACTGTAACACTTCTCGACGAATTTTAAATTCTTTTTAAGTTTTTACGCAGTTTTTAAAAAAGTTCAAATCCTTGTAAAGTAAAATCCAGATTCTGCAAATTCTTGACTCTCTTATTTTGAAAGGTCACGATGACTTTAACCTTTGACCTTTGGCCTCTAAAATCAGACCGATGCATCTCTAACTCTCAGTAAATGTTAGATTGCACCAAGTTTGAAGAATTTCCCACATGGCGTCGGGAGGTGGAGCTTTCTCACCTCGTTGCCGATGACGTCGATCTTGTGCTGCACCTGAGGAACCCACTGCCTCACGATGGCGAACAGCTCGGGGATGGTCGTCCGCGGGTCCACCAGGATCTCTAGACACGCGCTGTCGTTAGGGTCGAAGAACGTAAAGGCTGCGGGTAGAGAGATGAGGTCGTGATGTCACAAGGTCATGATGTCACAGGAAGTGACATATAACTCTAACAATATGACAGGAAGTAGTTAGTACACTATTACACAAGTATTCTGTAGTTACTACGTTATTACAAGAGTCCTCCTTAAATACTGCACCATTACATGAGTACTCAGTAGTTACTACCTTGTTACATCCATTAATACAAAATACTACATAATTTCACTGGTAGTATTTACTATATTATCATACAATAACACTCAGTAGTCAGTACTAAAGCGATCCTTTATACAAGTATTTGTTCATTGTTACATTAGCACTCAGTTTGACATGTTATATGACAGTATTTAAGGTGGTATGATGTGATTTAAGGTGGTATTACCGTAGTCCTTGGGCAGCGGGGCCTGGGCAGATGGATGGACCATAGCGCGGCGCCGCGGCTCATGAACCGGACTCTGGTACTCAGACACTGACAGCGGTTCAGGCTCTGGCTCTGCCTCCGGCTCTTGATTGGCTGCTGGATCCTCCTCCTCCTCCTGCTCATCTCTCTCCTCCCGCTCGTCCTCCTGGTCGTCGTCCTCCTCCGCCCGTTCCTCCCCCTCCCTCTCTTCCTCCTCTAGTTCATACTCCTCTCCCTCCTCTTCATCTTCGTCCTCCTCCTCGTCTTCGTCTTCCTCCTCCTCCTCTTCCTCCTCTTCGGTCAGAGCCTCCTCCTCCTCCCTCTGGACCCTCCCCTCCTCCTGCTCCTCCCGGTCATGCCTCTCCTTCTCCTGCGCCTCCAAGTTCTCCTCTTTAGTCATGTTGTTGCAGGTCGGCCTGAGGGAGAAGACACATTATGAACACAATAAATCCATTAGCACGTTAGCATTAGCCACCAGGAAGTACCACTCCCATTGGCTGATGATCAAAACAATTAATTTATAGCTCTACTCACATCTGGAGCCTGCAAACCTTAAAACCTGGAACCAAGATTATTTCTGGAACCAGTATGATATTCAGAACAATTATCTGGAAACAAATGTCTGGGATCAAGCCAACGTTTGGAACCAGAATAATGTCTGCAATCAGGCAAATGTCTGGGACCAGGCTAACGTCTGGAACCAGGTTGACGTCTGGAACAGAGGCAGTTTCTCTGAGACTGCAAGCGAAGCTCAGCTTGTCTCAAAATGTCAAAAATGAAATGGTCAAATTTGTACGGTCGTGTTAACATTTCACTGACTACAAATGCGTTCAAGATGAGATCGTTCAGAATCAGCAGCTTATCACACTGAGTCGATGTTGTTAACTTCTCATACATTCCCATAGCGCTGTTTTCTTATATGGTTTATGGTCAATGCATTTGACAGTTTTTTCCATTGCCTCGAAACTCGACGGTCATTGGATAAATGCCACGATTTTGTCCCGCCCTGGGCGCTCAGCGTCTCTGGGGGTGAATGGAGCTGTGGACGGGCCTTGGCCGGCCTGGACGCTGAGCTTCCGCATGATGATTGGAGGATCAGTCGAAAGGCTGAATCCCGTTTTGATTGACAGGTATTTTGAGATATACACCGTCACTTGACAGCTCAGCTCGGTCCCATAGCGGATTTTGCAGGCGAAGTCGAAAGACAAACTGCAGCCCATTTGTTGGTATTTGCTCGGCGAGATTACTTGTCCATTTCTTACACTGTAAAAGACACCTACTTGGTGCGATAGGGTCACAGGGCATTTTCTTAAAAAGGAACGGAGGGCATAATTTACATATAAATAAACTGACAACTTTTATGATGTAAGCCGACAAATAGCTTCCCCTCTTTGAAAGACCAGCAGGCGCCACTGGTCTGGAACCAGGCTAATATCTGGAACCAGGTTGACATCTGCAATCAGGCTAATGTCTGGAACCAGTCTAACATCTAAAACTAGGCTAACGTGTTGTTGCACATGTGTTAAACCTGTTTTGAACCAAACCACTGGGAACCATCAACCAAATACCACCAGGTCTGAATCACAGGCAGGAAAACATTACCTACAGAGGAAACAAGGTCCCAGATAATCCAGTAACGTCCTTATAATGTCTGCACATAACTGGGTTTTATAGAGACCACGAACATTAACAGTCAGAGAACGTTTTTACTCTGAACAGACGCTGTGAAGGTCAGAGGTCAGAGAACGTCCTCACTGTTACGAGAGACTTCGCAGATACAGTCTGACGAGAACTCGTACAAACACAGATGATCTAAACAGACGGTTCACGCGTTTTATGTAATCTGTGACGTCATCAGCTGTGACATCACAGGTGACTCCTCAACGTGGCCATCTGACACGAGACGGCGAAAAAAACGGGACAAAGGTAACACGTGCGACGAGAAAACGGCGAAAGTTATTAAACGATGAAAATGTGTTCAATTAATCTGAAAAGATGGATCTGACAAACCACACAACAGCATTTAAGGTGGCATGGCATGTTATTTGACAGTATTTAAGGTGGTAAAGCATATTTTGTACAGTATTTAAGGTGGTATGACATATTATAACACAGTATTTAATGTGGTATGACAGCATTTAAGGTGGTATGACATGTCATAACACAGTATTTAAGGTGGTATGACAGTATTTAAGGTGGTATGACATATTATAATACAGCATTTAAGGTGGTATGACATCAGAATGTTATTAGAATTCATCATAAATGATCTAAAATAAAGATCTTCATGATATTTCCTATTTATTAACATATTCTTGTATAATTTAATCCTATTTTGACATCAAATATTTATTATATTCACGTTGTTATGTTGTTGTTTACAGGCCTGTGTGTTTACAGTGACCTTGTCCTGAGTCGAGGAGCAACGTCACTTATGGGAATAAAATCCACCGACGATAATTTTATTATTTATTTGAAAAAAAAAAAACATTTAGAGACAAAAACGTGATGTTTGCTGAAAAGAGAGGAAGCACGTGATGGAAGAGGGAGAGGATGCTGCCACGGCCTCCTCCTCCTCCTCTTCATCAGCCTCCATTTTACATCTCATCCTCCTCAGATTTTCACAAACATCCGCTAAACCACGCGCGCGTTTTAGCGCAGACAGCGCAGTGCAGCGTCACGTTTCTGATCAAACGTCGAGAAAAAAATAAAAAATAAGAATAAAAATAAAAACAGACAAACCACAGAAACGAAACGTCGCAGCTTCACTTTGACGTTTTTGTGCCAATGTGCGTAGTGAAAAACGCCCCGCGAGCGAACAATGAGGGCGCGTGCACACGCACCAAACGTACACACGCGCGTCAAACCTCTGATCTGATATAAATCTGATTTTATATCAACATTTCATGCCAATATCTGACATCAATATCAGTATCGTTTTGTTTTGAACACCGTCTCATCCTCATCATCCTCATCATCACAGCATCTCCATCCTCTCACATAAAACCGCACGTGATCATCATCAACAACAATGATAATAATAATTATTATTATTACAGTAATAATGATCATTCTTGTCGCAGCAGATTCAAATATAAAAGCAGAGTTTTCACCTGAGTACAAGCCGCTGATGTCGCTGGTGAATCTGGTCCACAAACACTGAAGCTGCGATCGTCTCCTCTCTCTCCACCACCTCCCTCAGTGAGTCAGTGGCGTCACGTGACGAGTAAACACGGTCGACACAGACTGAGCACTTCCATTTATTGGGTTTGAGTGAAATATTTTATATACATATATTTCCAAAAATGTCCAAAATTGCATCTAAAACAAAAAAATATATAAAACATTTATAGAATATGATTATATTTGTAATGTGATATATTATATTATAATAATATATTTGTAGTATTTTTTACATAAATTTAAAATTATAAAAAAAAGGCCTCTGTTTGCAAAACATAAATGCAGTATTTATAATTTCATGTAATTTTTTTTATTTGAAAAAAAAAATGTGCCAAGTCATTATAATGTTAATGTTAAGTCTGATATGGGAATGAATGGAGTGAACAGCTGCTTTTTGCTGCTCAAACATCACGGATGGTTCAAAACTCCACCGAGGACTGAGTCATTAGTTCGTACAATTTTCAAGGCTGAACTGATGTATCCTCGATGTCGCTAAAATACCCACAATCCTCCACTGCACAATGATAGAGGAAGGGAAGCAGCAGCAACACTCATTGAAATATATAATATATCACATACATATTTTTTATCTTTATTTTTTGCAGGGTTGATGTATACTTCCATATTTACTAGTCTGTGCCATCTGTCCATTGTACGTGATTCAAATGCTAGCGGAGTGCGTAGCCTCGTCTCCGTAGCATACGACTTCCAAGGCGAACGTTCTGTCAAAGAATCACCCTCGGCTTTGAGAAACGGCCTAAATCCCAAACGGAGCCGTGATAACTGCTCCAACACGAGAGTTGGGCCAAATATGAAATTGTGATTATTTCAAACAATTACTCATCGACTTGACCTTGAACCAGTGGATGTCCTTGAACCTGAAATTTACCTTCATACCTTCATATTTATGAACCTTTCGAACTATAAATTATTGAATGTTGAAATGTATCGTATAAAATAATAAATACAAATCAATAAAATCACTGATGTAGCCTCTTGAAAACAAGTAAAGAACTAAACTGATATTAAAATACAAACATATACTTTAAAGGTGACAGAGAATAGTTGAACTGGGTTTTGATCCTTACGCAATAAAATGTTGGTTGGATGTTAACGCCTCAGAAGCTTCATAAAAACCTCTCAGAAAGATATTTTAGGTTGGAGGTTTAAACACATGGTTTTGCACCTATTTGGCATCTTTTTAGGCTTAACTGACAACCTCATTATGAAATACAAGCACTTGACACTGATTGGCTCCTTCACTGTCACTCATATGAATGTAACTTCTCCGGCTTCATAACACAGACAAGGGGAGGGAATGAATCAGAGTGGGGGGGCAGTGACATACATTTATGTCACAAAACAACCATTTTTGAAATTGGCCCATTTTCTAGCGACATTTCTAAAAGAGCAGTTTTTCTAAAAGATGTTCAGAATTTCTAGAACTTTTCGCAGGTTCCTGAATGTGGGTGGACGACCGTTCTTCAACACGCGTGAAAACGCTTTTTGGTTCTCTGTCAACTTTAAATTCCAGAACAATTAGTGCTTAGCATCGCTAGCTCTTAGCATAACACTCGTACAAGGTATATATATACCTTAAGTCATGTCTTCACCTGAATTTTTTTGTTTTTTTACATCATGAGATCCGCTTTTTTATCCCCATAAGGGACAATTAATAATGTCCTCGTAATGTCATTAAAAAAAAGAGAAATATCTTGTTTTACTGATCCCAATACATCATTTCTTTCAAAGATGACATGTATGGCAAAATGGGGACTTTGGTCCCCATAATGGGAATATGTTAACAGGTTTAAGTACCCACAATGTGGGAAAAACACATACACACACACACACACACACACACACACACACACACACAATTCAGTAGGTGGAGTTAAACAGGCGTGTCCAACTGTTTTTCACAGGAAAAAGAAACTGAAAATATCTCTGCAGCTCGTTGAATATTTCTTTTTCCATAAAGATAAAACAACAACAGTCTGAAAGGTCCAAGGTGAGTTTTGACTTAATATTTTCTTGCTTTTATTCAGATTGAAGTTTCTTTACTTTCACCTCAGAGTTACAGTCTAAACGAATCAGAGACTCTGTGTCAGTGGACTCTCTTCACTTTTATGAGTCGTTACATTGAACTAACTGAAATCAGCAGCTTCCCCGCGTTGCCTTTTCCAACTATGCCTCAGCAGTTCTGGTAAACCAAAAAAAAAAAAAACTGGCAGCAAAAACAGACAGTTTGACTGGAAACGCTGAACACAAAATACAAAAATACCAGAATCACACACAGTAAATGACTGAATGACAAAGTGTTTTATCTGCAGTCACTGTACGAAAAGTAACAAAGTTACATTTTCAATTGTTACTAAATCAAACAATATCATGTATGTAAACTGATTTTAGATTACACCGTACTTAAGGAAAGGTAAATCTTATTATATGTTATGTATTAAGTCTATTATGTCTGCTTCCCCGAGGTAGAAATGTGTGAGAAGTAAACGTATTCACATAAAGTTTAAATAATACAGTTTAAAAACAGATTACATCGTCACATACACTGAACAAAAATATAAACACAACACTTTTGTTTTTGTTCCCATTTTTCACAAACTCAGAGATCATTTTCTATGTACACAAAAGGGTTATTTCTCTCAAATATCGTTCACAAAGCTGTCTAAATCTGCGTTAGTCAGCACTTCTCCTTCGCCAAGATGGATTTCACTAATTAGCTGATCAACCTGGCCGAAGAGTTGTGCTAATTAGAATCAGATGGTTCATGTGAATGGTTGGAGCAGGAATGTGGCAGGACTTTTACTTCCTGAAGCCGGACACCTCCACCTCTGCTAACAGGGTCTGTCGAACAGCCATTGGACTTCCAGGATTCTGCATATACTAATGTTTGTGCTAATGAGGAACGTTAATGCTGAATGAATCCAGTAACAGATCCAGATGTTCAGAACTTCCATGGTGGTCGTTGTTTAGACTCATTGTCCTTTCCTTTCTCACACAGCGATGGCCTCAGCAATATTTCTACCTGAGGAACAATTCAAGTGTTCAATCTGTTTGGAGGTTTTCACTGAACCCGTCTCAACACCATGCGGGCACAACTACTGCAGAGACTGCATCACAGGCTACTGGTCCACCACCAACCACAGCCTTTGTCCACTGTGTCAGGAGATTTTCCACCAAACCCCTGAATTAAAAGTCAACAGAGAATTCAGAGACATGGTGGAGATTTTTAAAAGATCTGAAAGAACTGCAAATGAAAACAGCGCACCCCTTGTCCAGCCCGGTGAGGTGCCCTGCGACGTCTGTGATGGGACGAAGCGCAAGGCTCTGAAATCCTGCCTGGTTTGTTTGGCGTCTTACTGCGACACACATCTCCAGCCGCATCGTAACGCCCAGGCTTTAAAGTGGCACAAGTTGATCAACGCTGCGGAGAAGCTCGAGGACAGAGTCTGCAACAAACACCACAAGATGAAGGAGTTTTTCTGCAGCCAAGACCAGAGCTGCGTTTGCGTCGTGTGTCTTAAAGACGATCACGTGATGCACGAAGTTACGTCTTTAGAAGATGAGTGTAAAGAGAGGAGGAAAAAGATCAAGCTAATGACAAGAGAAGTCAAACTCAGTCTGAACCAGACGTGCATCATGTCGCAGAGGATTCAAAACTCCATGACGCGCGGTCGGCAGGAAGTGGAGAGAGCTAAAGCAGAAATCAACAAAGCGCTAGTGGCTCTGGTGGCGTCGATCGAGGCGAAAAAGATGAATCTGTTTGAGCTGTTGGAGGAGAAGCAAGGTGCATCAGAGCGACAGACCAAAGCTCTCGTGAGACATCTTCAGCTGGAGATCGTTGAGAACCATCAGCTGATTAAAAAGCTGGAGGATCTTTCAAAGACCGACGACGACTTCAGACTCCTCCAGGACCTGCCGGTTATCCCGACCCGTTCAAACTCAGACAGCCGACTTTTGGCCTCTGCTGTGACCAAAAGTCTCCTGAAAGCTGAGAGCGTGAAGAGCAGGTTGGCCAAGGTTGAAATGCTGGTCAACAACCAGATGGAGGAAATTATCAGAGATGTAGATAAAGACATGACAGCTGAAGGACCAGCAGACACCAAAACGCAGACTGTGTTTGACGACGATTTAGGGAAAATCCAGAGGGAATATGCGACAAACATGACGTTTGACCTTGATACAGCACATCCTTCCCTCATCATCTCAGAGGACTTAAAACAAGTAAGAGATGGAATCATGAAGAGGGAAGTCCCAGACAACGCCGCGAGGTTCGACACGCTGCATTACGTTCTTGCAAACACGGGGTTTTCTTTCGGCAAGTTCTACTATGAAGTCGCACTTCAAGGACAAATTGGATGGGAAGTTGGAGTGGTTCAAGAATCCATCAGCAGGAAGGGTGATAGGTTGTCTCTCAGCCCTGAAAACGGATGCTGGACATTGGGGTTATATTGGGGACAATGTCAAGCGAACACAAACCCTCCAGTTGTCCTTTCTTTGGCCGAACAGCCTAAGAAAATTGGGGTTTTTGTGGATTATGAAGGAGGTTTAGTCTCATTCTATAACGTTGATACCAGGGCTCTGATCTACTCATTTACGCAATGTGTTTTTAAAGCAAATGCTCAGATTCTGAGTAGCTTCTTACCATTCTTAACAAAAACCAGGATCTACCCTATTTTCAGACCAAGCAGCGAGATGAGGAGCGACAGCGCTCCTCTACAGATCACTCCTGTCAGCTGAAGTAAGGATCCAGGTCCAGAACCAGGACATGGTTCTTCAACTTCTTGGTCAATCTGGGTGAAAATTCATAGGATTTAGCAAAATCAAACATAAACGTAGACTTTAGACTTTAATCACGTGACGTTTCTATCTAGTTTCAAAATGAAGTGAAGTTATCCAGGACAGAATGAAGGTTGTGTATTTTCTACAAATTAAAACAAGCATGTTTGCCATTATCTTTCTTTGTTCTGGTTCACTGTATTAAAGTCTGCTTTTATTCATTTAGTACAGAGTATAATTGATGCTAGAAAGTGCATTCCAGTCCAGAGGTTATATGGTGTGTGGTGCCTTGTGGTGGTCAAAGTCTGCATTTATATTTTTTTTGCATGTTTGGAAATGAATGCAGTTGAGAGAAACTTGATTTTGGAAGTTTGCTTTGAATTATTTGATATTTTTAAAACATGATTGTTTGTCAAAAAATGATTGTTTTTTCTATTTTATTTCTAAATGTATATGCAAAGAAGACTTTAAAATATAGGAATATGATCCAGAATAAACCAGAAGTTGTACCAAAGTATTGTTTAATTGAAGTTTGTCACAAATGTAAACCTCAGCAAAAAAAGAAACTGGTCAGTTATGCAGTTAATGCATAAATCATTTTACACATTAAGTGAACAAACCTAGAAATTTACACAACTGGGCGATCAAACACCAGCACAAAGGTGTCCAATTTGAATCAAATCAAAATTGTCACAAAAATCTCAAATTTGCCATTTTCCCAGCAAACTGAAGTGAATTTAATCCGTCAATAAAACATACAGACAATACAGTTTCTATCTACTCAACAGCCTTTAATGCAGCAAAAGTCCCGTCTCAGGACCTTCACCCTCTTTTGGTCTTTAAAGCAAAAAGGTTATTGCCATTAAACTGCAATTATCAACATTTAAATATCAGTAACAGCAGCTCATCTCTGATCAGGAGGCAGGTTTCCATCTTTGAATGTCATAGGTCCATGTTTGGACCGGTCACGCTTCATGGACACACAACTGGATTCAGGAGACTCTGGTCTGTCATTGTGGATCCTAATAATTCTACAGTTTCATAGTTAGGAGCAGTAAAGTGTCTGTTTATAGATTCTATCACATTCAAATCACATTCATCTCTTTTTTTATAATATTATGAAAGTCAAACATGTATATTACTTCCATCTACTGGTGGGAATGAGTATAACAACAGTTTTGTATAATGTCAGTTTCATTCAAAGACATTTTAATTAGACTAATATGATACTTATTAAAGCAAATAATGTAACAACAACAAAAAAGCTCACCTCTCATCTTTGAATGTAATGATTTCATGTTTGGACCATGGGCACACAACAGCAGTCTGTTCTGTCATCATGCGTCCTCACTGATCAGTTTAGATCAAATTAGATTATTTATCTATTAATCCCTCATTCAATTGTTACAGCAGCAGAAACAGTAAAGGAACAAAAAGAAACGCAAAGATGCTTCACTGATGAAACAAGAAATATTTAACACAAGTTTAAAATAAGGCCACAACTTTTAATTATCTAAAAAAAAATATATATATATATATATATATTCAAGATTATATATTAAAGATTATAGCAGATATTATGCATGATTTATTACATAGAAAATAATATGTTTCTAATAATACAAAATAACAAAATGAACACATTTATATAAATAGGATGTATAAATATATAAATAATAATAAAGTATATGTGCCAGGCAAAAAGTTTAAAACAATATTGGTGAAATTTTTGAATATTCTACTCAATATATTAAAGCTGATAGATTTATTATTGTAAAACAAATATAATTTATATACAAATTGAAAACCTCTGAACCGGTCGAACCCATCTGATGGAGGAGAAACCACAGGTGATCTCATCATCCTCTGCCTCCTTGTTACAACTAAAGTTTTAATTCCTCTTATATGTTTTGTATCATATGTCAGTTCCCAAAATATCATTATATTTTGTTATTTATGTCATAACAGTGAAGCTAGAAACATCTGTGTCGCCTCCTAGAGGCTGTAAGCAAGATGGCAGCGCTGGCGTCCAATGTCCACCATTTATATGTATAATTAATGGTGTTGTTGGTCATTTTACCTTCATAATTATTAATATTAAATATCTGTTGTTATTCTGTTGCTGTCTGGATAAAACTAGCTCAGCTGTCTTAGCTAGATAATTTAAAATCTAGCTAACAGCTTTTATTTTAGTGAAGTTAAAAGCTTTAACCTATAATAATACGTCATTACCACATTATTTTATTCCTATGATAAGTTCTGCTTGTTTTTCAGTGTTTATGATTCAAGTTGTTGTGTAATATGTGAAGGTATTTGGGGTATATAACCCTGACATCAGAACAGACTGTGGGCAAGTTGCCATCAACCATCATGGCCGTTTTGCATCGCAATCGAAGGTCAGACTCATTCTTGCCTCTGATTGGTTTAAGAACTCAACGCCCCGCCTTCTTACTGTTCCACGTGGCTTGGCAGCTCTCTGATTGCTCCGCTTTCCTGTCAATCAAATCAGTCTCAGCCAATCGAATGCTTTTGTCCTTCTGACTCGCGTCACTCACATTCGCCGGCTGTCTGTGAGCTAACACAATCCAAGATGTCGGCTACGTCTATGTTCCCCATGTGTGTGCGAGCGAGCCGGGGCCTCCTGAGGCTCAGAGGCGCCTCTTCGCACCGGGTCGCTGTTGACATCTCACGGACACTCTCCGAGGACAAACAGGCAACAGGAGCGGGCGGCGCGACGGGCGGACTGGCTCAGGCGATCCTCCAGGAGAGGCTCCAGCAGCAGCAGCAGAGCCAGGTGAGGTTACCAGTCTGACTGGGTGTGCTCGATTTTCTACCCGGCGCACAGCGGTGTGGTGGCGGAATGCGATCAGCACCAACCCCGCCCACACGAGCTGCCCGTGTACATCAAATGTGAACTACTCTGGTGACATTTCTAAGCTAGCTTACTTTTAAACATTTAACCCGACAGTCAAACGGTGACAGGGTGAATTAAAAGAGGACACGTGTTAGTTTTAATCAGATAAATGTCAGTTTTAGGAGCGTCATTTTCCCGCCGCACCACCTCGCTGTGAGCGCTGCGGTCTTCTGAATGAATGAACCTGAGATTAGCCTAGTTTAGCTAGTAGGCTAGTCGGCTAATGTTAGCATGCGTTTTTACAGGGTATGGTGGGTGTGCTATCGCTCTGTGCCGCCTCCCACAGACAGATTAGCCTTAACGGCCACTGTATTAAGTCGGATGAAGGGCAACACTGTAAAATATTCAAATAAAATATATATTTTATCACCTTCTCTGCTGTGACAGGTAGCATGTAGCCCTTGCATCAGCCCTGTGTGAAGGTTTTATTTTGTAGGAGCTGTGTGATAACCACTGATGAGCCAAGGTTTGTTTGGTTTGAAGGTCAGGACACTCAGCCTCCCTCCTCTACCTCCCCCCTTGAACCTCACTCTGATTACTCATCACAAATTTTATATTCCACATTAATAATAATTAGTCTAAAACTGATTAGGCTTTTAATTTGTAGGAGCCAATTTGCATTTTCTGTGTCTTTATGTCTTCTAGGGGGGCAGCCATGTTTCTACGGTGGCCTCATACAGGCAAATTAAACGCGTAGCCTCAGTGTTAGCTTTAGTGTTAGCTTCCCTAACTTTTCTGTTTGACCCCGCAGGGTCAACCTCCTCCTCCCGAGGAGACGGAAGGAGAACAGAAAGAAGACAAGAAGCAGAAGGAAAACACTGCCTACGCCAAGAAGATGGTGCTGAGGCTTGCGGGGCTCATGGGACTGGGCGGAGCGGTTGGCGTCATCTACATTTTCGGTGAGTGTTATATCATTTTTGACGTTGTGGGGCCGTGACAACAGATCAAAAGCGATTGGTCGAACCACAAAATGGCTCCGACGACAAATCCTCCTCAGACATGTCATCGCAGTCGCACAACTTCGGAGCAGCTAGCAAGCGAGCTAGCTAGCCTGTCATACGCGTGTGGGCCTTCACATTGCGATCGTCGTTGTTAACGTAGATGACAGAGATGAGTGGCGGACCATCCTGCTAACATCACCAGCTAGCACCACAGCGTTTTAAAAGTTGGTCCATACAAATGTTTTGAGTTTTACCACATACATATATATTTTTTTACATTTTAAAGACAAGTAAACCGTCACGCTAGCATCGTCAACCTGGCTTGTTTGAAAGATGGTGGAAGTCAGAAGTGGTGAAAAAGTGAAACAATATGTAGTTTTTGGCTTAAATTTATGTGGTGTAAAAAGACAAACTATCTCATTAAGTGACAGCTTTCCCCTGGTGGTGAAAAAGTAAAGTATTTAATGTAATGGTTTCCTTTCTCCATCAGTGTGGGCCGGTTGGGGTGGGGTTCAGGAGGTCGTAAACACGAGGTGTGATTGGTTTCCCACAGATGGGGGCGGGCCTAGCAGCTGCAGCTTGATTTTCAGAGTAAAGTTTGTCTGAGCTCATTTTGGGTTTTTGTCTCATCTCCTGTTGTGGATTATATGTTTGTTTTTTGCTTCTTTTTTTTTTTTAACACAAATTTGGATTAATGTGAATCTGTGAGGATATTCTGGGGGGAAAACGCTCTTTTCATTGGATTGGAATCATATTTACAGGTGGTAAAGCTGCAAAAATGGAAATTTTGATGTGATGGCTCATGATAAACACTTGTATTTTCACCGTCTGGCTTGAGGAATTTCTTTAAAAAAAAAACAGCTGCTGGCAAATTCATAAAGCTCAAAATTATATCTTTTTTATGTTTATTTTGTTTGTAAATGTAAATGAATTAACTTAAACAGTTTATTTTAGCTCTAGTTTGTGATTGAACTTTGTTTCAGGGTTTTTTTTGGTATTGTTGAGTGCTGTTCCTATTATTTTGTCCACCCCATTTTAAGTCATTGAGTCAGTTGGTGAAGCTCACGTCTGTAGATCACAGATTACTGGTCCAGTTTGTCTCTAAAAGTAACTACACGTTGGTTTAAACCCACAAATTCTGTTGTTTTTTCTTCTTCTACTATTTATTGTTGGCACATTATTTTCCAGGAGGACGAAACAAGCTTCTGTCACGTCGTTCAGTTATTGTTAAAGTTACATATTTAGTTGGTTATGTTGAATTAACTTATGATTTCAGATTTTGAAGACAAAACTGTTTCAGTTCATTAAATCTATAAAGATTTGAATTAGCTTTAGCCAGGTGTTCCTAATAAACTGAAACAAAGTGTACACTATTTTTTTGTTGTTGTTGTTGTTTTCAGGTGATAAACTGGTCTTTTATCTCTTCTCTTTTTTCAGGCACCAACTCCGTGGACGAGCAGGGGAACACGGTGAGTTTTACCGTCTCCCAGACGACCCTGTTAGCGTTAGCGGCACACTTTAGCACCCTGCTGCCAACGCTAATGCTGCCTTTTGATGTGCGACGGCGGTCGAGTCTCTTCCTGTGGAGAGTGTCGCTAACGGGCACACTTCACAGGCGCGTGTGGCGTGTGTCCGTCTGATAGGGGAGGGGGCGGGGTGAACGAGGTCACGTGACCAGGGAGGAGACGACCACGGGAAAGGAAGCAGCACACTTATCTCACCTTCGCCGTCCTTTTGTCTGCGGTCGTTGTATTGAAAGTTGTGAACATCAAAGGGGAGAATGATGGCGAGGTTTTGTTGCTTCGAGACGAAACTTGACATTTTTAATCCGTAAAAGTTTTATTAACTGAGATTGATTAAAAATGTGTGTTTGTAATAGAAATGTACCAGAAATATTGGTTGTAGGAAAGTGGCAAAATTGGAGAAATTGTGGCAGAAGAATGGAAACTTTAGTTGCCATTTTTGCTACGTAGTTTATTTTTAAACGTGCAAAAACATCGTTTCTTCCCCATTTTCTCAAAAGATGTAGAAGATGATTATTCGGATTCATTCAGACGTCTTTAAAGTGTCGACCTGAGAAGACGGTCGACTTCAAAGGGCACACTTCTCTCTCACCTCGGTCTCATTAGCTTCCTGTTAACTGTCCTTTGTCTCCGAGGCTTTGAAGCCGTCGCTGCGGGAAAGTTTCATGTCTCGAGTTCAAAAACCTCCACAAAGATCAGGATCAGGTTTAGAGTGTCAAGAGGTTTTTTATCTGAAACGTTGTCGGGTTCTTTCGGTTCTTTCTGGTTGATGCTTTTTGCGTCTTCGGGTGCGAACTAAACGAGCTACGGCCGCGGGAACGACGGCGACTACGACGTCTTCCGTGTAAGGTCGTTCGCTTCCTTTACAGTCGCCTTCAAAGAGCACACTTATCTCACCTGGACGTCCTGTCAGACGCCGCCGACACACTCCCGTTTGACGAGCGACACACTTATCTCACTTCTTCAGAGAACGTCTGTTAAACAGGACTCTGAAGTTTTTTTTCCCTTTAGTTTATTAAAATAATAATAATCTACAAGAAAGGTAGATGTCTCCAAATATCTCATCTCATCCAATAATTAAAATTTAAAACAAATTTAACCAGGGTTTCTCTGAGTTTTAGTTTAGTTTCTGAGTTTTGACAGAAATCTGTAATAATTTCTCATCAATATAAAGATTTAAAAAAAAAAAAAATTAACTTAATGAATGTTTTATTCAATATAATAACAAAATATTTCAATATAATATAAAAGGTTGAATGTAATATAGCCTTTTTTAACATTTTTCAAATTGGTAAAATAATAATGTAATATCTTTATATTATTTAGTATTTTTATTGTTAGTAGTTTAGTGTTATTAGTAGTATTATTTATTTGGATGTTGCAATACTGATTTTGGCCACAAGAGGGTGAACTACACCAGAAATTTACATCAGACTATAAACAGATATGTTTCCCTCCTGGTGCAGAGACACTTTTTTTTTTTTTTACTGATACATGAAAAAATAACACAATTCCAGAAAAGAAAGATTCTCACTGCTGTAGATTAGTCACATAATCTTTAGGTTTCAGAAATGTTTTAATACAATCTCGTGTGGAATATTTTTCTGTTACAGTGGCAAAATATAATCCATCACAAAAATTATGTTTAATTTATGTGTAATAAATAGATTATATGTAAATATTTTTATGATGTAATATCACATTATTTAAGTCCTTCATAGACTTGTAACATATAGAAATCTACATCAATGCAACATCGTGCGTCAGAGACGTGAAAACATATCGGACGACGTTGTTGACGTAGAACAGGAGGCGATAAAGAATCTATGATGCACTCGGCCCCGCCCCCTTTCCTCTTCCTCGCCGTTCTTCCCGTCGTCACACGTTATAAACTCTGCTTCCTGTTCAGCCAACAGGTCGAGACACACTTCAAAGCACAGACACGCTCCTCACCCTCCTCTCCCATCAACCCCCCGTCCCCGTCCCTCACTCCCTCCCGGAGGAGGTCACATGACCCGCAGCCTCCTGAGGTGAAACTATGGGAACAAACTCTTCAAAGGACGAAACGTCTGAGGCTGCAAAGTGAAAGCACGGGAAATAAATAATGAAGACGCGGCGAGGCATCAAAGAGTTAATTAGCTTTCTGTTATTTTATGTATTTTTTTTAATCAAAGAAAATATTTTCAACTTCTGTTTGACGCTGATATTACATACAGTTTAAAAAAGTATATGATAAAACAGCAGTAGGACAAAAATGAAGTGTCAACTGTTAGCTTAGCTTAGCACAGACACCTGAAGCAGAGCCGAAATGCTAGTCTTGTTTCCAGTCTTTATGCTAAGCTAGCTACAGATTCTCTCTAGCAGAGAGCAACGACAGGAAGCACAAGAAAAATGTTAGCGTAGCTTAGCACATACACTGGAAGCAGATGCAACCTGTTAGCATTGCTTAGCATAACAATTAGAAGCAGGTGTGAAGCTTTAGCCTTGTCTCCTGTCTTTGTGCTAAGCAAGGCTAACAATTTTGCTGCTTCAAGTCTCTGTGCTATGCTAGGCTAACAGAGCCTCTTTAGCTGTGCACAGTTGAAATTGTAAGCCTAGCTTAAAACAAAACCAGGTAGCAGAGGGAAGCTATTAGCTTAGGTTAGCACAAAACTAAAAAATAATTAGTAACTATTAGCTTAGCTCATCACCAAAACAATAAGCCTATAGAAACTGTCATCCTAGCTTAGCATAAATACTGGAAGCAAAGCATAATTGTTAGCTTGCTCCCGTTGTCTTTGTGTTAAGCTAGGCTAACAACAGAAACCGTTAAGCTAGCACAAAGATTAGAAGCAGATGGAAACTGTTAGCGTAGCTGAGCTCAACGATAGAGAGTAAAAGGAAACCGTTAACCTAGCTTAGCATAAGTACAGGAAACAGAGGGAAACTATTTAGCCTAGCTTAACACAAAAACATCATAATTATAGTTATTGTTACTTGCGATGAAGTTCTTCTTCATTGTTGACATATGATCCATACTAACTGGCTCCTTGGCTTCTTGTGCGACAGACATTTCTGCCTCAGATCATTTTAATTGCTTTTTCACATAAAACAAGACTAATGACATTTATTTCTCAGAACCGTTCAGATCCATGTGAATCAGCGTGACTCATGAGTCAAAGATACTTTATCGATCCCTGGGGGGGAAATTGAGTTTTGTTATGACTGATCCAACCAAGAGAAGATTTTAACCATAGTAGACATAAATATGGAAAACTGGAAAATCTAACATAGCGCAGCACGAAAGCTGGAAACGGGGGAGAAACTTTTAGCTTAGCTTCCTATCTTTGTGCTAAGCTAGGCTAGTAGTTTCCCTTAACGTCTAGTCTGTGTGCTGTAGACAGTAAGCAGGTGGAAACTGTTAGCTTAGCTTATGCGAAGCTAAGCTAACATTTTCCACACTAGATGTTGATGGAAACTGTTAGCTTAGCTTAGCACAATGACAGGAATAAAAAATGTTGACAAAACTAGTAATAGATGATGAGTTAGCATCAGCAGAAGCTTTCATATCTGTTGATGCCAGTTAGCATCACCAATATGTTTTTGTTAACGTCCCAAATAGAAAAATAAGGAACAATATCAGAATATTTACTTCCTGGTCAAACAATCAGAAAAAAACGTCATATTATTGTCTTAGTATTTATTCATCTTAAGACTTTATCCCTGCAGATATTTGCTACAGGTGGTGCTGTGTCCTATTCGCTGGACTAAATAGAAGCAGAAATATCAAATCACGAAATAATTTTTTTGCTTCCTGAAACCTGGCTAATGCTAACGCTAACTGTCACGTTAACAGACACAGACTGAAACATCAGGAAGAAACTAGAAGACTCTTACAGTGGAAACTGTTTGTTCCTGGAAGGAAGTGGTGAACCGACCTTTCAAAATAAAACTCTGATGAGTCATAAACTGGAATTTAATGTTCGTACATTTCGGTAAAAGTCAGTTGTAAATTAATTAAAGTAATTAAACTTTAATGTTTAGTTTAATTCAGCGTCAGTGCGTCATGTTGCCTTCAGGCGGCGCTGGTTTTTATCATTCTTTATTCTCTGATGTGTGGGAACCGCTCGTCCTCCCGCTCCCGAACCGAAGGCGTCAACGGGTTTTAACGACGCCGTTCACACCTACACACACACACACACACACACACACACACACACACACTCTAAAGCAGCTGTGTGTCGGCGTCTGCTCTGCTCTAAATGACCTCTAATGACCTCCTGTCACGACTGCGTCAGGTTTTTATTTTAAATCTCGATGCATCTGTTTTATTTCACAGGTTCCTGTTTGTGTTTAACAGTTGAACCGTTGACGACGTGTCGCGTTTTAAACGTCTGAGCTCACGAACTAAAACTGTTGTTTGTCGTCAGTTTGAACCTTTTTTTCTTTTTTTTTCTTTTTTTTTTTTTCTTTTTTCTGTAGTTTTTCAGCTCCAGAAAGTGACTTTTTCTTACGAATCTGTTTTCCTGATAATCAATGAAAGGAACTTTGAAGAATCGTCTTTTATTTTGACGCTCTGATCCAAACCTGACACGATCCATCAGCTGATTTTCCCAAAAAATATTGTCGCAAAGTTAATATTTTATTAAGACGGATAAAGACAAAACAACCTTTAAATGTAATAAAAGTAGAAAACAGGTGTTGTTTACTTTTATGTGAAATAATTTATTTTATTTATTAGGATTTAGGTTTTGTGTTAAAACTTCAGTTCAGCTGAGATTTTTTTGGACAATTATTTAAAATTTCTTGGATAAAACCATGAATTTACTCTTAATAATAAAGTTATTTGCAGTGTCAGTGAGTTGTTAGTTTCCTGGTTTTTGTCGTTTTATATTTTAGCTGCTGAGATGTTTGACCTCCAGGAGGAGTCACTCTTCTTCTCTGTTTTTATTCCGTCTTTTTCTGAATTTTCTGTTTCATCGTCGTCTTTATTCTCGTCTGCAAATAAAATGCCGGCTCTTATTTTGAAACATCTCGTCGTTGTCACTTGACAGACGCTGTGATTGGACATGTTTACCATCAACAAGTTGCACTGATTGACTCGATTTATTGATCGATTATCAGTCACTATTTGTATTTGAATCCTTTTTCTCTCTTTTTCTCTCTCCGACAGATTCCAGACGAGTTCGACACAGGTGAGTGTGAACTTCCTGTTTGACTCCCACATCCATAGGTCAAAGGTCACAGCAGCTTCACGTGTGATGCTGATCAAAACATTCATTAATCTGGTTTTAATCTTTTTTGATCTGACCTGAACACACAAGACAATCCTCTGGTTCTCTGTGATTTTACTCTGAAAGTCCTGACAGGAAGTTGTAATTTGAATCTTGTGACTTGTAGCTCAGCTCACACGTTCAGGTCTCGGATGCTGTTGGAGGGTTTGGATTCTGGGACTAGGACTAATTGTGGGTCTCAATTCAAGTACTTATGTCAGTTCACTATCATGTAGTAATCTACGTTCACTATGTGCTTACTACTGAGGTGCACAGTTCGAAAGGGTTGTGCTGTTTCAAATTGTTGTGCACTTACAGGAAATGACGATCTCAACGTCTTCTTCTTCTCCTTTTTAATTGTGAATCATCATCATCGATCGATCGGACCGTGATTGTCGTCCACCAAGATATCTGCTGGATTCCTTACAATTATAATCAATAGTGAAAGTTTTACTAGTGCTGATGTTTGCTTGTGTGGCTCCGTGATTCATGTGAGGTGGAGATTATTACGCCGCCGCTTCTCTTCTGCTACGTAGCCAAGATGGCGTCATTGAGGGTGAAGTGTCCGTCGTTCCACATTTAACTTTCTGACCGTAATGAGTGAAACCATCTGGGTATTAACAGTTCACTGTGTTTTGTCAGTGTGAACGCACTGACGCACTTAAAACATTAAGAGTAAGTGTGGAAGTATGTGAACTGACGCACAGTAGGACCCTAGTCTCCAGCTAGCAGCTAGCTAGCTAATTGCTAGCAGCTAATGTCTCAGATCTGCACATTAGCTCCACTTTCTAAACGAGTTTTGATTTCACTCTGTCAATACTCACCTCGTCAATAACTCTGATCTCTGATCTGTGTCTCCTGGCGCCGCCTCCTCCTCCATCATCAATCTCTCCCCGGGGTCCACTCTGTCCCCGTCTCCATCCGAGTCTTTAACTTTATTGCCTCCTCATCTTCGTCTCCATCTGTCTCCGTCTCTCAGCTGACGTGTTGACGTGTTGTGCTTTACACCGTGCGGCTTTTTTTGTTTATTTGTTCGTTGTTTTCTGAACGAAGATGCAGAAACGGCAGATGATGGAAGTGACAGCGGGACGTTGTTTGATCGATCGGCGGATCGATTGATTGATGAACAGAAGGAGGGACATGTGTGTCTGAGTTAGACGGAGGAGGGTGCTTGTATTGATAGAAGTATTGACGAAGGGATTATTGGTATCAGCAGGCAATCAGGATTCGTTTAGTCTGGGCAGATCGACCCGACGTCGAGCTCCATCTGCCTCTGTCTCTGTTCAGCTCCATAAAAGTCTTAATACCTTAAATTATTCTGGTGGTCGTCCAGGAAACAAACATTTTCACAATAAAGTAAACATCTAAACTATCTTAACTTCTGTTTAGGTGATAGTGGCTTTTATTGTGAAGGAAATAAATGAGGTTAATGTTTTGACAGATATTAAAAGTTGATTTAAATCAGATGTCAAAGGTCAGACAAGGTCAATATTTGGATTAGTGATTTTGACATATTATGACATCTTCCTTAAATCAGTGTTAACATCAGCCCCAAACATTCACACTAATGACTTTAAGCGCTGGCTCTCAAAATCTTGTCAAAACAACATAAATACAACATAAAATTCCATTAATTGTGACACTAAATTAAACAGTTCTTATATAAATGAAATATCTACAGAAATTGTGAGGGGAAAAAAAGTCTTCACCCCCTTGATGTTTTCATCTTTTGTCTTGTTTTTATAATTTTGTAGAATCTGTTTTCACTTTATTAGTGTTTTTGTAAACTCTTGTTAAATATACAAGTTATATTAAATGAGATTCACATGATAAAAGGTGAAAACATTAAAGGGGGTGAAGACTTTTCATAGTTACTGAGCATAATTATGTGTTTAAAGTGAAAACTGAAGCTCATTGTCAAAATATTGGCTCATACTTAAGTCATTAATAATATCTTGGATTTGTTTGCTAGTTTGGGAATTTACTGTCACATGTACTTTAATGTAGCATTAGCTTTATCCTGTTAGCATGTTAAGTTGAGTCAGCACAGTGAATCGGCGGCTGCGTTGACATTTACATTGGAAGTGATGTCATTGCATGTTTTGTCATTGCTCATTTTTGACGACCTCATTGTAAACTCATAGTGACGTGTTGTAATAAGAGAATCAGCCCAAGCATGAGAGATGAGACACTAATATTTTTTTTTAGCATTTGCTCCCAAAAGTTCCTAAAATTACTTTACTTTGGTTCATTTATAGAATTATCTTTCACTTCTTGTTTAAATTCTTGTTAAAAATTCCAGTTCTGTTTTAAATTGTAAATATATATTGATCATCATAAAATGTATTAAAGGGGCTGAAGACTTTTTAATCTATATATATATATATATATATATATATATAAACTGCTAATTGAAGCTGATTGTAATTATATCGGTTTGTATATAATATTAACCGCTTACATGTAGCATTAGCTTTATCATGTGCTAACTAGCCACTAGCAATAGCATTTGATAACCATGGTCTCCAGTACTGTTGTTCACGTCTGATTTAATGTGAAACAAATTAGTTTTAAAAAAATAATGTTTTCACTATTGACGCGAGTGGCGGCCATTTTGAACCCCGACATTCACTTTTCCGACTCGAAACATAAACTGCTGCTTTGAATAATTGATTAGAATCAAACATCGACACGATAAAGACCTCACATGGCCGTGACATCATCATATCATCATCATCACCGCGTATTGATTCCTCTGATGAGGCTTTAGACTCTTGTGTAAACGGCAATGATCACGACCTCGGGGACCCGGGTCCCTGATGAGTTTAGGGACCGGGGTAAAAGTTCATGGTCCCTGAGGGAGAAGAGGGAGGTGAGCTTCATCCTCCTCCTCCTCCTTCCCCTTCAGCAGCAGCAGGGTAGGATGAATGGCCGTATAAATGGGTCTTATGGGACGTGTCTCACTCTTGCGGCAAGTGGCGGCATTTGGAGCGGCGGATACCGTGGCAACCAGGAAACGTGACGCCAAAAGAAAACATCTGAGGTGTCTCTCAGATCAAAGCTTTGATCCGGTTCGTAGTTACAGTCAGTTAAGGAAGTTAAAGCTGCTGTATGAAGGTTTTTGCTAGCGCTACATAGTTAGCGTCAGTGTCGGACGGAAAGAAATGTTGCAAGTTTGGCATCAAACGTTGTAACTTTACACACCACAAGATGGGAAAATGATGAAAACGATGCTAACGTTCACTGGTGTTTTGCTAAAGCATGCTAACTAGTTAGCATGCTAACTAGCTAGCTCGTATATAAAGAAGTAACCAGCAGATTTCCATGTTTCTAACTGTCCTTAAACTACGCTTGTAGAGCGATTTATACTTCACTTCTTCTTCTCTTCAAAAAAATAAAATCACTATACCTTAAAATAAATTCTGTTAAATTAAAATAAAACTGAGAACGAGTCATGTGACCCCGATGGTCATGTGATGAAAATTCAGTGAACTGCGGCGGAAAATACAACCAAAGAAAGACGCATTTTTGTTGGCACATGTTTGAAAATGATCTGGGATCAGTGCTGCCCTAACACACACACACACACACACACACACACACACACATTAAAGAGGCCACGCTGCCGTTTGTCACCCAGAGAGAAAACAAATGACTGAGGAGGAGGAGGTGGTGTTGTTGTGCAGCAGATGCTGAGCCTGAACGCTGCTTTTGTTTGAGTGGACTGAGGCCCCTCCGTCATCCCTCCATCCTTCATCCCTCCATCTTTCCTCTGACCTCATCCCTAATCTCCTCTTTTCTTCCTCCTCTCCTCTTTTTATCTTCTACTCTCATTATTTTCCTTCGACTCCTCCCTCGCTTAATTGGTTTTGGTTTTGGTCAACTTGTTTTTGTCCGTGTTTATATCCTCTTCGTCTTTTAACAGCTTTTTTTTTTTTTTTTTTTTCACGCGCTTTAAAAAGGAAATATTTTTTCCTGCCAAAAGACACGCGGGATAAAATAACACATTAAACCGACCCGTTCAGCCGTTGAACTCGACTTCATGTCATTATCAGTTAGATTTGTTTATGTTCGACTCCATGAAGCGTTCAGTGTTCAGTGTTCAGTGTTAGTGTTTTTGTGCTGCAGACAAATGGTTTCCTGTTACGAAACAGAAGTAACAAATATGTTGCGCCATCAAATATATTCAACTCGAAACATTTAGCCGTTTAATATAATTTAGTTTCTCATAAATAAAACAACAGACCTATTTTAGAGAAATATCTTATCCTGAGCTGCTCTTCAGCCGCCGGGTGTTGATGTTGGCAAATAAAGTAAATGAGGAAACATTGAACCTGAATAACTCGAAAAACTGCCCATGTTTTCAACGTCGCTTGTTTGAAATATTTCCACGCTTCTGTTTTAGCTATGACGTTCAACTCCTAGTTCTTTAGGGTCACTTTTTTGTTGTTGTTGTTGTTGTTTAGATTTTGTTTGTGCTGAGGAATTTAATGTTGTAACCGCTTGTGTTCAGTTTTCTGCTAAACGGACACCAGTTAGCTGCTAAACAGCTAGCTCGCTAACCGCTAACAGCTAGCCGACTAACTTAACTAGCCCGATCCCACCAGCGACATCAGAGAAGAAGAGGAATGCTAGCTGGTTAGCTAGCCGCTAAACGTTCAGTGACAAGTTGAAGCTGAAGCGAAGCGACGTTTGAAGTTCACTTCCGGCTTTATTACGTCGTCTGCCTGTTTACCTGATCCTGTAATAACGAGAGGAGGGCGTCCATCTTGGTTTTCTGACGCGTTTTGCGTTTGAAGCGCCGTCACCTCGGCGTGACCTCCGGCTCGTTAGCGCCCGCCACCGCGAACGGGCTGCAGACGAGCCGTCAGCGTTTCCAGCAGCTGCTCCTGTTGTAAAAAATAAAAATAAAAGTCGCTGCACGCCACCTGAACATCACAACAGCCAGCGCCGAGCGATGACCTCAGCCGGGGTAAATTTAACTTTGATTTGCCTCACCCCCTCCTCCTCCACCTCCACCAGCGCCTCCCCTTAGAGTTGTTCGGCCACCCAGACCGGTTTGGAGGAAAAACAGAGCTTGGATGCAGCGAGGCCTCTTGAACAAAGAGCCAACATTGACTATGAAAGGAAGACCGTTAGAGAGAAGAGAAGATGAAAGGAGGAGAAGAATGAGAGCGAAGAGGAGGCCTCCTTCCTCCTTTTCCTCCTCCTCCTCCTCCTCCTCCTCTTCTTCTGTGATGTCAGGAGCCAGCGACACGTGACCAACAGGAATTTTAGTTATTTTACGTGTAAACAAACACGTCAACTCAAGCGAACATCTGTTTGGATTTCTTCAGCTCCACTTAAAAACTCGTTTAGAGTTTTGTGTAATTCATGAGACTGGTCCTCCTAAAATCCAAGATCTGGATTTCGATAACAGTTTCACATCAGGGTGAAATCTTCCATCTGTAAAAGTTTATTTGAACAGAACTTGTCGTGGAGTTCAGTGCTTCAGTAACCGTACAAAGTTGTTTTAAAAACTTAGTCACGGTGAAGTTGAATAAGTAAAACAAAATAAAAGCAAGAATCAAAACACATATACACACTAAGACCAGAACTAGAGCCGCCACCGATTCCACCGGTGGGATCAGAGGCCTGTCTGCAGGTAGGAAAACAAGCTAGCTGGTTAGCTAGTCGCTAAACTTTCAAATTAAAATACTCAATATTCGCATTAGGAGAAAGGCTTTGTCTCAAGTCTCTCTTGGGGCTTTCAGAACAGAATAAAGACCCAAGTCCTGGTTCTGGTTTTTGATGTCCCAGTTTTTCACCTGAGGTCTGACATCCAACCGACGGGATCAAAAACTGTCTTCAAACTAAATTACTGAATAGTCGCGACAGGAAGAACATTGTAAGAAAGAAGTTTCTCAAATTCCTGGTAGGACTTTCAGAATAAAATCAGTGAAAACAGGAAGCAGAGATTTGTCTGCTCTGGTTTTGGTTTCAAGCAGAAGAGACAGCTGGAGGTTCAATTCCCACTTCTTTAGTTCTTTAGCTCTGTGTTAACCAGCCTGTTTAAGCTGGTAAAGCTAGCGCGCTAACAGCGGCTGGAGATTGGAGTCCTGGTTCTGGTTCTGGTTCTGGCTCTTGGTGTTGCAGCTTGTGTCTCAGTCAATAAAATAGAAACATTATTTTATTTTTATTCAGCCCCTATCTGTAACACACACACACACACACATATACAGTAAACACCCCCGACACATGTGAAAGTGTATGCATCCGCTCAGCGCATCATCACAGCAGGACGGTGGCAGATGGCTTCAGCTTCCTGCTTCAGCACGCTGCTATGAACTCTGGGGGATCGAGTCCCGTGGGACCGTGGCGTGCCTAGCTTCCAGCACCTGAATGTGTGAGTGTGTGTGTGTGTGTGTGTGTGTGTGTGTTTAGAGACGGAGATAGAGAGGCACGAGCCATGTGTGAGTGTGTGTCTTTCTATTGTGGCCCTATTTGCTGTAATGAGCCCCGCGGCCCCACGGGAAACGAAGTCTTTATTATTATTAGTCGCCCGGCGCGCTGACAGCTGGAGGCGTCATTAGCGGAGCTCGCCATCTCGGCTTATCAGCGTCGTCATCATCGTCTCCGCCTCATTGATGGAGGCTGCACGCGACGCTTCTGATCCACCGCGCTGATAGTGACTAATCAGCGTAGCCTCGTGTCACCGCCCCGACCAATCAGGGCTCATCTGGCTGCGCTTCGTCTCTGAAATTAAAATGAAAGTGAAGCGGGCCTCAGCTTGGCTTGTGTCCAGGTCCCATCTTGACCACAGATTTGACTGTGTTTCACTAATATAAACGTGAGTGAAACTGAATCATCTAACCCTCGTTTTCCCTTCTTCCTGTTTCTTCTCTTCGTCCTTTCAGACCCTCCGGTCGTCCAGCAGTTAAAAAGAACCTACAAATACTTCAAAGATTACCGACAGGTGAGTGGAGTGTTGTTGCTATAACATTTAACAACATACAGCACCTTAAAATCCTTCAAAATACCATTAGAAGTCTGCTGAAAGACTACTAGGACTGCTTAGAAAGCTAGATATTAATCTGTCTGAGCCTCCAAAACACTGGTAGAAACTCAGAGAAGCTCGTTAACCTCTAAAAGGACCAGTCCAACATTATAATGATTACTAAAAACAGTTAAGCTACTCCTCAAAGTCAACCGAAATGTTCTTTCATCTCTAAAAGTTACATCGTAACATCCCCCGAACCCTTTGAAAGACCTAAAGCCTTTATACCGACCGTTAAAATTTCCACACCTAGAATGTAGGATGATCTCAGTGACCATTACCGCTCATATATGTTCCTTAAATCACACTTCAACTGTTCAAAAGAACAAGTATCTGTTAAGTTACTACTAAAACTTCCAAAAGATCCACAGAAACTCCTAGAGGATCTTCCCCAAATGCCACAGTAACTTTCTGACACCACTTTGGACCTTGTAAAAGACATCTCGATCATCATCAGTGAGCATTAAAACTTCCCAACCATCATCTAGAACCATCTCAACAACCACTAGATCCCACAAAAATGTCCTTGGGAACCATTAGAGGACTTCTAGAACCTCAACGATCACTGCAAACTCTCAAAGGATCTTTGTATCTTTCCAACGGACAGCTGGAACTTCCTAAAACCCCCTTGGACCTAATAAAAGACCTCTCTAACCTTTTTATTGAATAAACTACAGAAACTACATCTCAAAACTGTAATGTAGAACCTTTTAGAGCACTAAAACATCTAAAACATCCCATCTAAAACATCTAAAACATCCATGTGGAACCATTTTAGTAAAGCTTCGAAAAGTCCTGAGAACTATTAGATGCTCTCTAAAATCTCCTGCAACTGAAACTCTTAAAAAGACCTTCTATCTTTCTAAACGGTACCTTAAACTCCCAGAGCACCTGCAGATCCTTCCCAAATGTCACTACAACTTTCTAACACCCACTTAGACCTTGAAGAACCTTTTGTTGTCGAGCACTAAAACTTCCAAAACTACATCTGAAACCTTCTCAGTGACCACGAAAACCTTCAAAAGACCCACAGGACCTGTAGATCTTCCCAAAGGCCACTGCAGCTTGGCCTACTACAACTGGAACCTTTCCATTAAGTACTAAAATACTTCAAAATAAACCTCAAAATAACCTGTACAAACTTTTAAACAACCTCTCGAACTTCTTCAACAAGCGCTACGACCTATTAAAGGTTCCTGAAGGATCTGTAGAACCTTATTGGAGGGCGCTACCTGAACCTGAACCTCCTGAATGACCACATGTAGAACTCCAAAAACTCCTCCACAGCCTCCTCGTTTGCAAGTTCAACCTCCCAACATCCCCCTAAACCTCGCGAAGGACCATCATAATTTATACTCTGGAATTTAGACTAGTAAAACAAAACATCTTTAGCAACTCTACACCGAATCAGACCTCCCAAACAATCTGTTACAAACGACCTAAAGTTCCTGCAGAACCGTTCTATCATAGAGCAAAATATCAAAACAACATCCTGACAAGCAAACAAAACAACTATAAAGTTTGTTTATAGGTTTGCTGCTGCTGTTTGAATGTACAGATGCAGAAGTACGAGTGTAATCATTAATAATCATTGTCCAGATTTCCTGTTTAACTTCAGCTCGTGTAAATTTACTCTGGCCGTCAGCCACGCTGCCGGTTCCACGGCTTTCACTTTCGTTTTTACTCTTTCCTTGAACTTACAGAAAGCTGATTCGCTAAAACGAATGCAAACCCTTTGACTTTCGCAGCGAAAAGCCTCATGCTTGAACATTCAGTTCTCTTTAAAACCAGTCAAATCTGCCTCTTTTTCCTGCAGTTTTATGTCACTTACCAGAATTCAAACAAGCCGAGACACCGAAAACCACAACTTGGCATTTTTCCTTATTTTCACACTCGATGGGGAAATAAATTCAACCCGTGCTCACCTCAGTTTGATTTCATATTTTTTGTCAGAAGTGGTGATAATGTGGTTTCAGGTTATTACTGTGGTTGTTTTTTTTGTTTGTTTTTTTCACAACACGTGTGACAGTTTCATTATCAGTTATGAAAGTTTATCTTCATACAGGCATGTCCTGTCTTCCTTCTTGGGTTTTTCGAAATACCAATAGTGTTTTTAATCTTTAGTTATTCCAGCGAAAGTTAAAGTTAAAACGTAAAAAGGTACGAAGTTGGATTTTCCCTCGTTGAGGCAAGAACTTCCAGTATTTTCTCAGACTTGCCAACTTCCTCCTATGATTCTGAGAGCTGTTATGAAATATGCTAAAGTGATTTCTGCTCAGTCTGACCTGCTGTGTGTTCGATTTATGTTTTATTTTAGATGATCATCGAGCCGACGAGCCCGAAGCTGCTGCCCGACCCTTTGAAGGAGCCGTACTACCAACCGCCGTACACTCTGGTGCTGGAGCTCACTGACGTCCTGCTGCACCCTGAGTGGTCGGTACGTGACGTCCGACAGCTGCTTTTACCGCCGTAAACCGCGCTTTGCACCAGTTAGTCCGCCCGTAAAACCAGTAAACTTCCAAAGAAACTAATGGTTTTTTTGAAAAACACCTCAGGGTTTCCAGTTCTTGGAGTGTTGCAGGTGTCGGACCAGTTCTAGATGAGGTAGTGGTGCAACAAGAACCAGTTTACGGTCTCTGAACTCTTTAATCCTGGTGTTGGACTTAGGTTTGTGTACGTTAGGTTTTTGAAAAGCAGTTTGCACAGGTTTTTCTCATTTCTCATTTTTTCCCATTTTTTCCCATTTATCCCAAAAGCAACGGTATAGGAATGGTACCAAACTGGATGTGTGCAGATTTTGGACCAGGTCTAGATTTGTCACTGGCATCGTGTGAGCGACAAGAGCCAGTTTTACAGTTTTATCTGGCGTCAGACCAGACAGACCTAACAAGAACCAGTTCACAGTGTGAGGTAAAAAACTCAGAATTCCTCGAAAGTCGTCAGCCGCGCTAACGGCTTTCTCCTTCTTTTTTTCTCCGTCTCTTTTGTTATTTTGGTCGTTCTGACAACTCAAACCGATTTTTAATAATGAGGCCGGCAATCACAGTAACTGCTGACGGCCGCATCCACCATTAATGTCGAACAGATTCAGTAGTAAAATCACCAAATAATTAATTAAATCAATCGAAGCTGTGCAACATCATCATCATCATGTAAAATAGTTTTCACCATTGTTTCTTAAAGCAATCTAAGATCTACGACGCTTTATTTCACTGTCCATGGTAACTTTCCTGGTAACTGAGGCTAACTTTACACTCTTCATGGGCGAAAATTGGGAAAAAGATTTGTCCTTTAGGCCACATCGCCCAGCTCTACTCTTAAGCTAAGGTTCCTTGCAAGGATTTTTTAGGCTTTGTGTGTGTGAATCACCTGTCAAAGTTCACGTCTGGTCGCAGCTTCCCAATAAAATCAACGTCTGTCGCAGTAAAAACTGATACAACAAGTCAAAGTGATAAGAGCTGGTGTTGATGCGAGCAGGTGGAGGCTACGACCGAGGCGTGTCCCGTCCGCCGTCCGCCCGCTCGCAGCTGTTTGACTTACCTGACAGGTGTGAAGCCGCCGTGAGTCAACAGAAGCCGCCCGTTAAAGCAAAACACACACACACACAAATCAAAACGATCAAACAGGAAGTAGCAGTCCCGTGTTTACACTCCGCTTCATCCTCAGTTTATAATCTCATCTGTCGATCAGTCAGCGAGGAAACGCACAGATGTTGTCCCTGTGTAAAATGTTAGCGTCGAGATTTTAGACGCGTTAAAGCAAAAAGTGAGTTGAAAATTTAACAGCTAGCACCTGAAGTTAGCGGTTAGCAGTGAGTCAGAAGTTAGCGTTTAGCAGTGAGTCAGAAGTTAGCGGTTAGCAGTGAGTCAGAAGTTAGCAGTTAGCAGTGAGTCAGAAGTTAGCGTTTAGCAGTGAGTCAGAAGTTAGCGTTTAGCAGTGAGTCAGAAGTTAGCGTTTAGCAGTGAGTCAGAAGTTAGCGGTTAGCAGTGAGTCAGAAGTTAGCGGTTAGCAGTGAGTCAGAAGTTAGCGTTTAGCAGTGAGTCAGAAGTTAGCGGTTAGCAGTGAGTCAGAAGTTAGCGTTTAGCAGTGAGTCAGAAGTTAGCGGTTAGCAGTGAGTCAGAAGTTAGCGGTTAGCAGTGAGTCAGAAGTTAGCGGTTAGCAGTGAGTCAGAAGTTAGCGGTTAGCAGTGAGTCAGAAGTTAGCGTTTAGCGGTCAGAAGTTAGCGGTTAGCAGTGAGTCAGAAGTTAGCGGTTAGCAGTGAGTCAGAAGTTAGCGGTTAGCAGTGAGTCAGAAGTTAGCGGTTAGCAGTGAGTCAGAAGTTAGCGGTTAGCAGTGAGTCAGAAGTTAGCGGTTAGCGCCTGAAGTTCTAGCTTCTTTCAAGAGTCGACACGGAAACAGGAGGCGTCGGAGATGGCGCCGTGTCTCTTGCGTCGCCCCCCGGAGGCCGACAGGTGAAACGCAGACGTCTCTCATCACTTCCTGTTTTTCCTCTCAGTTGTCGACAGGTTGGCGCTTTAAGAAACGTCCCGGTATCGAGTATCTGTTCCAGCAGCTGTCGCCGCTTTACGAGATCGTCATCTTCACGGCGGAGACTGGCATGGTGAGAGACACACACACACACACACACGGTGTGTTGGCTTGTTTATCCGTAAACAAGCTAACAATGCTAACACTTTGCCCTCCGTGTTCAGACGGCGTTCCCTCTCATCGAGAGCATCGACCCTCAGGGCTTCGTCATGTATCGACTCTTCAGAGACGCAACACGTTACATGGACGGACATCACGTCAAGGTAGAGACAGTTGATTATGTTTAAATATGTTTCACGTTTATTTATTTTATTCATGTTAGAAATAATAGATAATGACTGTTTTATTGTGTTTTATTTGAATCATAATTTTATTTTTGGTTTTATAGATTTAAAAAAGCAGTTTTCATCATTTTATCGTATTAGTATATATTTATTTTATTTTATTTTATAATTTATTCATGTTTTACACCTTATGAATTATCATCATTTGTATTAATTTATTATTTTATTTATTTAGCACTCTTTATTTTCCTTGATTTTTTTTTTTTTTTTATTCATTGCATTCATTTATTTTTGCTCTTATTTTTTTTTTTATCTTCATCGTAGTTGATTTCATGCTAATTAAAGGAACAAATAAATAATGGCAACAAATAAATCGATCATCGACAAACAACATTTTTATAAAAAAATATTTTTCTTTTTGTTTGTTTATTTACTTGTTTATCTCTGAATCTGTGGACTGAACCGTGTAACGATGAACAAGAAAAACTGGCAGATTATTATTATTATTATTTTTTAATTTATTGGACACACACACACTCCTCATCTGTCACTGAGCAGCTGAGCAGAGAAAGTGTGTAATGTAAAGTTACTGACTGTGTGTGTGTGTGTGTGTGTGTGTGTGTGTGTGTCAGGACGTGTCGTGTCTGAACAGAGACACCAGTAAAGTCATCGTCGTCGACTGTAAACGTGAAGCGTTCAGTCTTCAGCCGTTCAACGGTCTCGCTCTGAAGAAATGGGACGGAAACTCTGACGACCGGACGTTGTACGACCTCGCTAACTTCCTCAAGAGTGAGTCACGTGACTGTTTTTGTTGTTGTTGTTGTGTCCTTCATTTATTTTCTTCATTAAATTACTTATTTATTTTTTTCCAAGTTATGTTTTATTTCATTGATCTTTAACATCTTTATTTCCTTTTGGAAACCTTCAAAATAAGATACTGTGGTTTGGCTTCAGACAGGCTTGTTGTTGTTGTTGTTGTTGTTGTTGTTGTTGTTGTCGTTGTCGTCATCGCCTCCTTCTCTCCGTAGCCATCGCTCTGAACGGCGTCGACGACGTCCGCTCCGTCTTAGAGAACTACGCTCTGGAGGACGACCCCATCGAGGCGTTCAAACGCCGCCAGGCTCAGCTGGCGCAGGTAGGAAGAGATTCTAAGGCCCCGCCCCCCTCCGCCCCGATTGGTCACGTGACCTCAGGTTAACCGCGGCTCTGTGTGTTGCAGGAGGAGGAGCAGCGTCTCGCTGAGTTGTCGCAGCAGAAGAAACAGGGTCTTTCTCTCGGCTCCATCGCGTCTCGTTTCTGGCGGAAGCAGCAGTGAGCTCCGCCCACCGCCCCACACACTCCCACACTTCCACCAATCGCAGCCCGGCTCCGCGCCAGCGTCCAGGTGAGGAGAGACGGGGGCGGGGCGGGCCCAGAGCGCCGCGGCTGCTGCTCAGCGTCCGGTCACGTCTCGGTGGGCGGGGCCACGGTGCCGACCGGAACAGTACGACGACATCGTCTGGTCGTTTTTCTGGACGGAGGTTTAAACTGTCGGATCTGAGGCGCCGCCATCGCTGCACCTCCAGGATGTGACATCATCACCACACCCTCTGAATGTTTCTTATCTTCTGTCTGACGCTGCTCAGTGTGAATATTGTCTCTAAATTAAACAAACTGTCGGTAGAGTTGTCGAAGAGTTTGGTCAATATGGCGGACTGGCGGCGGCGGCGGAGGATTTTTGTCGGACTGCAGCCGACAACGTCATTTCTGTCGGGGACTATTTTCAGCGACGGATTCATCCATGTTCGGACCGAAACAAAACAAAACAAAACTGTCGCCGTCCAATGAGAGCGGCCGAGCGAAGAGGAGGTTTCCATGACGACGACGACAACGACGACTCAGCTGCTGTTGTTTCATGTTGACGTGAACGCGCCATCGCCATCTTCAATAAAGAAAACAAATCAAACATGTCTTGTCACTGGTGTTTTTGTTCCGTCGGAAACGAAACGATTAACGGCTAAATGTTTTAGTAAATCAGGATAAACACTCAAGTTAAACTTTTGAGAATAAAACTTTTATTAAAAACTAAAATTTTATGTAATTTTTATTTTTTACAAATTTGTTTCATTTGGGTCATTTAAAGAAATTTTTGATTCTCATTTTCTTTTTTTTTTTTTCTTTTTTTTGATGACCTTTTATCTGATCAAAGAATCAGTTTTATTAAACTTTGATTCTAAAAAATTTTACCTAAATCAAAAAATTTATCTTCCGTTGTATCAGTCAAACTTTTTTGTTTTCTAGTTGCTATTTTAAATTTCATGATTTGAAACAGTCATGATTCCAACTTTCCAAACAAAAAATTTAACTTCTGAATTTTTTGTTGTTTGAATTTCGTAATTTTTAAGAAATTCAGGTTAAGATACAATTTCTCACAATCTCACAATCCTGCTTTAGTTTTTATTTTTTACCCTCAATTTTGTTAAACTAACTTTGATACTAAAATTTTTTTACCTAAATCAAAAAATTTTATGTACATTTTTTTATTAAATCACACTTTTACCACAGTCAGGATTGTTTTTAAGATTTGATAATAATTTGAGTTAGAATTTTAACTTGACAAAATTTTAACCTGAATCAAAAAAAAATTTTATGTGAAATCTGATTTTTTTAAATATAATTTTTTTTTTTTTTATAAATTAGAAAAAAGTCCTTATTCTTATTCATCTCACTTTATTTTGAAGCTTAAATTTTTACTATAAAAGTTTTTTTAATACATTATTTTTATAATAATTTTATGGCAAAACACAATTTTTTAATCTTTAATTCCATAATTTTTTAAAAACAAATTTTTTTACATCACTAAAAATTTTATGTCTTTTCTTTTTCTTATTTTTCTGTGTTTATTATTTTCACTCAATAATAATTATTATTATTGATAATTTTTTTTTTCTTTTGTATATTTTTTGTCTGAAATTGTTTTTGTGACTTGAACCATATTTTCTTCACCATCTTTAATGTTCCTGTTTCCAGTTGACGCCTCACTCAGACTTTAAACTTTTATAGTTTGGTGTTTCACATCTTTTTTGCTCTCGGTCTCTCGAGGGAAAAACTGAAGAACAAAAACGTGTCGTTAAATAAAAAACATCATCTCGACTAGAGCGTTTTAACCGTCGACCACAAAGTGAAAACACTTTGACGACAGTAAAATAAGTTACAGACTCATTAACTGTGTTTTGGAAGAAAAGGAAACTTTTTACAGACAAACAGATCAGAGGCTGAAGAAACTCTGTAGGGTCCAGACCAGGAACAAGACCAGGTACCAGACTTAAACAAGGACTCTGTCTTTAAAATCCTGTTTTCACAGATTCGCATCAGATACCAGGAGCTGATCCGGTCCAGACCAGAGACCAGGAGCTGATCCAGTCCAGACCAGAGACCAGGAGCTGATCCAGTCCAGACCAGAGACCGACCTCCTGCTGCTGGTTCAGGTCCAGGTTCTGTTTGACCGTCGCTGGTGGATGTGACGCTAATTTAACTTCAATTATCTATTGACAAGTTTGTTTGTTTTTAAATTACACTGCAAAACAAATATTTTAAGTTTATGACCAATAAAAAGCATCAAAACGTCACATTTAATAAAATGTAACCAAAAAGTAATGAGGCTAACTAACAAGATGCTAACAGGAAGCTAACAGATCACAAGGCCTGAAAACTGAACACGTTTTAAAATTATTATTACTATTATTACAATTACATTTAGGGATCTGTCTATTTCCTTTAAACAGCTGAAAAACATGAAGATGAAAGGATCAGACTATTTACTGCTGCACAGTTACAACTAATATTACATATAAAGTAGGAAACATTAATCCACCTTAACACACTTCCACCTTCAGTTTCTTCACGTCGTCAGGTCTTTGATACGAACGTGTTAATGTTAATGTGAGAGACGCGTTTTCCTGCTTTTCAGTCATGTTAATGGTTGGTGGTGGTGGTGGTGGTGGTGGTGGGGGGGTGTACAGAGGCTCCAAATTTGATGGTTTTTGGTCTGAAAATACAACAAAATATCACTTCTATCATCACAGCTAAAGATGACCTCTCATCTTCCTTGGATCAAATGTTTAAAGTGGTAGTTTTATGTTTTCTTTTTATTATATAGCTATTATATGTACATATTTAAATCTGAAAATATATTAAAAAAAAAACATAAGGAAAACAAACAGCTGCTACTGAAGATCACTGTATTTCTATAAATGTTTATATAAACATATAAAATAATATTAACCACGTCTGTTTCTCCTGCAGTGTCAGCAGCAGTGCATTGTGGGTACTGGGGTGAGCTTTGTGAGGTGTGAACCTGGGAACTCTGGGAGTTTTTCACATTTTTTTTTTTTTTTTTTTTGAGTCCAGCCATTTGTCTTAGTACAGCTGTGGTCTCCGTCGCATGCTAACAGGAGGCTAACTAAGATGCTAACTACAATGAGACTAATTAACAGGAGGCTAGCTAATATGAAGCTAACAGGAAGGGAGACTAGCTAACAGCTAACACGAGGCTAGTGAGCAGCTAGTAGCAGGCTAGCTAATAGCAGGGTAGCTAACAGACTTTTTGGTTTACAGGTTGTACACTGAAAGTCCAATTATATTAAATATTAATCAGCCAATCATCTTCCACTTCCTGTTTCAGGTGAGAAAGGGGGCGTGGCCGTAAGGAGCCACGATTGACACGCGAGTTGAAACTGTTTAAGTGGAAAAAGTTTATCATAGTTTTAATGTCGAATTGTTTGTTACAGTTTGTTACAGTCGGACCCCCGCGCCCTCCTCACCCCCACCCTCCCCCCCAAACCTTTTGTCTCGCGTCCCTCTGCGCATGTGTGTTACAGGTGTCACTCTTGACGCCTCGCGCTCTGCTCACACCTTGGTAGACGTTCCCACGCTCCCCCCTCCCTCTCTCTCTCTCTCTGTCTCTCTCTATACCCCCCGCCACCCCCCACCCTCCTCACACCTCCCCGGGCACGCGCCCCGTGTGTTCTCACACCTGAACAAAAGCTCGTGCCGTCTCCTGTCGGACCATTTGGGCGCGTGTAGGAGAACAAACGGCTCGAGCTTCTTCGTCATCACCTTTATCGACCTCATGGTCGTCACCTTCAGCTCTCTGCGGCACGCGACGCGTGACGGACTGATTCAGATAAAAATCTATGAGGGAGCGGGGCACGCGCACCTGCGCTCGACCAGGAGCATGAGGAGGGAGGGGGCGCGTGCCTGTAGATCGATGGGCAGATGGCGCCGATCGAATATGAGCTTATTGTGATGATGATGATGGTGACGCACGCGCCCCCTCCGGTTCTCTCCGGGGAGCGGACGCTGCTGCACGCGCTAGGCAGGTATTTATCTTTATTTTCATGTTGAATCACTAAAAAAATGCATCAGTTTGATAAACTGTGACGTAATCACGTAGAGCGCGGAACATGTATAGTTTATTTCTGTTTTTCAACTAATTCTTGTGTTTTTTTTCTGATATTTTACTGTTAAAATATTACTATTAAAAAATAAAAATGAATCTGGGACAAACTGGGGAAAATAGGAAAAAAAAACTTCCAGGAGAGAATCATAAAATCTTTTTAAACTAAATATAAAATACTGATTCTGAAGAAATAAGTAATAAAATGATCGACCCTTCTGAGCCTCCGTAGATCAAACAGTTCACAGTTTTGAATAAAGTTTCAATAACAGTAAATAAAGTTGATTTGTTTACTATTTCAGAGTTGTTGCTGTTGCTGTTTGTTGGTAAATAAACGGAGCCACGCGCGTAGCTCTGATTCTGTCTGTGTTTACGGTCCGCGTGCGGTGTTGTAGCCTATCACGTTATTCATCTCAGACGCTTTTGTCTCGAGCCACATACACATACACACACACCGGCGTGCCTCGTGCCGTGTGGGTTGGGGTGAAGGGGTGGGGGGAGTGGGGGGGGGAGTGGGGGGGGCAGCGGAGGCACGCGCTACTCTCATTGCAATGACAATAGAAGGCGAGGTGGGTCGCGAGCGCCAAAAGAAAGCAACAGTCTGTTACTGTGGCCCCGCCCCCTCACACCTGTCTTACCTGCCCCCCCCAACTTAACTCTCTGATGTGTCACGTGTCCGCCAGGAGGCAGCACTGAATGGCACGCGCTCATCTGTCTGTTAATGAGAAAGTATTAGTTATTTATCAGAAACACACACACTCCTGCACGCGACAGGAGGAAGAAAGAAGAAAAATAGGACTGAGGAGAATAGAAAGTTTGTGTGTGTGTGTAAAACACATTCTCCCTTATTAACTCGTAAATTTTCACGTTTCTATGGCAACGCTTTAACTTTTTGGTTGTTGTTTTTTTTGATTTTACCTTATTTGAATTTTTTTCTTTCTTTTTTTGTATTTACATTTTAACTCTACACTGTGAGTTTGTATCGATGAGAGTTGATCAATAAATCAACTGATTATTGACACGTGCAGTTTGGGTATTGATGGAAACCATGAGGGGAAGTGGTGGTGGTGGTGTGTGTGTGTGTGTGGGGGGGTGAAAGCAGCGTTTGTCGCTGTTTCTGTCTCCTGACAATTTGTTCTATTGCCCCGCTGTAATTACCCCCCCCCTCCCTCTGTGGTGAAAGCGAATCAAAGACCCCCCCCACCAGCCTGAACACTGTAAGAAATGTTCCCAGTTGAAGTTTGAAACAGGATGAAGTTTTAGATCAAATAAAAACCAGTTCATTAAATCAAATTAAACATATGATATTATTTTAAAACATTTTTTTTTTTTATTATTTCATATCTATATGAAAACGAAACAAACTGACGTGTATTTTTTTTTTTCTTTTTTTTTTTTTTTTGGCACAGAGCGCGCGCTGCTGGGAACTTTTCTTCTTCTTCTGATGATGATGATGATGCCACGCCGCTCCCCCAGTCAGACCAGAAATTTCCGTCGCTTTTATTTGTTTGTTTGTTTACATGTTTGTGTGTGTGTGTGTGTTTTTTCTGCCCAGAGCAAAAGAAAAACTGAAGATAAAACTATTTAGTTTCGGTTTGTGTGCAGCTGCTGCACGAGGAGGAGGAGTTTTTCGCCTCAGGTGAATATTTTTTACAGCGTCCCCCCCACCAACCCCACCCCTCCCCTACCTCTCCCCCTTCTTCCTCGCTCAGTATAAATCCTGCAGCTTCAGTCTAAAGTTCAGTTCAGTCTCCGCGCGGATCTCTGTCACTGCTGATTTTTTTTTTTTCCAAAAAAGAAGAAATTCATTCTCTGATTTTATTCTGTTTTATTTCACTGCAATATATTTCACTCAGGACTTTTTTTTCTTTTATCTTTACAATTATTCTAATTTTTATTCTGTCTTTAAGAAAACCCCAACGCTCTCCGCGTTGTTGTTGTTTTCTTTTCTTTTCTTATTTTATTTCGGGACTTTGTGTTGTGGATTTCTTTTTTTTTTTTTTCGTTTCCCTGCGGCGCCTACGGTCATGGCGCGTGCGTTCCCGTCGTGTTTGCTGCTGATCCTCGCGGTGCAGACGGTAAGTATCAACCTACACCGAACAACATTTAAAAAAAAAAAAAAAAAATAATATTGCAGCTTAAAATTGAACATTTCACAATAAAAGACGATGTGCGTTTTATTTTGGAGATGTGAGCTTTTACGCACAGATTGCGCGCGGCGTCTGTTCGGAGTTTGATCAAATTTCTGCTGATTGTCACATGTTTATATGTTTAAATGTTTATATTTATCACATGTGGATGTGTATCCTGTGCGCAGACTTTGCAGAAAAGGCGCAAAGTTTATGTTTGCGCGTATTTCAGGCTCACTCTTCTTCTCGCTCCGTTCAGGTTTTCTCCTCCGGAGTCTTTGAGCTGAAGATAGAGTCCTTCACGAGCTCACAAGGCATCTGCGGCTTTCAGTCGCGCGACTGTCAGATCTTTTTCCGCGTGTGTCTCAAACACCCGCAGGAGGCGATCAGCCCCGAGCCGCCGTGCACTTACGGCACCGCGCTCACCGAGATCCTCAACTCCAACGCAATTCCCGAGAGCGAGCCCATCAGAGTCCCGTTTCAGTTCAAGTGGCCGGTAAACACACATACACACACACACACACACGCACGCATACATACATGCATACACACACGCGCACACATCTGGATTCACGTGGACAAATCTGGAAACTAAACTTGCTTTTATTTCTTATTTTTCAGGGAACTTTCTCTCTGATTATTGAAGCCTGGAATGCGAAGTCTTCAGGTCTGGAGTCAACAGGTAAAAAAAAAAAAAAAAATGAAAAAAACTGCAATGATGCTGTTTCACCACCAGGCGGAGACAGCGGCGCTAAAACCAACACTTTCAAGAAGGAGCAGGTTTAAAGATCACACTTGATGATAAAAAATGATAAAACTTTTTTTTTTTTTTTTTTTTCTAAATTCTAGAAAACCAGAACAAACTGATCAGTCGCCTGGCAACGCGGCGTCAGCTGATGGTCAGCGACGACTGGACGCAGGACGTCCACGTCGGGAACCAGAGCGTCCTCAGCTACTCGTACCACGTGGTTTGTAACGACCACTACCACGGCGAGGCGTGCTCCTCCTACTGCCGCCCGAGGAACGACACCTTCGGACACTTCACCTGCGACAACAACGGCAACCGCAGCTGCCTGGAGGGATGGAGCGGCGAGTACTGCACCGTCCGTGAGTGTCTAATTAAAAATAAGACTTTAACAGCTGTAAAAAAAGAAAGAAAGAAAATCCTCCCCCTCCATTTTTATCCCAACGTCTCTTCAGGTTAAGAGGTTGTCAGTCAGGGGCGGGGCCTTGAGGAAGAGGGGAAGGGGAGGGGGGGGTGAAGACTTTGACCTGTGCTGCTTCATTTTTTTTGTCTTTAAAATTGTTAAGTCAAGCAGTTTGTCAACGCCACCGAAAAAAAAAAAAAAAAAAAAAAAGATCTTAAGAGCTTCTGTCGTTTCTTTTTCTTTTGTTTTGAGCTCAACAATGGGGTCGAGTTGAACACCCCCCCCCCACACACACACCCTCCACACCCCCCTCCACCCACCCACCCCCCCTCTAACCCCACTCGCTCTAACGCCACCACCGACCTGCTGTAACAGCGACACGCGCTGCAGCTTAATGTGCGCTGCCTTGCGTGAAAGGAGACAGCATGTGTTGCTTTTGTTGTCACGGGGGCCCAGCTGCTTCGTCCAGCACTTAACAAGCACTTGTAGGGGAAGTGTGTGTGTGTGTGTGTGTGTGTGTGTGTGTGTGTGTGAGGCCCTGCAGAAGGAAGAGGAGGAGCTGGAGGTTGTTTTGTGATTCGAACCAACGTCGAACCCGACACACGCATTCATGATGATATTCTGTTCTTCTCTCCCCCTCCCTTCTTCCTCCCATCAGCCATCTGTGCGGTCGGCTGTAAGAATGGTTCCTGTGTGTCGCCCGGCGAGTGTGTGTGCAGGAAGGGCTGGCAGGGCGAGCGCTGTGACGAGTGTGTGCCATATCCGGGCTGCATCCATGGGACTTGCCAGCTGCCGTGGCAGTGCAACTGCAAGGAGGGATGGGGAGGCCTCTACTGCGACCAAGGTGGGTTTCACCTCCAAACTCCACCCTCTAGTGGACGCTCAGGGTCCGACAGGGTGTTTTTTTTTTTTTTTTTTACCCAAAAACACATTGAAACAATTAAACATTAATGTCACATCAACTTTTTGCTTAGCATTAGCATTAGCATTTTTCTTGATGCTAAACAAGCGTCAGATGTCAACTGCCGTAGAGTAAAAACAGTCGACGACGTGTCTTCCCCGATTCCGAAAAACAATAATCACAAACTTTGTGTTTCCTCCCAGTTTCTGCCGTCAACAAAAGCTCTTAAATACGACTGATTCTCCGCGAGAGAAGTCGGAGCTTCGCGCCACCAACACATAAACGTCTCAAACCTTCGACGCGACCAAGTCGCCGCTTAACCAATTTCTACGAAGATGCGACGCAATATCCACAACTGTTTTTCATGATAGCAGAGTAAAGACGTGATATTTTTACTATATAAAAGCAACAGACAGTTAATTTTGCAACCATTTGTTCAATTGCGCAAGTTTACAATTGAAAAAAGTTCACGCCTTTTTCTTATTCCCTGGTATACCGTGGCTTTATTATTACAGTATTAAATACGTAAATAGCAACTGTAGAGAAATAGATAGTGAACATTTATTAATGTTAACATGTAATTGTGTTGTATTACTTCAGTATAACTTTGTATATCGTCTGCATATCTGCGAATATGAGCAATAAAGTTTCATGACTGAAACTACACAGCAAAGACGTCTTGTTTTTCTAGCTGTCACCATGTTTGTGTTGGCGGATTTTAGAAATATCAGGGTAAATGACAAACGTTGGACAAAAACTTGACATTTAAAATGCTCCGACACCTTCTCCTTATCAGGTTTTATTTCTCTGATAAATTACTCAAACTAAATGTAATAAGCTGAAAGTGTCAGCCATGATAACTTAACAGAGCTTTGGTGTACCTCAGGGCTCCATCCTCAGCCCTTTTACATTTACCTCAAACATTCATTTTTTTCCTTCTGTTAATATATTTCTATGTTCCTATGTTACTCTACGCTGATGATACACGTCTTTACCTTACCCTATATCGATGTGAAGGTGGAACAGGTTCAGGTTCAGGTTAGAGCTGTGTTTAATGACTGCAGGAACTTCAGGAAACATATTTGTTTGCGTTTGTGTCGTCTTTTTTGCCACATTGAGTAATTTTGCTTTAGGTCCAAAATGCTGCTGATGATGTTTGACTCTTGATGTTTTGATCGTTTTTAAGAATATAACTTTAAAATTTCTGTACAGAACATGTTTTTTTTCTATGTTTAGCGCATAATTCAAACACATATTCTAGATCTCTAGATTTATGTTTGTATGTTTGAACGATGCCACTTATCTTCATTGGTGGTCTGTTTGATCTGAACTAAAGTCGCGTTTGACAAGGACTTTGGCAGAATTTCTCGTTTTCAGCTGTTTTCAGTGAAAACCATATTACACAATTTAATCACACAAACCGATCTCTATCCACTCACACCAACTTTCTTTAATTTATGTATTAAAGTTGAGTGTTACAAGAGAATGGTTTGTGGCTGCACAGAGGACCAGATGTTGTGGTTTTCATAATAAGGCAATCTGGCATCAACGCGACCACATCAGTATTATCATCAGCTACTCCCTCCAGCTCCCTTAGCTCGTTTTGGTTGTGAAAACAATTAAGAGTTATTGAAAGAAGAATTTGAAAGAAGAAACACTGTTTAATTAACTGCGAGCTGTTCGCCTGTTAAACGCATCTCTGTTTCCTCGATTCAGATCTGAACTACTGCACCAACCACAAGCCGTGTCAGAACGGCGCCGTCGTGCACCAACACTGGCGCAGGCAGCTACACCTGCTCCTGTCGACCCGGATTCACCGGCAAGAACTGCGAGATGGAGACCAACGAGTGCAGCAGCAGCCCTTGTAAGAACGGCGGCAGCTGTAAGGTAAGTCCAACACCACCGGCAACTCGGAGTTTGGGGAGTTTGGGGAAAGGGGTTGATGTTTTTCTTCCGATTCGTTTCAAACTGACGCCTCATTTCTTTCCTTTTCAGGTTGGGGTCAACGATTACTCGTGCACGTGTCCTCAGGGTTTCTACGGGAAGAACTGCGAGAACAGCGTCATGAAGTGCGCAGAAGGCCGGTGTTTTAATGGAGGAACTTGCGAGGAGAACGTCGCTGGCGGTTACAGCTGCCGCTGCCCGTCCGGCTACACGGGCTCCAACTGTGAGAAGAGGATCGACCGATGCAGCAGCAACCCCTGCGCTAACGGTGCGAACCCACTCACCTTCTTCTCAGTCTTGCTTCATTATCAAACAGTTTTTAATCTTTGTGATGTTGTGTTAACAATGTCATTAGAGTTGAGTCAGTCATGATGGCAATGAGGGTAACGTCGATGTCGTTTAAATAACCTTTTTGTATAAACACAATAGGCAGAGCGGCTTCTGTGGTAAAAAAGTCCAGTAGCTGCCTGTTTGTTGGTGTGAACCTGTCGTGTCGCCATCGACCATGAAGTTGTTGAGTTGGTCTGTTGGCGAGGACAAAATGTCCCGGTTGTTAACGTATATCGCAGAGAGAAAAGTCCTGCCGAGACGTGTGTGGACGCCAACAACAACAGTCGACTTCCACAAAGTCATAAAGCTCGACTGATATGACTGAGATACCTGCTGACCTCGCAGACGTTGAGACTTGCAGGTGGTTGGTATTCAGTGGCTGCGTTCGCTGTAATCATCTCTCCCCTTCATTCTCAGTCAAGCGAACGTTGATGGATGTTGAGATTCTCAGTTTGATGTTTTTGAGTATGACTTTTTTTTTTCCCCGATTTACGTCCCAGAGGTCTGCGTTTTCCCGTCGCCTCTATTGTGGTGGTGTTGGCAGCCGTTGTGTCCTCGGGCTCCGTCGGGATAAACAGTGAAAACACTGAAGAGCAGAAAGTGATAAGAGATAATGAGATAGAGCTGAAGGTCGTCGTGGAGTCTGAGAGTTAGTTTGAGTTATTTATGGAAACAGTGATGCTCTGGGTTTAGGTTAAAGTCTTGTCTGTGGAAACTGTTGTTTTCTAGAGTTTTACTATAATTCTCCAAGCGCCAATATCATAGCAACAACTTGGAACAACATGAGTTAAAACTAAAAAGACTTTGAGTTGAATTAAAGAGAAACACCAGGAGACATTGTTGTCTTTATGAGCATTAATTTGCATCACATGTCCTCTTAGTTTGTAATCAGTGTCAAAACCCTCATCAACTGTCTCCAGCTGTTGTTTTGAGAGATTTTCACCACCATGAGGGCCCAGTTGTTGCTTCAACAGGCTCTGCTTGTGTTTTTGCAACTCTGTAAAACCGCACTTAACTTCGATGTTGATCTTGGCCCAACGCTTGCATTATATCTTTATTTTCATCTCTTATTTACATATATCAACCAGAGAGTCGAACCAGAGAGTCGATATAAAAAACATTCATTGACATGATGAAATAATGATGATCATTTAGGATCAAAGTCTTAACCATCGAAGAGGAGTTTATGATTGTTGATGGTAGCTGAAACTGATAAATAACGTGATTTTACAAGTTTGTGTTTGATCTCAAATAAGCTGCAAAGACAAAAATAAAATACAAAGTATATATTTATTGCATATGTTCAAAGGACTAGTCCTAAAAACACGAACAGTCAACGCTGTAAAAAAAAAAAAACTTACCACTTACCCTTACTAATTTAATCGCCCAAACCAGACATTTTCTTTTTTTCCATCCATGTCGTGAAGCAACGTGAAACGTTTCAGATCAGATCTGAAACCAAACTCTGAACTTAACAACGTTGTTTCATCTGTTCAACATGTGTCCTGTAAATCTGTTTCATGCACCTTATCTCATCAACGCAGCAATGATCTGGAGCCTATAAATTAGACATCATGTTAGTTGGAGCTCGTTTACATCAGATCAAGTCAATAAAATAAGGAGATGCCTTGCTCTGTTTCTTCTCAGGAAAAAAATCAGTTCTTGCTCAACGTGCCTCTTAGAAGTTTTTCTACTGAAAATTATGCTTTACCAGAAGAATTAAATTAGTAAATTGTTTGCTGAAAGAATAAATAAATAAATGGAACAAAGAGCATGAACTCGACTGTGGTTGTGGTTTCAGAGTCAGAGTAGAAAATGCTGAAATAGCGACAGAAGTCCAACAGGGGATCGACGTCTTGAAGGTTCATCGACGTTAGCGTTAGCTTGAGCAGCGTTGCTAGCGTGCCACCTAGCTAGATGGCGCGTTGTAACGTCCCAACGAGTCCCAACGTTTGGCGCCGCTGACAAACCGACGTGTCACCTGAAAAGGCTCACATCAGATATCTGTTCGTGTGTGGGCAGATAAACTCTTCCATCGTCACGTAGATGTCTGTCACCGTGTCCCGTCGCCACTTGTCTGACGACAAACTTTTTTTTTTTCTTTGTAAAAACCAGTGGCCGTGGCGATGCTGGGAAGACTCTGATTGTTAGTGTTAGTGTTATTTCTGTCGCTTGCTTTTGTGTCCGGTTAATCAAATGACTATGCTGAACTTCTGCCAGAACGTGCCGTCAGTTCGCAGCTTTTATTTTCATCTCTGGCTGTTGTCGTAGTGTCGACTGATCACATGTGACAGCCTGCAAAAAAAAAACAAAAAAACAAAACTTAACAACATGTTTCAGGCTCATTAAATCAAAGAATAGATGTTTAATGTGCCATTTGATTTGTCTCCTGCAACAAGTTTCAGTCGGTCTCTGCAAGTCTGCGATTGCGTGGTTTGTTTGCTCTGAATCTGCGTTGTGAAACGAACGAGTGGTTGCTGAAGGCTGAAAAGTTCCTTGGAAGCAAGAGAGAGAGAGAGAGACAGAAAAAAAAAAAAACTTTCTGGAAAACGTCCAACAGTGAAACCGTGAAGTGAAAAACTGCAGTTATAGCGATGGTGAAACGTCAAGAAAGTGGACGGTTTGTTTTTTTCTTTAGACCTGTTGAGATCTGTTGGAAGTGTTGTTGAAGATGTCAGAGATTCATGTGGAGTCCAGTCAGGTCGGTCCAGAACGGACTGATAATGGTGGTCATTCGGCTCCAGTTGATGGATCCACGCTGCACGTTTGACGCCGTATCGTCCCCAAGGATCCTCATTAACTTGTAGAAACCGTCGCCTGCTTATCTTTAATCAGAAACCATTCCTGGCTTTCAGTGAAGCTGAGAGAGGGAGGATGAGAGGTCATGACTGATGGAGGTTGTGTGCTGCTGTTTAAAAAAAAAAAACTGTTTAAACACCCTTCCGCTGCAGGACGCTTGTCCTCTCATCATTAATATCAGCCATGTTAGTGCTTTTGTTTTTTTTTGTTTTCAAATTCTCATTTCTCAGACCGTCAGACCTCGTCAGTGCCTCCTTTTACAGTAAAAACCCAGAGGAGTAAAGCTCCTCTTGGCAGTCGCGGTGGTCATTTTTTCTCACTGGTGTTTCTAATCACACACACACTCACATTTCTCCTTTCACGAGCAGCGTCTGTGTAGGGACATGTTGCAGTAAACAAAGTTGTTTCTCTCTTCACATTCCTTCCTCAGCCTCTACCTCTAATTCAAATCAACAAGTTTTTTTCCAAGCATTTTTTTTTTCTTGTTCACAAAGATCATTTGTTTTTTTCTGTTCTTCAGATGATTCGTTTCAATAGTATCGGACAGGAAACATTGTTATCGAGTTTAAAGCCAGCAGAGGCATTTTGGGCGTCCCCCAAAGCTCCAACCTTGGTCATCTTTACCTTAATCTGCTGCTGCTGTGTTTATATTCTCTTGTTAAAGTTCTTGTCGCTCATTGACGGTAGCCCGCGTCATTAAATACCAAAAAGATGTTTGAGCCTCATTTCACCAAAAACAGTCCAGTTGTTTTTTTGTTTAGTGGAAACGCCCACGAACGCTGCAAGAACAAACCACAGAGGAGGAGGTTGTGTCGTGTTTATGTCTGAGGACGGGTTTTTTTTTTTTATCACCGTGACAACATCACAGGTCAAAGATACAGTTGCAAGGTCCCACAGGTGTGTAGATGAGATCGGAGGTGGGTGTCGCCCGACGCAGGAGGACTCAGCCGGTCTGAGTCAAAAAGTCAAGTCAAAAAGATGTTTAAGGCGATTTGATCGATATCTTATTGTGAAGTTGTACAGGAAGTGGATGCAGAAAGTCCAAATTCAAAAATAAAAGAAAGTGAAGCCGTCTATTCCTCTGGTGGTGAAGTTTCTATTGTACCAAACAGATTAGTTTAAAACTCGTGACCCAGACAGGTTTTTGTGTTGTGTGCTGTTTTACTAAAGTTGTTGTTGTGTTTCCGTTTCCTTCCGCAGGCGCCCAGTGTCAGGACGACGGTACCCGCTTCATGTGCCGCTGTCGTCCCGGCTTCACCGGATCCTACTGCGAGACCAACATCGACGACTGCGCTGGTAACCCCTGCCGCAACGCAGGCACCTGCGTGGACGGAATCAATGACTTCACCTGCACATGCACGCTGGGCTTCACCAGCAAGGACTGCTCGGTGCGCACTAGTGCCTGCGACCAGCTCCCCTGCTTCAACGGCGGCACCTGCTACACCCACTTCACCGGCCCCGTGTGCCAATGTCCGCTGGGGTTCATGGGAGCTCGATGCGAGCACGAGAAGCATCCTCCGACCTACGGGCCGCCCAGGAACGGCGACTCCCCTCCAGCGCTCATTGCCGCCGTAGCCCTCGGCCTGGTGACGTTGACCCTGCTGGTGTGCGCCGCCATCCACCTCCTGCGTCAGCTGCGACGGCGCCGGGAGCTGGTCGGCATATCCACATCGGTGAAGAACGACCTGGAAGCGGTGAACAACCGCAACGCCGTGATCGGAGGAGGAGGCGGACCCAACAACGGAGGGTTGCCAGGAGCGACGCTGGGAGGCTTCAGAGAAAAGGAGGCCTTCCTCATCTCCGGGGGACAAGTCAAAGTGTCCAATAAGGACGCGGCGCTGGTGGACAAGGGTGGCGACAACATGGGCGTGTTTAAAAACAAAATGGCGGATTGTAACCTGGCGAATGAGGAGCAGCTCCTGAACAAGAACAAGTTCGACCTGTAAGAACCTTATAATTTAATTTATTCAGCTTCAGAGGTGACATTTAAAAAAAAAAAAAAATCTAAAATTTGCCGAATTCAATTCAAGTGTTAAATTTATTTTGATCTTAAATGACAACTTAATTTATTCAGTTTCAGGGGCAAAATTAGTGACAGTTTGTTTTTTGTGGCTCCAAATTTATACTTTTGTGAAGACGATGACGTTGTGTGTGAAGATGAGTCGCAGCATGTGCGCGTTCACACACCGTCAACACGTCGTCGTTGTTGTTCTTGTGGTTGTTGCTGTCGCCGTTGAACCAACGCCGCCTCTCTCTCTCTCTCACTCCCTCACTAACAGTAAGAAGTGCGACTCGTCCATCATCGTCCCGCCGCTCACTTTTGCGAAGGACAGTCTGTATCATCCGGTGTTCATCATCCCCGAGCAGATGGAGCAGTGTGTGTTTGCCACCGAGGTAAGAACGCCGCCGTCGCCGCTGCTGCCGCCGCTAACACATGAACTGCGTTCCCGTGGTTACTGTTGCCTCCATTTGTTGTGGTGATGAGGTTTGTTGTGATGCAGAACGAGAAGATGAACGAGTTCAAAACTTGAAATGTCAAAAAAAAAAAAAAAAAAAAAAGGAAATAGTTTCTTGTTCTTTGTGAACAGTTAATTGTAAACTGGTCACGTGACTCGTTATGTTTCCTATTAAATAACTTCTCCCAATACAATTGGGAGGAAGTTTCCTCAAAAATTTTTGCTACAAAAAAAAAAAATTAGAAACACGACAAGTAATGTTAACAAAGTAATGTTAATGAAATGACTTAAAAAATAAATATAGCCAAATGTAGTCATTAGCTACTTAGCTAGCTACCTAACTAGGGAACACAGAAAAAATCTGCATTGTGATAAATCAATTCAAACATCAAGTTATATCAGTCTGATTATTATTTATTTTTAATTTTGGTCCACTACTGAATTCATTTACCCACATTTTAACATAGATTGGTTTTAATGAAATGTGATGTTGTTGCTCTGCATTTTTTTGTCTGTTAGTTTTGTAAAAATAGCTGTATGATTTCATAATTTTAAAATAAAATCATAAAAAATTAAGAACGAGGAAAAATGTAAAAACAAGCCTAATCAAATTTACTGATAATAATTTAACAGCTTCACAAATCACTTAATGTCTGTGATGAGGTGTAATGACAACTAATTACATTTATTTAGATCTTAGTTTTTTCCTACTTCAGAATTGAAAATCTTTTAAATGTAATATATTTGTGATTAGTTGATTTAATTTATTTTGATTTAATTCAGTTTCAGGGGCAAAATTAATTTAATTTAATTTAACTTGTGTACTTATTTTATTTATATCGCCATTGTTTCCCTCTTCACACTTTTAAAATATTTTACAATGTAACTGTTTTATTCAATATTTAAGTTCTTGATTTTTAAACAGAAGTTGTCCAGTTTGCTGACGACTAAACGCTGTTTTTCTGTGTTTTTTTTCCTTCAGGTATAACCTCTAGTTTTCAGACCAGACCAGCGGAGGGAACTTTTATGCTGAAAGGGCCTGAAGCATTTCCTGTCCGGGGGATAGTTCCACCCAGAGGGATTTATTATTCCACACACATTATACTTTATTTAATATTTATTATGGCTGCTCAGTGGAAAGAAACGACAAGACAGGACTTGTTTTATTTTTTATTTTTTTTCTGCTTCGATACTGACAGTGTTCGGATGTTTTTGGGAAAGAAAGAAAGAAAGAAAGAAAGAGAAAAGCAAGGAGGAAAGATGAGAGACTGAATGTCCGGCATCATTTGCACTATTTGTCTTTTTTATGCATTAAATCTTAATATAATTTTTCTTTATATCTAAATTTTCTTTGGATCAAACGTGAACGAGCCAATCGGAAAAGTCCGGTGCCTTAGCTGTGCTTCCTGAATCGTCGTCGTGGCAACGTGCTTCCTGTGCGATGTCAAAATAAGATGTCAATCAAATCAAATGGTAGAAAGGACCTGTTCATGGGAAACAGAGGATGGAAAATATTTTGTTTTAGGTCAAAAATAAAAAAAAAGGAGAATAATGACGTCCGAACAATCATCCGTCCGATAGCTATGATCTCTGAAGTGCCTCTTCATTTCCACTGGAACCAGCAATTTATTCTGGTAAAGTGTTTTTCAATCCTAATCCCTAATCCCAGTCTGAACAAGGTTTCAGGTGAATCAGGAAGAGTTTGTGCCTCTTGAGCAGATAATCGAATCATCCGTGTCCTGGATCCATCACAACAATCAGAAAGTTTCAGAAAGTTTCAGTGCTGCCTTTTGCCTCCAGGTTGGATTTTCTTTTTACATTTAAGGAAACTAAATTTTTACACCAGTGAAGGACTCCAAAGAGAGTTTTTGAATTCCGTCTTTAATCCATTTGATACCAAATATCTGTGTTGTTTCCTGTGTAGTTTTGTCTTTGTTACTATCTTCGTTAATTTAAAGAAAACAATGCAATGTGTACATATCTTCCAGAAGATAGTTGTTGTTGTTGTTTCCTATTTAATTGTTTGCCCTTTGTAAATAATTTTGTATTTATGAAAGAGAATTGTATATATATCTATGTTATGTAATGCCTAATGTCTCAGTCAGAATCAAGAAATATATTTTTTCATAAATAAATTAGAAAATAACATTAATGTTACTGTTTCGCATTTCTTTCTCTGTGTTTTGAACCGTTAAGTTTCACAAGACTTTTATTTTTTCTACAACAGGAAGTACTTATGTGCAGTCTGTATAGCTTAAAAAGCTATACGATCATTTTTGCTGTCGCTACGTAGCCAAAATGTTAGCAATAGCACAAATGTTGCAAATTCAGCATCAGGCTTTGTTTCTGTACTCACTGGCAGCTATCTCCAGAGGTGGAAGACATCATTACTGCTAACTTTTGTTTGATTTTTACTAAAATTAGCATGCTAGTCAGCTAGGTCAATAGAAACCATGTTTGATGGCAAAGAAAACTAAATGACATAATAATTTTGAGGCTTAGCTTTAGCTGTTTCACCCTGTTTTCCGTCTTTATAGTAAGATAAGATAAGCTAACTAACTGCTAGCCATAGCTTCACATTAATTTGATGATTTAAAAGTTTTATGTCGTGTCTTCAATTGGATACTTCAGTTAGTACACTTCCATGTAGTATGCTATGTATGCTTCTGTAGTGCCTGACTGCCCATACATCGACAGAACTTTTTGACCGTAATGAGTGAAACAATCTGGGTATCAACAGTACACTGGATGTTGCCATACCTGTCAGTGTGAACGCACTTACGTCCTCAAAATGAGTATGCGAAGTATTGGAAGTATGCGATTTGAGACACGACATTAGTCTCATCCTAATGTTTTTAATAAATGTGACAGCTTGATGCACATTTTATCAAAGAAAACCTTGAAATTTGTAGTTTTGGTGCTGTATTGATAGCTTTTGCTATCGCTACATAGCCAGTATATTAGCATTAGCAGAGATGTTGTCAATATACTAATTTAGAGGTGGAAAACCACACTAATGCTAAGTTTTGTTTTGCTTTTACTGAAGTTAGCATGCTGGCTAGCTACCCAGTCCAACAATGGCAGAGAAAACATGTAACAACTTTAACAAGGTATAATGTGATCATTTTGAGTTTTAGTGTTTAGTAAACACTAAAACTGTCTTTATTATTGTTCTGTCTTTATGCTAAGCTAACTAACTGCTGGCTGTAGCCTCACATTGTTCGTTTTAATGGGAAAACAACATCTGTCTCATTCAAAGTCAAATTCAAAGAACTCTATACGTCCCTGAGGGGTAATTTAAGGCACATAGAGTTATACGGGGTGGAGTGGGGGTAGATGGGGGATGGTGGGGTTATGTGCAGGAAGGCAGTGGGGTAGAGAAGTCTGTGAGTTGAGGAGCTGAACAACCCTTTAACAAGGAATAATGTGAGGATCTTTTCCCCCTGTTTGCAGTATTGCTAAACTAGACTAAGTTAAGCTAACTAGCTGTTGGCTGTAGCTTCACTGTTTGTATTTATGGGTTAAAAGCATCAGTCTCATCCTAATGACAACTAAGCCATATTTTCGATAAAAGCAACAGCTTGACACATCACATTTTATCAAATAAAACCATCAACCTTACCATATCAGTACTATATACTAGCTCTATCCACATAGCTAAAATGTTAGCATTTGCAGAAATGTTGTCAATTCACAAAACATTTGCAACATTTCTGCTAAAGCTAACGATAGCATCGTTACATTTCTGCTTCCTTGAGTTTCTGTTTTTTTTTTTCCCACAATCCTCCTCTAACTGTATTCAAACAAACAAACCAAACGTCTTCTTTTACTTTAGCCAAATGTGAATCAACTGTTTTCTTGAGTTTGTGGATCGAAGGCAATGACTGAGGCCTTTTCTTTTTAAACAAAATAAAATCACATTATTCTGTTATCCCTCTTGACAGTAATAAAACTTAACATTAAATCAAACATCTTATCTCAGCGTGCATTGAGTCAGTCCAGGTCTTGGACTCTGTCCTCTTGTTTACTTTCTCTCTCTCTAGTCTTAAGTTTCACCACTGTGTTAATCGATTCAATGTTTGGAGGTTAATGAATAAACCCTGTGTTATGTCACTTGGTCATGACGGGACAATGGACTTGCTGTGGTCGCAGGTGAAAACAGAAACCAACGCCAAACAAGCTAAAGAGTCAAAGGTCACATGGTGTAAACCGCCAGACTGCTGTTGTTGATCTTCACCTGATGAAAAACTGATCTGTTAAATGAATGAAATTAATTTACATTCAACTGAGTCTTTTCAAGGGAATTATTTATTCAAGTTTAATACTCAGCATCAAACTGAAACTAAAAAGCCAAAAGAAATAATTCATTAACCAGCGCTTGCTCTGATTGGTTGAGGTGTTGCACATTATTCTAACACTTCTGGTGGTTTTTTAGTGAAATGTCACTGTTTCTGTTTTAAACCAGGAGTCTCTCTGGTCCTGGTTTAAAACAGAAACAGTTCGGTAGTTGGGCAAAGATGGCCATTGCTATCTGTCCGCTGGTTTACGTTACTGAATTTCAACATCGCAAACTCACGACTGATGTTTAGCTTGGTCGTTGTGTCGCCGTGTGTTTACAAAGCTGCTACATGTCAGTTTTTGTTGTTGCTACATAATTAGCAGAAACTTTGCAAGATCAGCTTTTAAGACAAGATAAAAGTAAAACCAATGTTAACATTTCTTTCTGTTTTTATTTCTATCACTTCTTTGCTTTTATTGAATTTAACAGCTGACCAGCTAGCTAACTAGCCTATCTTGCTTCTGTAGCATCCAGTCGCCATCCAACAATTTTTAACAACTCCCCTTTAATTCTCTAGCTGCCATGAAATGATTACAGTTAATTAACTGTATGTAAATGAGTGTGTATGTAGCTTGTGAACTTTATGTTGATTTAAGTTTCATTTTGACTCGTCTCTCATCTGTGAATCAGCTCCAGATGTTGAAGTAAAAGACAGAAACACCTGTCGTGACTCTGTCACCGTCTGTGACCTTTGACCTGCAGCTTCTCTTTCCCAGCTACTGTGTGTGTGTGTGTGTGTGTGTGTGTGAGGGAAAAGCAGGAAGGAAGAACTGGACAAGACCCGACATGTTTGTTCTGAATTCGATCCGTTTTACGGCTGCTTTTTTTTTTTTTTATTTTATTTTTTTGTTGCAGCAGTGAAATTCACAACATTAAACTTCTTTGGATTAAAGGAAATCTGACTTTCAATCATAGGGACTGAGAGCAATATCGGCATTTAAAATTGACATTTTATCACAAATATACAGGAAACCAATTCTCTAACATATAGAGAGAATATTTGTAATTAATTAATGAAAATATTTTTGACAGAAATAAAGAATATAAAACTATTTTATATGATAAAAGTCTCCTGGAGATTATGATGCTGAAAAAAGAGATAAACAGATCTGATCTGAGTTCAGCAGGACCATGAATCGTGACAAAGCTTCAAACATTTGACCCCCACACCGACTGTCTGAAATCAGCTGCTGTGACCCGGAAGGTCAAAGGTTGTCTGAGGAGGAAGTGACGGGTTAAAAGGAATAAACAGAGAGACAGAAAGAAAGTGAAGAACAGAAAACATCAAACCAACCTGAGTCTGAAAACACAAAACCAAATGTTTTTGTTTGCTCTCATTCTTTGATTTTATTTCATTTAGCAATAAAAATAATTCCACGCACTCAGTCAACTTAAAATACAAATACATATTCAAATATTGTCCCAGATTTTAAACTATTGTTATTATTATTATAAAGTATAACAGAACAGTAAAATATTTTCTAAAATTGAAGTTAATAATAGATAATCTCCTTTTTTCTTGCAAGAAAAAATTCAAATATTATATATTATATAGATTATAACTCATATATAATTCTATAATATTTAATGAAGAAAATAATCCACAAAATGTACAAGAAAATATATTAGAATATATAGAAGAATATTCATTTTTAAAAAAAATGGAAAAAAGAACATTATGTTTTATTTCCAATTTCCAATTCAGAGAAACATTCACTGACATTACAGATTATAGAAAAAGTGCAAGAAAAACTGGGATATTTTTGCAAATTCAGGTAAAAAACAAAACAAAACAAATATTCTGGGATTAAAAAGTAAATTTGCATTTTGATTAACATCAAAGTTTGACAAGGAAAGTAAATAAATAAAACAGTTTTCTCCAAAAGTTTGTGAACGCGGATGAATTCAGACACAAACGTCTCTGACTGTAGTTTCCTCCTCCTCCTCCTCTTCCTCCTTGTCGGTGGTGACCTTTGACCCTGCCCATCGTGGGAACGTCTCCAGGAGGATGAGTTGGCGTGACGACCAGGACGACACATTACCACGGCGATGATGATGATGAGTCTAACAGAAGACCCCAACACCTGTCTGACCCCCGAACACACACACACACACACACACACACACACACAGAACGATGACAATCTTGAGATTTTCACAATAAAAGCCCAGAGTTCTGAGCATGCTCGGCCGTTGCTCTGTTCCTGGTTTTTATTAAACGAAGTAAAGTTTTTTTTTTCATTTTTGTGTTGAAATGATGAAAGAATGAAACATCTGTTTGTGTTTTTTCGTCTCAAACTGAAACTTGACTCTATCACTCAGTGGGAGGACGAGGACGAGGAGGAGGTGACAGTGTCGACAGTGATGGGGGAGGAGGTTGTTGATGATTGGGATAATTTACAGCCTGTGATCAGTCAAACTCTGTGGGAACTGAAGACAAAGTCTCTGTCTACTGTCTGAGTCTGAGAACGAGTTTGTTCTACTTTTAAAAAAAATAAATAAATGTGCGAAACAAATTTAGTCACAAATTTATCAAAGAAACATCTGAATGTCCTCTGAGATTATAATGCTAGGAATGTTGGACATGAGGAAAAACTTGCAAGAAAAAAAAAGAAAAAAATCTGTCAAAAAAAAAAAAAAAAAAAAAAAAGAAGAAAAAACAAAAACCTCAAATATTACTTGATAATTACTGAGAAAAAACAACTAAATGTATTTATTATGTAAACGTGTAAGGAAACAGAATATATACAATACAATGTTTTCTTTTACAAGGAAAAAAAGCTAAAAATGTCTGAGATTATTAAAAAAATTTTGAAGAAAAATTTGTCTTTTGAATATTACCTCCTCTCCTTGGTTATGTCATATTTTTTACTACAGTGCCTCTAGTTTAGCCTTTATGCTAAGCTAAGCTAACCAGGTTAGACATTAATGTGTTTAAATAGATAATGAATAACATCACATTGGTCACTGATCAGGTGGATCAGTTGTCAGCTGTGATGGTTGTGTGTCTGATTTGTAAACGTTCGTTTGCTTGCTTGTTTGTTTGTTTGTTTATCGTTTAGCGAGGAATGTCATGGGAACGGAGGAGTTCAGTGACAGGAAACAGCTGTTTCACACTCTGGTTTTTAAAATGTCATTAACATGAGGACGTCTGAGGCCTAACACTGCGGTTTTGTCTAAGGAACTGCCTGCTTGAGTCACTATTAGGGGTTAACAGCTGATATCAGCGCAGTTTTATTTTTAATGGTACCATCAAAACTGATTTCCAGGAATCTGGGCTCAGCAGAAAGGCTGCCAGAGGAAGCAGCTCCTCCCCTCTCCTGCCTGATAACCTGCATCGCTATCGCCGCCGTTGTCACCATTCGGACGATAAATTGTCACATGTGGCAAAGGAGAATCTACAGGAAGTTTGTGAGTGGCCGGATTTAGATAAGATGATGAGAATGGACACAAAAAGTCGAACGCTGATGGACATCTGCTGATTTGAAGATGTTGACTTCAAATGTCAAAACTTCACAATGAAACTTGAATGAAACAAAAACCAGTTCAGACCAGTACCAGTTAGACGTACCTGAAAAACCTCCATCATGTAGGAACCCAACTGGTTCTGATTCTATTCTGAATATCCAAGATCCTTACCTGGAAACTCGGTTGGATTCTTTTGGTTGTTTTATTATTTATTTATTTATTGTCAGTTTTTGGCCTCCTTGACAGCTTCTGTTTCTGTCTAGAGAAACCCAGACTAGATCTGTGTCCTGGATCTACCTTGAGATCTACTACCTTTTGGATGATCCTGACACTTACTCTAAAACCCAGAAACTTATTTTAATTGTTTCAGTCACTACCCAGCCTCCTTGCTTGAAGTGTAAATCAGTTGGTGAATCCCTCTTCACCACAATGGTATATTTTCCTTTAGTCCTTGGGAAAATGTTTATCGTCACAAAATAATCCTTATGGGGATTCTTGTTGAGCTGTAAGGGTAAGTGAGTCAGCTAAGCTAACTTCTGTTGGACTCCACAGTTGGCCTCAAGGTCCACAGTTGGGTTGTCTATTGGTTTTCAGTTTCGTCAGTTGTTTCCCATCATTCGTTGACCAGCTGTAGATCAATCCAGTGTAATGTCTTTCAGTTGTTGTGAGAGTCTTTATTGAGGGGTTGGGGCAAGTAAGGTGGCAATTTGTTCAGGAATAAGCTATCTCCAGCTGGAATCTTTGGTGTTGCTCCACAATTGGCCTCAACATCTGCAGTTGCATCATCTGCCAATTTTCAACCTCCCCGTTTCTTTCCACTGTTGGTGGACACGTCGCTTTACGGGAAGAATGATCTGGGTTCAAACTGACTGTCATGGTCTTTCCATCATTAGTTTTCTTGTTTGCCCCAAGTCAACGGGTTTTCTGCAGGTTCTCTGGGGGTCTCAACTGTTTCGATCTCAGTTGAAATCTGTTCGTACTAAAGATGGCAACTGGGCTGCAAATACTTGAAGACGTTTGACGTGTCATCCAAAAGGTTTTCTTGGGGGATTTTCAGGTATTTACCCACTTGCGAAACAAAACAACCATTGGGGAGTCATCGACATCTTATGGTTTGTTGACCCTCCCGTCTTAGAGGATCTGGACTTCCCCAACTCTCAAAGTTTAATATTTGTAGCCAAAAGATTGGTGGGTTATCTAAACGTGCAATGGATGCTTTTCCAACCTCCTGTATGCTCGTGGGCTGGCTAACTGTCTCTCATCACTTGAGACCGTTTATCCAAGATTTTTAGCTTTGTGCTGCTGTTTTTTAACACATGTGGTCTTACTCGCCAACACCTGCAACTGGAAAAAATTGATGGTGTTCCCCTTTGTGAAGGGCAGGATCTTCCAGAACCAGTGGAGCTGAAACAACTCAAGCTTCTACAAAGTAAATATTTACTGGTTTTCATTGACTGTAAACACACTGAGTGAGTTCATTCATGAAACATGACCTGACAACATCCCCTTTTTCGGATCTTGAAACTGCTGTTGTTTTCTCAGTTCCCCCAAGCCGCCCACCGCTTAAAGATATGCTGGTGGCCTCGAAACTCGAAGGGGATGTTGTTAGCAAAACAGCGTTCAATTAATCATTCACGGCACTTCTTCCTGATTGAGCACAATAGCCGAGTCCCTGTGAGAAAAGAGGAAGAGGAAGAGGAGTAGTTGTGTCGAGGGCTGATAAAAATCTGCTGCCATCAGTCTGGGACTTTTCTTAAGAGGCAAGAGTTAGTGCTAACTTCCTCTTACTAGTGTGTAAAGTGTATGTGCTCACAGGATGACATCAGGTGTAGTTTTGGTGCAGAAAAATCTGTTTATGACTCACAGATAACAAACTGGGGTTTTATTTTTGACTAATAAAATGACAAATAAAACCATGACTATGAGATAAATAAAACCGCAAGAAGTGTCCAGTCTGTAAATATTTGCCCCTTAAAAGCCGATGGAAGTATTTGCAAAAAGCTGGCTATATTGAGCTAATTGACCGTGGAAAGCAGCTAACCACTAACCTGGTTCAAAGCAATGTGCTGCTAAAAGTAGCATTAATGTGTTTTATCGGGAAGTAATGCTAGCTTGGCAAACATTAGCTTGATTAGATAATAGAACAGCTTAGCATAGCACTACCAGCTAATGCTAGTGCTACCTAGATTCCTGAAGTGCAGCCAACTGAGGTTAACATGGTTTATAATGTATAGCTAAAGCTAGCAAAACATTGACTATAGTAAAGTACAGTTAACCCTACTGATAACTTTAATAACAGTGAAGTACAATTAAAGGTACTGCTAACATGAATTATAGTAAAGTACAGCTAACACTTGTGCTAACTTAGCTCATGGTAAAATACAGCAATGCTAGTGCTAAATTGGTTCATAGTAAAGAACAGTAGTGCTGGTAGTTAAAAGTAGTTAAAAGTGCAGTAGTTAAAAGTAGTGCTAATGTGGTTAGTTCGTAGCAAGGTGATTTTGGTAAAACACAGCTGATGCAACTGCTAATTTTGCTAATACTAAAGTGCAGCTAATACTACAACTAACTTTGTTCATGGTAAAATGCTACACTGAAACAGATTAGCGAAATAATAAATTCTGCTGACATAACATTTCCATTTTTACACCAGAAACAAGTCGTCACAGAAACCACTCTATCCTGCTTATGTCAATCATTTTTTTGTTTTCAATTTCAGTTTAGTTTTAAAAGAAAACTCCACATTAGGAATTCCCAGTTTCTACATGTGCATTGGTGGTGGAAGCTGGTTGGTGCAGGTCAGGTATGTTTCAAAGGTCAGGTGACACAGCAGGGTTGTATTCACTTGCTGGAGCTTAGCTCAGGTTGCAGGATCCTTACTCAGTTAAAACCACAGCTCACCTGTGTGTTATCGCTGCTGTTAATGAGGGCCTATATTACCCAGAATACCTTGTGAGAATACCTGTGTGACTTGGCTTTTATTTTCTCATGTTCCCACATGTTAAATGACTAATGGACAAACATTTCTGCAGGCAGGAAGTTGTGCAAGAACAATAGAATGAGCAAACACCAAACAGCTGCTAATGGAAAAGAAACAAGGTATTTCTCCATGTGTGATGACTAAGTTAGTACTTGCATTAGCTGTACTTTACAACAAACCATGTTAGCGGTAGCTTTAGCTTTACTTGTAGTTAAGTGCCGCTTATGTTGCTGCAAACATGGTTTTCGGTAAAGTACATCTAATGCTAGCAATAAGTTGGTTTATAGTAATGTACAGGTAAAGCTAATTTGTCTTAGCACAGCTAATGCTAACACTTTACTTAACTACATTATCACTAGCTTTTTATGAACCATATTAGCCCTGGTGTTAGCTACCCTGAACCAATTTAGCACTACTGCTAGCTGCCCGTTCTAAAAACTATGTTACTAACAGCTTTAGCTGTAAACTACATTATCACTAGCATTAGCTGTACTTTATAAGCTATGCTACCGTCAACATTACTTTAACCCATGTCACCTCCAGCTTTAATTGTTCTTTACTATGAACCAAATTAGCACTAGCATTAGTTTAGGGCTACCAGGGGGTAGTGGTGGTGGTAATACTTGACTATAAATAGCCAAGTATATAAGTGCTTCTGTTAGCTGTGGAACTATAACTATGAAGCATATTAGCTTTAGCTGTACTTAACTATGATTTATGTCAACATTAGTCTCAGCTGAGCTCTCTTCACATACAGACTTCTTGTAGAAAAGCAGTACTTGAACGTCACAGCACACAGTGAGCTGCTAGTTTGTATATTTGCAGTGCGTTTGTGTATTTGCTTGTGTTGTGTATATTTGCAGTACATGTACTATCACACCAATAAAGTTATTTAATTTAATTTAGGCTGTGTTTTCTTAGCTCTGTCTCACATTAACATGTTTAAAGTGTGTTTATGGGTCTTATATCTTTATATCTGTGATTTATGGAAACATATAAAATCTGTTTTTGTAAATATCCAGTAAATCCAGGGTAACACACAATGAAAGCAGATGCTCTTTAATTTGTCACATAGATGTATCTGTTCTGTATTAAATTCATATATTAATTAAACTTCATGTTTCTTGTGTCTAGCCCAGCAGCTGCAGCTCTAGACTCCAGCTCTGGTTAGTATGCCAAATGCTTTTTTTTCCCTGTAAATCACATTGTGTCTTATTCATCTACCACATTATGGGTTTCTCATTAACCTGGAACATCTTATGAGTCATGGGGTCAACTGTTGAGAAATAATGGACAGTACAGACTGTGAACCAACTGGTGCTGGTTTATGGTAAAGCTCACCTAATGCTAGGGATAACATAATTTATGAAGCGCAGCGAAAGATACTAAAACATGGTTTATAATACACTAGCTGGCCAAAGAAAAAGAACCTGATGAAGTGATGCACCCATCATGCCTAGTGATACTGTACAAGCCTGTGGAGGCAGTGCTATGATCTGGGGATGCTGCAGTCAGGTGCTGGACAGGTCTGGGTTCATCAACATTATGTGCCCAAAGAATGAGGTCAGCTGACTGCCTGAATATACTGAATGACCAGATTTTTTTTTTCTTTCTTACGAAAATATTCCAAGATTGACACAATTCATTGGGCTCAAATTGTGAAAGACTGGTTCAGGGAGCATGAGATATCATTTTTACACATGGATCAGCCACCACAGAGTCCAGACCTTAACCCCATTGAGAATCGTTGGAATGTGCTGGAGAAGACTTTGCGCAGTGGTCCGACTCTCTCATCATCAATACAAGATCTTGGTGAAAAATTATTGCAACACTGGACGGAAATAAATCTTGTGACACTGCAGAAGTTTATTGAAACAATGTCACAGTGAATGTGTGATGTAATCAAAGCTAAAGGTGGTCTGATAAAATATTAGAGTGTGTGACCTGTTTTTTGGTGATGACTTCTTTTTGGCCAGGCAATGTATATGGCAGAGTATTGCTAACACTAATGTTAACATGGTTAAAGTGCTGTTTTCCTCTGGAGTCTTTGTAAAAGCTTACATAGCTAATACTAATGCTAATGCAGTTCACAGTAAAGTACAGTGCTAGGGCTAACGTGGTTTACCGTAAAGAACAGTTACAGCTACTGCTAACATGGTTTATAGTAGAGCTAAGGCTAGTGCTCACAAGGGTTATACTAAAGTGCAAGTAGTTCAACTGTGAACTTGCATTAGTTCAACATTGAAACAGCTGTTGGCAAATGATATATTCAAAGTATGTCCATTTTAAACAATTGTATTGCTCAATATTACAATTCAGCCAAATGGTTGATTTCATCTGAACTCAGTTTAGTTTCCTAAAATATGTCTTCCGAGAAATAGTGGTCTGACTGAAATGTAAAGTTAAACACACCAGAAGTTATAAGATCCAGTTCAGACTTTTTTTTTTCCTCAATGTTTGTTTTTCTTTGTCACAGGAAGCAACATATTACTGAGTAATGTTGTTGGCCAACAGGCCCCAGTTTTGCTGACCTCTGTAAACCATATGTATCTGGAAAACAGATTGTTGTTGTGCTGCTTTGTTTCCAGCTAGACGGAGCAGCTATTGTTCAAACACCTCTTTACTTTCTGTTTCTCACAAGTTCAAGTTGAATGCGTTATTCTGCAGAAGTGTTTTGAGATAATACATGTGTAGGAATTGCCTTTCACTGAACAATCACAATCGCATTATTTCTATGAGAATGCAGAACTAAATTACAGGTCAATTTCTTATGTGACTGAAGATGAAGAAAACAAAATGTGTTTGTCATAAGATTTAGTGGAAAAAAACTACCCTCAGGAGACTTAAAATCCCATTAAAAACCCAGTAGTAATCCATCAAAGGATTAGAACAACCTCTTCAAATACATGTAAAACCTCCAAAAGACCCACCAATGTCCACTAACATCCCCCTAAAGCTTCTAAAAGATCACCAGAACCTTTTCATTGACCACTAAAGCTTATCTGTAGAACCTCCTCAATGACTATTAGAGCCACTAAAAGATCCCTAGAAACTCCTAAAAGATACTAACATCGACCACTAAGACTTCTTTATGACAACTAAAACCTCTGGAAACCATCCAGAGAACCACCAAATTTAACTCTAAAACTTTTAAACAACACTTAGAAGAAACTCGCCAACCTCTAGAACTTTCTCATTAACTGGTAGGATGTTTTAAACAATCTCAAGATCTTCCTCAATAGCCAACACAACACAAGTCCGTCCTTTTCCTCGCTCTTCGTGGATTGTTCAGGAAAATGATTAATCAGCGCATCTGAACCACTTTCCATTGCCAGCTGTTATAAAGATAAGATGTTAAGTAAGTCTTGTAAAACTTTCTTTTCAACAAACTCTTTGTACACTTATTGAGTACTTCAGTTTATGTGTAGCAGGGCACTGCAGATATTTACATTTCTACTATTCAGTGTTACTCATATATATTTTGATAATAAAAACAGGAGTTACCATGTGCCGTATTAAATTCAATTAGACAAAAAACTAAAGAAAATCATGTACCAATATATGGAGCTAAAACTAAGGAGGTCTTAGTGAGGAAATAGTCTGGTGCTTTGTAATTTGGTACAGTTTGTCACCTCCTCTAAAGCTGAAATTTGTTAGTTATTGAATAACAGAACTTGTTTAACTTCATTTATAATTATCTTATTATTATATTATCATTCCATTCACAGTGCGTCTTGTGTGTGTACAGTAAATACAGTCATCTAATAAATCACCAGCAGGACATGCAAGGGAACCAGAGTAGGAGCTTGTCGTCTTCATCCAATCACATCTCTGTTACCAGGCGGGAAAAGCCGATTTTTGACGGGAAACTGCTTCTGGGAGATGTACTTGTTTAGAAAATGTGGTGTTATTGCTGTGGATTTATGTCTTGTAAACAAGACAACAAAGGTAAGACTTTATGATCGTATTTATTGATTGTTTGAACATTATTGATCATTCTATCGCTGCTGGTTCAGTCAATTTTTGACGAATTTTGATAAAACTTGTTGTTTTAGAATCTACAGACCTCTGCTCTCAGCAGAGACGTCACTTGTTTGTTTACCAAACTCTGTGTGGGGAGTGAAGGCGCGGTTTGTGTTGACGTCTTTTTGTAGTGTTTGTTTATTTGTTCTTTACTTGGTTTTTGTTTTAACTGTGTTTGGTTGTTGTAGAAATGGTTTATAGCTTTTAGCTGAGACTCTGACGTTTCTGAAGTTATAACACGTCAGTGTTTATGTTGCTAAGCCGACCTTACAGGCCATAAAATCGGATGTGACACACTCTGCCCCTGATACAGGCGGTGTTGGGGATCAAGAGGCTAGCTAGTTGGATCTGGGTCTGACAGGACAGGGAGAAAGGACTGGTTGATAGTTCACTTAGCCATTATTCATTCATCTGCCATTGTTAATTGTGGGCAGTGGTGGCATGGTGGATAAGGAAGCAGAGTCTGGAAGGTCCCAGGTTTAAATCCACCAAGCTACCAGGTCCCACTGAGGTACCACTGTATACACACTCCCTGGGGCCGTCCAGGCTGTCCCGTGCTCACTTAGGTAATGGGTAAATGCAGTGGTTAATTTCGTTGTATGCATGGTGTGCTGTGTGCTCAATGACGTAATAGTAATCACTTTCACTAACCGATGCGCAATGATTCAACTTGTAAAATGCGACCAATTGGTTGCCGTCTGGAGTAGTGAGATGTATTTTACATCACAAACAATTGTTTTTGAAATTGAGCCATTTTCTAGTGACATTTCTAAAAAAAGAATTTATATGCACTTTTCATATGTTCCTGAATGTGGGTGGACGACCATTCTTCAACAAAGACAAAACAGTTTTTGAGTCCCTGTCACCTTTAAAAGACCTCATGAACATTCTTACTGACTACTGTAATGTCTTAACCTTCTGAACCATTGTTAAAGATCTACAGAACCTCATCAGTGGCCTATAAAAACACACACACATATACATACACATACATACATATGTTGTCCTGCTTAGGTCTATTGCTGTCTGCTGTGTGAGTCCTGTGTAAGGAACAGTGTACTAGCCTGGTCTTTTTTCCATTTGCTTGTCTGCTTAAAAGAAAACATCTGTTGAAATCCACCAGACTCAGAGTCTAAAAATAGTCTTGAGGAGTTGTGGGTGCCTCGGAGGCAGGTTATATGCAGCATCAAGTCAATAGTTAAGTATTACACTGGTGTAAAATGGACAAGATGATCCCATAATTACCCACCTACGCGGTCACTTAGTAAGACCATGATCCGACCATCATTTCAAGAAAGTCTTACACCTCTGCCAACTGGTCGAGTTGAAGTTAATTAACTGATGAATTCTTATTGATATGCTTATCAACCACTGATCAAACTGTGGTTGCAACACAGTGAAAATATGGAGGAGGAAGTTTGTTAAATAATCAACAGATTACAGGAAGACTTGAACCAGATCCCTCAGAATACGATCTTTTGATCTTTTGGGATTTTCCCCCTTTGTGCCCTTTTTAATGTCAGTTATTTTAATTTCTTAAGAAGTAAATTCAAATGTACTTGAAAATTTCCTGGCAATTGCATTGTATTATTTTTACGTTCATATTGTGTGTATCCTGGCATTTGTTACTGGACATTCATGACATGTTCAGACCTGTAGGTGTCACTACCTCAAGTATATAATTAATTTCTTTCCAGCGTAATCATGTAATAATCATCATGATTCAATGCGATTACTCATCGACTTTGTAAATCGTCAGCCCTAGAATGCACAAATGAATCTGAATAGTGTTCAGCAGTATAACGAAAGCATGGCAGTGTAAGATGAAGACAACAGTAGCCAATAATGATTTCAGTCTTCACCTTTAAATGGTTTACAGGTTTTGAGCATCAGGAATCAGTCGGTGTGAAGAGGCTTAAACACGATCCCAAAGAGTTCAACAGTATCAATACCAGTGGACCTTCTCAATGCATACACAAAACAACAGTAAAAAAAGTCAATAATGCTTTAATGGATACTGCCAGTTCACTTCAACTCCAACAGAGGGCGTTGTCCATGTAAACCTTTTGTTGACCCTTGTTCAGTTCAAGTCCCAGTAGTAGCGAAATTAAAATAATAATAATAAATTTGACCCTGACTGAGTGGACACCCACTTCTCAATCCCTTCTGCTGCGCACCATTCAATGATATACTTACTTCTCCAGGGACCACTACACCACTGCTTGAGGGACATGACTTCAACGGCTGATTCAGCATTTTTTATTTATTTTTTTAAGTTTTTTTTTTTTTTGCCTTCAAAGGAAAGTTAAACTTGTGCCAACTTGCTCTGTTGTGGTCAAAAACCACCACAATACAAGAATGCTACAGAATATCTTGAAGTGCCAACCACAAGAGTTCTCAGAGGTAACACACAAAACCACAGATACCGTAAAGCAGGAAGAAACCATGTAAACAGAAAAAAAAAAAAAAAGTGCAGGCACTGGCACTTTCTAACCAGTTGTATCAGTGAAACTTCAAAGACAAGTTTTGGCTAAAAAGAAAGCTGATTCATGACATGAAAAAGTTTTTTTCTATGCGATACTTGTGGTTTGTGCATTTATGCATTGGGTGTTTTGTTATTTATTTAGAATGACAGAATGTGAATGTCTTAATCCTTCCAGGGAAACAAGTGATGTAATCACAGTGTTAACGAGGTGGTGAAGTGACAGTTAGAACGAAAGCCAAAGCGTTACTTTGTGATCTGTGTAATGTTATGTATGTCACTTAACTGTGAACAAGGAAGTTTATCTTGGAACTCCTGTTGTTATTCAAGCATCAGTCCTCTTTTTTAGGTATGTGCATGAAGCAGTTGGACCTGTAGAAATGTCTTTCCCCCATGAACTGATCCCTACTTTGGAACGGTTCAGTATTTATTCCTCATTCTTTTAGCATTAGCATAGCATAACGAGTGGTAACTGGTGGAAATATCTGAGAAGCATCTGTAAATCATTGGACAACCACCAAGATGTAGTCGGAATGCACTGCCTTTCAGTGAAGTGAACCAAAGAGCCTAGGTCCTATACCATCAAGTCAAGTTCCTCGCAGACTTCCTTTAAGATTGCTATTATTCAGACTTTCCCAAAGGTAATTAACACACAGTGAATTTCAGTCCATTATTCTAAGAAATGTCCTTCCATGTGTTGTAAATCAAATGAGCTCTTCTCTGGGGCCTTTTCTTCTGAATTCTTATTGCTTCACCTTTGAGTCCAAGTAAACATTTGTTGCAAATTTTCAAATCTTTCTCTCAAGGTGTTTCTTCAATATAGTGTTTTTGATTAAAGAGGGAACAGACAATCTATAAAAAAAAAAACATAGCAGGGGCATTAAATATGGTTTCAAGCCAAACACAGACTCAGAGTCTAAAAATAGTCTTGAGGAGTTGTGGGTGCCTCGGAGGCAGGTTATATGCAGCATCAAGTCAATAGTTAAGTATTACACTGGTGTGAAATGGACAAGATGATCCCATAATTACCCACCTACGCGGTCACTTAGTAAGACCATGATCCGACCATCATTTCAAGAAAGTCTTACACCTCTGCCAACTGGTCGAGTTGAAGTTAATTAACTGATGAATTCTTGCACCAAAAGAACCAACTTATTCAGGCATTTGATCAGGACATCTCCTGTTGGAGTTGGAAGACTTTGAGACCAAGACCTTCCTGTGAGATGATGTATCTTATCTAGAGTGAATACGATAAACACAGATAAAACTCCCTGAGATTGCATTAAAAAAAGATTAAAAGAAGCAAGAGAAATCCCGTAAAAGGAGTTCCTGAGAATACCGTCATTAAATATTTACGCTCAGCACATCAAATGGATGGGAAACTACCAAAAAAAAAAAAAAAAAAAAAAAAGGGGGGGGCAAATCTGTTCACTTTGCAGGGTCACATTTAAATTCCTGTTGAGAGAAAAATTGTTTATGAGTTCACTTAACCTAAAGTATTTTCTTTTTGGCAGCCGGTCAACAAGATGGACCAAGTGTCCAGCAATGATGTCCAGCTTTTTCTGTGGGATCCAGGAAGTATCAGATTTTTTTTTTTTTTGGTGCAACAGCAACCTCAGGGTCTCACACTTGATTTTGTCTTCAACTATACTACCTTCCATTTTAATCATGAGTACAGAGGCTGATGGTGCTACAGCCTTCCCAAGTGGTTTTATGTAGATTTGTAAAGTTTTTTGCTTCACTGAAACAGTGAGGCAGAAACACAGTGACTGACAATAAATTTCCTCATTTGTCGTTGCTCTTTCAGAATGAATCGGCGTAAATGGTTTCTGTTATACAGTTTTTTTTGTGTTTGTTTTACTGATTGAACATGTTTCCCCTGAAAGCTCCATTCCATGGAAGTAGATTGTATGAAGTAACTTATCTGAGGGCCTGAAGATTGAAGGTTTCGGTTTGCAGTTTTTAAGATCATCCAAATCATTCTTATGAAATGAAAGATGTCCCTGGGTTGGGAACATCTACAGCTTTGGATTTATAGTTCTACTGAATGTTTATAATGCCATAACATGAACATGCACACACACGAAGTCTAATTAGAGCATGTCAGGGTAAGATGAAGACAGCCAATAATGATTTTAATCTTCACTTTTATATGGTTCATAGGTATTGAACATGAGGAATCAGCGGGTGTGAGGCAGGTGAAGCACAGTTTACACAATGTGGTAAAAAGTTCTTCCTTTTAAAAATGCCTACAGTGTTATCTGGATGATCTGGGTTTGTGAGAGGTCAAAATGACAAATGATATGATCTCATATTCTGCATATCTTGAAATAATCGGAAAGACCTCGATCAAGAGGCTCCCAAGACGTCTGAACCACCGAAACTAGCTAGAACTCTACTTTGAACTCCCTGGATTTTGGATGTCTCAGATCATACCCATTAGAGGAACTCATTCAGCTATTTGATAGTGAATAGTGAATAGAACACAAAATTTTACCTCTGAATTAAACCCATCACACATGTGAGCAGGGAGCAGCTGAACAACACCCAGGGAGAGTTTGTGGGGACAGTACTTTGCTCAAGGGTACCTCAGTTGGACCTTGGCAGTTGATGGATTCAAACTTTAAGACTCAAGTCCGCTTCCTTAGCCACCAGGCCACCACTGCTCCTTATCCATATCCATAAATATCCATATTTGTATCTATAAACTCATTTTTATGGTCAGTAGGTTTTAGGTTTTTATTTGTCGCTTGCACAGAAGAGGGTAACCCTTAAGAAAGCCAAGTCTCTCTACCCCCCCCCCCCCCCCCCCAAAAAAAGGCCCCACTAGCACAAATCTCATTCATATAAGTTCCTATCAGTCAGTTCTTAAAACAGCTCCTTAGTGTTGCTTGTTTTAGTCAAACATGAGGAAATGGTCTATTTTATGACATCAAATTAACAGATGGATTGTGATTTTGGTGGCAGTAGGGCAGTGTGTGTAACCAACTTGATCTCTGGTATTTGTTGTGATTGAACCAACGTTTTCCAAAGAAGTGTGTCTAATTTTCCCAGAATATAATCAGACTGTGTGTTTTATCAGAAAGACAATAAGATTGTGTAGACAGTTTAAAAAAAACTGTTGAGCTCTGCTGAGATTCAAGATGTTTACATTTTTGCACCACTGTGTCTGTTAACATCAAGTTAATCAGATAAGAGGCATAGGTGTTGTTGAGGAAGTTGAGTCGACTTCTGCAGAAATCACAGCGTTGTGTCACTGAAACTGGAAACAACCTGAACTAGTGTATAGGTCGTTTGTATCTATCTTCACCAATGTGTTGGAACATCTCCTAAAATAGCGCCCCAACAGCAACGGCTGTACTGGACCTTGGTTATAGTTACAGCAACAAACTTATAGAGTGGTCTTTGTTTTATAGTTTTTCAGCCATTGTAACTAAGAATCAGTCATCTACCAATCAGAAGTTTGAGGATTCAATTAAGAATCCTACATACCTGTTAGGTTTAGGAAAGGTTGTGGTTTCAGGTTAAGTACTTCCTCAAGATTAAAGGACCTTTGTTGCCATGGTTGCAATAATAAAAACAGGTTTAAAGTTGTGGAAACAATAGACAATTGGTTTCGCACAGGATACAAAGACTAGTGTCTGAACAGTGAGAGTCCTTTGTTTTGTTGATTGTGAACATGAACTTTGTTGTTGTTATCGATAATTCACCTGACTTGCTTCTGTCATAATAATTGTAGTTGCTAGAAGATGTAGACAGTAAATGTAACAGCTTTTTTTCCCATTTTGAGAGCTAGATTTAGATTCGGACACTCAGCAAATCTAGTCTTCTTTTCGCAAACTGCAAAACTACAATATATTCGTCGCAGCACAGGTTATGTTTGCAATCGCTAAAGCTAGACAACCTTACTGGAGTTGTCGGAGCAATGATGATGAGTACACCGAGTTACATTTGATCTGCATCAAGACATTATAGGTCAATATAGACCAGTATTTAAGTCGAAATCGAAATCGAAAGGGAGCTGCGTACAGCCTAACTGGAGATAGATCTAGCAGTAGCATGGTCTGTATTTGGGAATCGATGTATGCAGACTTTTAAGATAGTGGTAACAGGAAAATGACCTCATGACTTCTGGCCGGCAACATTTCTTGATGGTTCACTAAAGGCTTAAGCGACGCTTCTTGACATTCTCCTTGAGGTTTCTTTAGGATCTCATCGTCAGCGGCAGCACGGCACACATGGAGTTACAGACGGAGATTTAGTTTTCATGTAAAATGATATATTTTTGTGAACAAGTGAAGGCTTTAGAATAGAATATATTTATTGGTCCCATCAAGGGGAAATTTATCTGTTTGACAGTATTCAAAAATCATGAGATATACATCAACAGAAAACAAAAAAAATAACAAAAAATAAACAAATATTTTACATAAACACCATAGAAAAAAGAAAAACAAAAGGGTGCAAGTCTCCAGAGATGAGGAGGAAGACTTGTGAGTGCATGTTTTCGGCTGGGACATGACAGCAAGTTTGTGATGATTTGCGAGAACTCTGGATGTAGTACGACCAAACGCTGACAGCTCAATGTCCTGTGAGCAGCTTAATCCTCATGTCCTTCCTCTTGTTGGTCTCGTTAGCCTCCCTGTTCACTGACAAATCTCAATGAGACACATGATGCTGCTCTGTAGCTGGTCAGCACCGTGAGTTCTTCGTCTTATGGGGAGAGATTGTACATTCCCCATAGTTGAAGACAGTGTTGATGGTTTGTACTGTCTTTTCTTCTCACAGAGCTTAACTCCTGCTCTACATCCCCTTCTCCTCCACCTTGACTCCACATGGCTCTGGGGTCTCTTGTTGGGTCGCATCCTTGAGTAGCACAGCGTCATCAGCTGATCACTGGATTAACAATCAGGCAACGGCTCAATGGCTCTCTGGTTGTCATAGTCAAAAATGGAAAACAAAAATACACAAGAGAAAAAAAAGAAAAAAATAAACATGAGAAAAAGGCTGTTTTGATAAAAGAAAGAATGGTTTAAGTTAAAATGTTTAAAAGTTTAGTTAAAAAGAGGAAAAAGTGGGAAAAAGTACAAAAAATGAGACGCTGCTGTTGTACTGGCTGCCACTCATGCTGCGCCATGGCAGCAACACACATGTTGTTCAATTTATTTCGAATATGTTGGAAAACCAGCCAACCAGCCAAAGAAAAGCTGGTTGACATTACAACAAAAGAGGCAAATGTTAAACAATGGTAGTGTTAATTTCACCTGCATTAATAACTGGACAATAAATGCAACCCAAATACTAGAATAGACTTTGTGCACTTTTAAGCTAACTTAAAATCTACCTTGTGAGCTAGCTAACATACATTCTAATGTGACCTAACGTGAGCTTTGTAACCACATATTACAGATTTAAAAACAGCAAACAAATCAAGTTATAACTGTTACCTATGACTGGTATAATTTTAGGAAGGTGTATCACATAAATAAATCATAATTTGTCAGCAGTATAGCCAACTTGCCGTGTAGCTTCCTCTGACTGTTCTCCATCGCTGAGCGCTCTCTCAAGTCGACGGATAAACATTCAGTCAAACGGATAAACAGTCAATGGATAAAGCCTACTGAATTTCTGAATTAAAGCTTTAACCTGACAAAACAAATAAAATGCACATAAAACTGTTTTTCCCTTTTCTCTTCTGTTTATCTTACAAGGTCATTAAGCCTTTTCTCATTTAGACTTTCCTTCCTCCTGGGGGAAAAAAAACCACACTTATCAGCAACCTCTGACCTTACATCCTGTTTGTGTGTCAGATTATTATGAAATAAGATATTTGAGTGTTGCAGGAAGGATAAGGGCACTTTAACATGGCTGCCCTCTAATTATTCAACACATTCCTCCCTTAGTTTCCTCCCTAACTTCTTCTGCCAGACTAAAGAGATGTATCTGAAATATTTACACCCACTCTACAGATGGTATCAAACAACTTGCACGGCAAATGTTTGGACATAAATGTAGTGAAACTCCTTCAAGCATCTGTATTAAGGGGTCGGGAGAGGGAGGGGGAACAAAGGAAGTTTTCAATAATCAGCATCGGTCCAAGTAATGTGGTCATAATGGGCCCAACATGTTTCAAATAAGATTTCTTTGATTTCCATGGATAGTCATGAACTTACAAGCAATGATCAGCCTACAACAACTCTGACTTTTATTATAAACAGATTGCAGACCGGTGAAGTGAATAACTGGGTATTTATGAATACAGCAAACAGCAATGACCTGAGTTGAAGTTAGGCCACATAACTGGAGAGAGCAATGGGTGTATGCTTCGTTAATTGTAATGAATTGGGTTTTAACTGGATATTTCGATGGATGTGACCCTCCAATTAGAACACTGCTACTGACGAGACTGCCACCATCAACGCTGAACTGGGGTCAATAATAGACTAAAATGAACAATGAGAAGAACAGTGAATTCTTTCAGATTTTTTCTTTTGCGTACATATGCTTGGGAAGTAAGCAAATTAAATGATGTAAACAGGAAATTCTCCGAGTTGGACCGTCTCATTTGAGAACAACTCAAACACCAAGTTACTCCAACTCGTCTTGGACGCCTGTGGCCAATGTAGACTGTGACCAACAGTTGACTTTGACCAAAACTTTGTTGATGTTTGGTCCTTCAATGGATGTACCCCTCTTCGAATTAATACACAGCTACAAATGAGCTGAATGCTGCCACCATCAATGCTACATTAGGTCCACAACAAACTAAACTTAACCAAGATGAATTGATCAAATGATCGATACAGCATTTTAATGCAAGAGATCAAGAGTAATGCCAATTAAACTTTGGCTTCACTGTGGTTTTCCATAATTCTCCACAGGCTAGACCATATAATTCGAGGACACCACTTGTGTCACTGCTCACGTATTATCAAACACCAATTGATGGTGGCGGTCTTCAGCTCATCTTTTAGAGGGATGTCCCAATTGGAGAATGCCTGTCTGGGTGCTCCGAAGAATGCAGATATGTCTCCAGCCTTTGAATTCCTCTGATCTAAATCTGATCAAAAACATGTGAGATGTGTCCTTGGTAGTAGACCATGTTTCCTCAGATTGGTGGGTGGCGAGTGAATATTTGCCAAAGTACATAGCAAACGCTAACATCAGCTCAGATTTCCAGTACAACTTGTTTTGAAATACTAATTTGAAGATTAAGCTCACAGTTGTTTTGCAACCAGCTCTTAGAAACTGCTGTAAGTATACAGAGAGTGGAATTATTGCTTTGACTGTTTGATTCTGACTCATGTTTGATGAAAAAAAGATGAATAATTGGTGAGAAACCCCAATAAATACATGTTAAAATACACTGCGATGGCTCAAAATATAGTGGCTAGGAGTGAAATAAAGCATTCAATGTTGATTTTTATATTAAGAGATTTATATAAACCAGCCACGGTCTTGCATTGATTACATTTTTCAGTGAAGCAGTTGTGTCGTTTTCCAGCAGGATCCATATCAGTGGATCAGTGGGATTTAAGTGTAGGTGTAGGTAGCAACGCTGGGTGAGGATGTTTTGACTCGAGTTTCACGGAGACATCCACCTCATAGATTTATGGGCGGCTGATGTCTTTACCATGTGCTCTTCCTGTTATGTCTGTCGACACACTCTGTATTTAGTCTTTCACCTCCTTCACGGCAGATTTTACTGTGAAAAGACAAGATCCTGAGCTCTGACACAGAAACAATGTTCTCTATCAGTTAATAGAGTCGTGAATATTTCTGATGGAAACTACTAAATACGTGCAAATTTGCACCTGATGATTTGAAAATATCTGTCAGCTGTACTAAGTTAGCACTAGCGTTAGCATTTTTTTTTTTTTTTTAATGTAATCCAAATTTACAGTAGTATTGGCTCTTAACCTTGTTAGCAGCAGCAATGGCTATAATTTACAATGAAACCAAGCTAGCATTAGCATTACTTCATAATTCACCCAGTTTGCACAAGCTTTAGCTGTATTTTATTATGAACTAAGTTAGCACTAATGTTAACTAATTTTAATTATATGCCTGATTAGCAGCATGAGCTGAGAGAAGCTTGTTAGCTGTACTGGACTCAAAACCCAGTTAGCACCAGCTGTAGCTGTCCTTACTGTGAACAATGTTGGGACTAGAGTTTGCTGTTACTTTACTAAGGCAGCACCTTTTCATGAACAAATTTGGCCAAGTTGGCTCTAGTGTTATTTGCACTTTACCCTAAAAGACAAATCCACGCTAGCATTAAATGTACTCAGTTACAAACCAAGTCAGCTCTAGAGTTAGATGTTCTTTTGTGTAAGCCAAATTAGCAATAGTATGAACTGTGAACCTTGTTAGCAGTAGCGTTGGCTGTAAATTACTGTGAACCAAGCTAGCACTAGCTTCATCATTTCTGTATTATGTCCCCAGTTAGCATAAGTTTTAAGTGTGTTTCACAATTAAACAAGTTAGCACTAACATCAACTAACATCAAATTATTAGCATATTTAGTAGCATTAACTGTGCTTTACTATGACCCAAGAAGCTCACTAGCATTAGCTGTACTTATCTGCAAACGTTTTACCATAAACCATGTTAGCATTTTAGCAAGTTAGCCCTAGCATCAATTGTACTTTACCAAACAATGTAACTCACTATGAAATAAATTGCCAATAGCATTAGCTATGCTCAATTATAAGCAAAGCACTATGTTTTAGCTGTTTCAAGTCAAGAGAAAAACACTTTTGGGCAGCTACATTTATCTATTGTTAGGGGAGTTTTTAATGGATCAGATATCAAATACGTCCGTTGTTGTGACCACGATGAAACTCTCTGTTACCGAGAAGCCAGTGGTAAAAATTTCTCTGTTGTGGTCACAGAGACCTTCAATGGTTTCCAAGGAAAAGAAAAAAGAGAAACACTGCAGAAGTAAATGTCAGTGGGTGTTTTATAGTGATGCCAGAGGGGGTGATGATTGGACATGGTCACGGTGCTCAGCAAAGCAGCTTCCTCTGCAGGAAGTAATATGACTCACCTGTTCACCTGTCTGTCAAAGCTGCTGACAGCTCAGTACAGACCCAGTACAGTAGCAACATCTGATCCTTGCCATTAGGTCTCAAGTTGCCCGTTTTTTGTTTAAAATGCTCTCACTCATTTTGTTTCTATAAAAAGCTGCTCCACAGGAAGATGTCCATTTCCTGTTAGTTTGTACGCCTTTCCTGTTGGTGAGCTGTTACATCCTGTCATATCTAAGGGCAGTTGAGTGGGGCGTAACAATAACAGTAAGACCTTGAAGAAACGAAACAAAAAGACACTGTTGACAAACAACTTAGATTCTTCAACAATGACTTAAATGCATCTAACTGAATGATCTTCTAAAGCCTGGAAGACCTTTTCATTTTTTTTTTAGAACTGCTTCACTCAAAGGATCTGAATAACTCTATAGAGAACCACAATAACTTTCTTCTCTTATCAAAAAACAAAAATCCAGCCTTTTGAACATCAAATTAAACCTTCTAAATGACCCGAACAGCCTAAAGGACCTCTAGAACTTTACTGTTTACAGAAAATTACATGTAAAACCTCCTTAATGAACATTAGAACCTCTTCAGACATCATTACAAGCTAATAAGAACCATCTGCTACTAAAAACCAACCAAAAACCACACTCAGAACATCTTGAAAAAGAAATGAAACCTTCTAAACAACCTCTAAAACATCCTAAAAGACCTCTAGACTCTTGTAATTGCTGAAATTTTCAAAACCACATGTCCAACCTTGTCGGTTCTAGAACCTCTATACTTATGATTGTAACCCTTTAAAAGAGAATAATCTTGTAAAAGACTTTCTCTAAAGCTCAAAAAAAAAAAAAAAAAAAAAAAATCACAATACCTTTTCCACAACTACTTAAACTTCCTAAACAACACCTAGATCAACGTGAACAGCCTCTAGAACCTTGTCATTTACACTAAAACTACATTAAACCTTTTTAATGAACCGTAGCAACTCTTGACTGATGATCGCAACTCCTTAAAAGATCACAATAATCTTGTAAATGATCTTTAGAACCTTCTTTTACCAAAACCACCTACAATATCCCTTCAAATACCATTTAAACCTTCTAAATAATCCATAAAACAAACCTAAAGATCTCCAAAACGACATGTAAAACCTCTTTAATCAACATTAGAACATCACCATTACAAGCTCATAAAGGACCACTAGAGCCATCCACTACTGAAAATGTCTAAAATTATCCCCAGAACCTCTTCATTGATGATTACAACCCCTTTAAAAAAGCAAACAATAATATGAAAGACAACTTGAACCTTCTTCTTCTTCTACATAATGTATCCTACAACCACTTTTAATATCTTTTCAACGACCTTCCAAACTTTAGAACCTTGTTGTTTTAAAACCAAAAACCAAAACTACACGTAAAACCTTCTTAATGAAAATTAGAACATCTTCACTCATCATTACAAACTCATGAAGGACCACTCCTCTACTAGAACCTTCCTCTACTATAAACTTTCAAATTAAACGACCAAAGCAACTCCTCGAACAGCCTAAAGGACCTGTAGAACCTTGTCATTTACCACCAAAACTTCTAAAACTGTACAATCTTGTTACACATTAGAACCCCTTCACGCATGATTATAGTTCTTTAAAAGACCCGATCTTGCAAAATGCTACTAGAACCTTCTTCTACTTAAACCATCAACATATATTTTCAAAGATCTACTAAACAACCTCTAGAACCTTGTCAAACCTTAATGAACATTAGTACCTCCTCACTCATCATTTCACTCACCTTTCTCTATAAAATAAAACTCTTAAAACTGTCCTCAGAACCTCTTCAGCAGCAAATCAAATTTCATAAACAACCACTAAAACAACTTTTTGAACCTTCCCACTGAACCACTTGAACTATGAGCATGGAATCAGATTGCATCAGCTGAAGTTTGTCCAATAGCTGGTGTTTCTGTGAGTCTTAAGTCTGGAAGTGACCCAGATAAAGCAGCAGAGGGTTCAGGTGCTGCGAGTCTTGTCACGCCTCAGCTCCTCTCAGCTATGTGGCCTGGCCGGCCTCCACCTGTGCCCTGCTACTACTACAACTATTGAATTTACAGCCCTGCGAAAAAAACAAACATGTTCACTTTATTATCAGTTTCAACAAGGACAAATATCAAAACATCAAATTAGAGAAAACCTGCTACATTAGATTGAATCTCAAACTGTCCACCGTGGTGGACGTGTTGATAACTCGATTCCACAAATATTTTCTTTGTGTTTAATGACATGTTTAATGAAACACTGAGCGGCTGCAGTGTCCGTTTGACCTTGGCGCGCTCCTCTCCTGCTGGGCGACCGGCCGACATTCCTCAGTGTTACTGTGCGTCATTATTGTCACTCTGTGATCTGAAGTGACAAGTCCATCACTGTCAGTGATTTTCTACCAGAGTCGAGTCCAGAAGTTTAACAAGAGGGACAGCGGGGAGGTGAATACTTCTGTCTCTTCGCATTTCCCCCATTGCATCAGATTGTTTTTGTTACCGTTTTTGCGCAGGACAGATCGACAGCTGTGTGTTTGAAGACATTAAAACTTTAAGTCAAAGTGTAAACAGACTAACCAGACTGTAAAACTAAAACAAGTCAAAGCAGCTGGTTGTGATCGGCAAAGTAAAGGTGACAATTATCAGTTACATTAAAGATGCTATGCGTAACGTTTTGCTAACGCTATATAGCATCAACAGCAGTTTTTATTCAAATCGAAAGCCAAACGAAGGCCAGTGTTGATTCTTCTTTGCCTGATTAGCATGCTAACAGTTAGCATGGGGACCAGCCACCAGGGGGCGATAGATATGTTTTATTTTAGCAGGATTAGCAGTTTCATTAAAGATGCTACACAAGCTTTTGCTGTTGCTACATAGCTAATCAACATCATCATCAACAGCTATTCAACATCAATGAAATCATCATGGTACAGCTATTCACTGGGGGAAAGCTTTTGTGTCATCCATACGGTTTATGACCTTTAGCGGTGAAGTTAGCAGTCATTAAAAATGCTACATGAATGCTTTTGCTATTGCTACTTAGCTAATAACACTGCATTGAAACAAACCAAGAACACCTCTTCTTTTGCCTGTTTAGCATGCAAACAGATAGCATGGGAGCCAGTGTGTTATTTGGGCTTCACTTTACTGGTTGTCATGCTAACTATTAGCATGCTAACAGTCAATGCACTGGTATGCATGAGGTATGTGCTAATGTATCTCCAGATGTCTTGACTTCACTTTTTGGTCTCTCTTGTTGATTTTCTAGCAAACTTAGCATGCTAAACTATCTAGCCCTGATCCGTAGATTCCTGCAGTCCTGAGTTACACTTACACACAGCAGCTTTAAAGCTAATATTTACTCAAAGGTTTGTTTAAATAAGCTTTTCGAAATCTGTTCAAGGTTTGGTATTTTGTCAGCAAACGTGATTTTTGGAGGACTCATGCATATTGTTTTGATCAGCGGCAAGGTCATGACTCAGGTATGATCACATCTGCATGGTGATAAATACAGGATTTAATCCACAACACACCAGCTGTCTGATTACAAAAATAGCAACTGAGGAATGTTGACAGTGTCAACATGTCATTTACATTACTAATACGCCCACAGGTGAACTAAGTCAACTAACTCAATATATTCTACTATAGCAAATTATTAATCTGTAATCAAAGAATTACTCTGTTTTGTTGAGATGGGAATAAAACACACACATTTACAATGTTCACATCATAAAATCGATAAGTAATACATGAATAATCTGTATTTACTTTTTTCAGTATTTAATCAATAACATCAATCTGCTAAAATGTAGCTTGTGGAGTTAAAGAAATTAAATTAAATAGCAGGCATGGCTGGTTCATATGGGCAGGTGGAGCGCCCCTCCAAAAAAATCATGCCCATCCGCCCCCCAAAATAGTTCCTCCTAACAAATAATGTTCATTACTTAATGACTTATCTTGTAGTGTATTATTTTGTTCTGTGTGTTTTTTCAACTATTTTGACTCTTTGAAATTGTATTTAGAACGTTTTTGGTGATTGATTCTAGGTTTAATGACTAATCGCAGTTGTGGGGCAGGACAGGTCAGCGACCGCATTCGTCTGTAGATTTATCATATCACCCTGTCGGCAATAATCGGAACTGCAGGCAGCGCTGATATAGTCGCATATGTGCAGGAATGAGTCTGCCCCAAGAACACATTTTGCCGGCACTAGCTCATGATTGGTCCACTACTCACGTTAGACCTCACGTGACCATAACAACTGTGGCGATGGCGCACAGCTTTGAATCTGCCATATCAAACAGTGTGAAGTTTCTTTTTAAAAAAAACTTTTTTTTTTTTTTTTTTTAAATCTGTCTTTGTCATTATAACCTGGCACCTTTGTCATTCATCAATAGTGCTACATATGCTAAATGTATTCAAAACAATCTCTGAAATGTAGGACAGACATTTTCATATTATAGACCTGCTTAGCGCAATTCCATCGAAACGCTGCTGAAGAGTAAGCGGCGATTAATAATCAAGACAGTTCCTGCACTGTTAGACTTTTATACTATATATATATATATATATATATATATATAATATATAGAATATATAGATAATATCAATCACAAACAAATTTATTGTTATTGTTATTATTACCACCATTATTATTATTATTATTATTATTATTAACAACAACAACAATAATCGGACCAAGGGTCTTGCCCCACTAATATGTATGCTCACGAGCCACTACTGTTAAATTGAAACTTAAGTTTGTAATTTAATCTGCTTACAACTTACGACTGTTGCCGATCGACTTCCACAGGAGTAACCGTACACTTCACTATGATATCTTGTTGTTTTACCTGAACAATAGACTGGACTGGGCTACAAACACTGACACACTATATAAAAAGTGTCAAAGCCGCCTCCACCTGTTGAAGAGACTGAGGTCCTTCGGAGCGTGCAGGACAGGAAAAAAAAAAAAAAAAAAAACAACTGGTGAGAAAGGCTAGCTCTGTCCTTGCCTGCAATCTGAAACACGATCCGGGAAGGTGGGTGAGTGGAGGACATGCTGATGTCTATCATGGACAATGCCTGATAACGTCTGTCACCCCCTACACAAGACTGTACCTGCCCTGAGCAGCTCCTTCAACAGCAGACTGCTACACCCAAAGTGTAACAAGGAACGTTACTGTAGGTCATTAATTCTGACAGCTGCCAACAAAAACACTGCATTTTCTATACTTTTTGTTATACAAGCTATTCATTTCTTTTAACTTGATGCTGCTGTCAGCCAAACACATTTCTCCCTTGGGACCTAAAAGAACCAAATTCTATTCAATTCTGTTTCAATGGTCTAAACTGATTGAAAGTTGAGATGTTATATTAGTTTTATTAGTATTAGTTTAACTTATATTCAGGATAAAAAAATCTATCTGGGATTACTAGCAGTTTGAATGTATGTATGTATGTATGTATGTATGTATGTATCTATCTATCTATATATATATATATATATATATATATATATATATTTGTGTCTTTTTCCAGATCTAATAGTGGGGTTATGTAAAGTTTTGGCACTTGACTGACAGATGGGGAAGAGGAAGGTGTGGAGACAGTGGAATTACCCGTTCAGAGAAACCAGTCCTGTTACAATATAAATCTGAGGGGAAAAAAAAACTAACGACAACTCTCAGTGACAGTAAGAAGGCATTTTACTACTTCTTTGGTTTAACCTGGATGACTGGAAACAGCCTCACAATCTGGTTTTAAATAACAAAAAGGCCTGATGGGAAATCACAGCTCATATTGAGCAACATGCTTGTAAAAGATAACGATAAGATTAGACTCGAGCGTTTCCTCTAAACGTGGATATGAATGATTAATACGTATGAAACTCACAGGGAAATGACTTTTATGACTTGCTTTTTAACAACATTGTCACTATATTTGATGACATTAAGTTGGAGGGAAACTCCAGGTGAACAGTCACTATTACTACTATTAGTGTGTTACGAAGCTGGAGACACGACCCGGCTAGCTGGTTAGCATCTGCTTAACTTTTAAACTGAAAATAATACTAACTCATACATACATACATAACAGCCTTGTGCAAATGTTCAAGCTCCAAATGAACCAAACAACAAGTCGAAAAAGCAAGAACTTCCTGTCAGGAATTTTACAATAAAATTAGGTCAAACAAGACGGGCTAGCTAATATTCATGTCCCTAAAGTACTTTTGTTCCTTTACATACTTATTCTAATTTACATATTTAGTCTGTGGCGTTCTTATGTCATTAACATATTTACGTTCTCAGCATATTTATGTTCTTTACACATTTACATCATTTAAGTATGTCCTGTACCTTTTTTATGCATATATGTCCTTAGCATAATTTTTGTTCTCTTGTGTATTAATGTTCTTGACATACGAGGGTCGTTCAAAAAGTTCTAAGCCTCACCCAGAAGGAGTTGGAGAAACAAGACAGTTTGTCACATCACGGAAGAAGGTGGAATCCTGGTCCTCCAAAAAATTCTCCACGGCACATATGACCTCATCATTGTTTCCAAAATGGCAACCACGCAGGTGGGATTTGAGTTTAGGAAACAAGAAGAAGTCAGATGGAGCCAAGTCAAAGCTACATTGAATAACCTGGCATGGGGTAGCAATTCAAAGCTACATTCAGCTTCCCTCTGGCTTGCTTGATTGCTTCTTCTGCAACCTGATGCAGTTCATAGTTTTTCCCTTTTTCCAGGCAGTCTTTCATAATTAGAACAAAAAAAAAAAAAAAAGGCCATCTCCTTGCCGATAATCCTGCTTGAACTTCTTTGCTCTTGAACTAAGCACACCAGAAGTGTTCCCCTCTTCAGCTTCAGCACCCATCTTGCAGACAGCTTGCTCATCCCCAAGATATATGCCACGCAGTTGTTTGCCAGTTCGAGTCCCGACAAAGTCGACTTTTCCTGTCTGTCCTTCCCCCACTCTCCTCCCTGTTTCCTTTCTCTCTACACTGTCTCTGATTAAAGGCAAAAAAATGCCTAAAAACATACTTAAAAAAAAGACAAAACAGTATGGACTGAACCAGAACTGATGCCTATAGACTTGGTTATCTGCTGGACAGTAAGACGTCTGTCATCCAAAACCATGTGGTGAATGGCATCAACTTTTTCATCAGTGGTTGAGGTTTTTGGACGACCTGACCGAGGGTCATCTTCTGTGGTGTCCCTGCCCCACTTGAATTCTGCAGCCCACTTCTTCACAGTTGAATAGGACGGGGAGTCCTCAACAAGTGTCTGTACCATGTCCTGAATTTCTTTAGGTGTCATACTTTTTTTTTTTTTGCAGATATTTTATGACTGCTCGGGCCTCTGTTTTGTCCATTTTTGGATTTTTCACACACCTCTCACCTTTGCATGTGCCTCATTTGCACAGAAATTAAGACAGAAATCTGAATTCGTTTTTCTAGCTTTATAAGAAGTGGTAGTGTGTTGCAAAAACCAAATTGTATTAGGTCCCCTTGGATAGTTTGTTCCTTAACATGTTTACCTTACTTACATACTTACATCCTTAGTGCACTTACATCTTACATCATTTACATATTTGTACCCTAATATTTACATGTTCATGTTCTTCTTTATGTCCTTAGTGTACTCACATTGTTTATTTATTTACATCCCTGGTGTATTTTTGCTTCTATACAAATATTTGTTCTTTTACGTCATTTACTTATTGAAGTCCTTAATGTTCTTATGTTGTTGACATATTTACATCCTTTGCTTATTTCTGTTCCTTCACATGACGTAGTCATGTTCTTTATACATTTACAGCATATATGGATTTATATCGATTATGTAGTTACGCCCAATGAGTCCGGCCTGTATATTCAGATAAACACACTGCAAACAATGTGATTTCATCTGTTGACATTGCCCCCTGGTGGAAAGTCCCACCAGGAAAAACATGCGTAACAGTGACATAATCGGTCTGATCCAATGTTCATTTTTTCGCTTTTTGTTTGAGACTCAGTTCGCTGTGACAACACTACTAGATAAACTTCCGTTTCCTGTGGGGACCTTTGTTGACATCATCGTTTATATTCAGGGATTGTTTGGTGGTAAATTTCCTCGTTTGTGATTCAGCTCTTTGTTGAGATGATTCACATCCTGTTCTGTTCTGTTCTGACTGATCACCTGACTTTCATTATAACGACCCGCTATTGGTTTCTTGTTGACCTTGGCTTCAACTAAGATGCCACCTACTGTGACAGAAATGTTTTTTTCAGGGGAATCACCAAACTTCTCTGTCACATACCCAAGAGATCACAATTCACGGGAATCACGTCTTCCTGCAAACTCGCACAGATGTTGTTTTACATGCGTGGTATTCACCTGACTGCCCTACAGGGACTTCCTCTTGTTAGAAATATGTTCAGGTGTCACACGGTTTCAAACACAGCTGCTGGCTCATGTTGTTAACTTGGATTTTCCCAATTGAAATCAAGTGACAGAAGCTCAGGAAGTGACTGATACAAACAACTCATACTCACTGCATCACTCACCTTGTATGATCATCTGTGCCCCTAATGACTAAACAACAACGGGAAACATTAACTCAAAATATTTGTATATTGAGAAAAGTGCAGAAACAGCACTCAGCTTTAACGTCGTTGTCAGAAATCCAATATTTCAAAATGTTCGAGAAATGCTGATGTATGAAGATGATACATGGACTAGCTTGTATGCCAAGATTCATTGCAGTGTGGGTGACATTTGCAATGTAGATGGTTGAAGCTAAAGTTTGAGTTCTTTCTCATAATGGCTGCAAACTTTTACGCGCCGTTGCAAATACATAAAGGACGTCAGATGTCTCATTTAAAGGTGACAGAGAATCAAAAAGTGTTGAACGGTCGTCCATCCACATTCAGGAACATGTGAAAAGTTCTAGAAATTCTGAACATCTCCTTTTCATAGAGATTCCTCTTTTAGAAATGTCGCTAGAAAATGGGTCAATTTCAAAAACAGTCGTTTGTGACATCGAATGTATCTCACTGCCCCCCCACTCTGATTCCATTCCCTCCCTTCAAAGGAGATTCGCTGTAAAAAGATGATCTGTCTGTTCTGAAGCCGACGAAGTTACATTTATTTGAGTGACAGTGAAGCCAATCAGTGTCTAGTTCTTGCATTTCATAATGAAGTTGCCAGTTAAGCCTGAAAAAATGTCAAATAGGTGCAAAACCATGTGTTTAAAACCCCCCCACCCTAAAATATCTTTGTTAGAGGTTTTTATGAAGCTTCTGAGGCGTTAACATCCAACCAACATTTTGTTGATTATATGTCACATCACAGAACAAGGATCAAACAGTTCAACCATTCTCTGTCTCCTTTAAGGATTTTTGGTTCAGTCTTTGTAGACCACGTTCTCGTAATAACACTCAGACTGAGACACAGCTGTGTACTTTCATATAAACCTGACCCGCCACCTTCTTCTCAAGATGTTGGCCATCTTTCTACAATATGTGAATTCTTTCTCCTGTTCAGAGTGGGAGTCAAAGTGGGAGTTGAGTGGGAGACAAAAATGTGTAAAGGAAGTGAATAGGAAATCGTCTGTCAACTGTTTGTCACGTCTAAACGTCCACATTTGACGGAGATTGAACATAACATTTCATGTTTACGTCTCTACCGTGTTTCAGTTACGTGCTACTTCTGTTGCCAACAACAGCGTCCATTTGCTGCTGTTGCAAGAAAAAAAAGTCACTGTAAATTTTACATATTGCAGATAAAATATAAATAGTGTGATAGTGGTACGTTGACTCATCAGTACTATTACCATCTAGGTAAATTAGTAAATTTTCTCAATATCAGCTACAATAATGTTACTGTCAAACGAGTATTACATAACGGATTTTGTTATAGGGAACAGATGGCAGCTGTTCAGCTACAGTTACAGATGTTCTTATCCTTTGTTTAACCAGTAAAATGTTTTGAAAAATGAATAATCAAAATACTGACCATGAATGATGAAAATTATTTCACAATTTGCATTAAAATGTTCTGAATCATGAACTTGTTGCATATTGTTCAAATTTCTGATTTATTTCTTTTTTTTCTTTTTTTCGTGGACAAGCCATATTTTAATCACTCTTTGTCATAGATGTGATCTTATCATTTGTCATCAGGAGGCATCTTGAAGTAGTTTTAATAATTCAATAACAAACCAGATGTCTTTAAAGGCAGCTCTAACAATCATGTAATACAGTTTTACAGCTCAGCTATCGGTAAATTTGGGGTCGGTGATGTGGGAATTTCCTTCTCAGTGTGACATTTTGTTTCACTGGTAAACCAACAAACATTTTAACAACTTATTATAATAACAACACATACATGGAAACTTTCTAATAGATCGACACCGTGATGCAGAAGAGCCTTTGTTCAAACCATAGAGAGGGAACTTCCTCGTTTAATGTCAAACTGCGCTGAGCCGACCACAATGGCTGCAGTACCTTTAACCTTTTCTTCACAAGCTGAACATGATAACCACAGCAAAGAGTAGGAAGTTGGATTTAAAAATCATGTTAACAAAGTAACAAAAGGAAAGGATATGGAGGAATCTGAGATAAAACAACAATATTAACATTTTCTTAATCGAACTAACAACGTATGTTGAACTAAATAAGAAAATAAAGTAGGAGGATTCATTAATAAATACTAAGTAAATACTAAAACTAACAAAAAACGTTGAGATGGACACAGTGACGAATCTGGAATTCACAGGAATTAACCAAAGTAAACAAAGTCCACAGCTTTAATCCTTTATGAATCAAACAAACTGCGTTGAACTAAATTAGAATTTTTTTTTTTTTTAAATAATTTTTTTTTTACTATCACCACACATTTACAGTCCAGTACAAGATTTGCTGGAATTTACCGTCAGCAAAACAAAAAACAAACAAGTACATTAAGTTTTCTTTTTTACACAAGTGACAGAAAAATCTCTAATATTTTACTGGTAACTAAAATAAGAAAGATGCAACCATGCAAAGTAAACAATGACAACAACAACTTTAACTTAACGTGTGTGTGTATATATGTACATGTTAGCTGATGAGGGTGGATACAAGTGACTGTAATAACATGATTGTTGGGTTGTAAATGCAGGACTTTGGATGTGAATGTTTATCCTCAAGTTATTAATTAATCAAGTTCCTTCATCTTCATTTGTTGAGCCTCAGTGCCAAGAGTTACAAAGTGCTATATTGCAACAAGCTTTCTCTTCTTAGAGCAGTTGTACTGTTTAGTACTGTTGATTTTTTTTTTTTTTTTGCTAAAGGGTGTGATTGTGATTTTGTTTTGAATTTAGATGTTTTGGTTTGTTTAATAACTATCATGATAGTGTAATCATTCTGTGTATAACTGATTTGATCTTTTTTTCTGTTTTATTACCACCAGTTTTAGTTGTTTTAGATTATTTTAGCTCTGTCTGCAACTTTTCTTTCAAACAAACAGTGCGTAAAAAACAAAAACAACCCGTCCCCGATAGTGTGGTGTACGCCTGCACATTCCCATCACCACTGCAGTTTCACAGTATGTCATCAGTTTACAATTTTGTTTTGTTTGCGTAGGAACTGATGCAGAAATTGACGCTGGTTCCAGCAAATGTTGGATCATTTTGATTATAAAATAGTCATGTCTTTGGTAAGGACATTCTGCTCATTGTCTAGTCTCATTTTTTTTTTTTTTTTTGCTTTAATGGTCCATCTTCTAGATGTTGCTTATCTTTGGGTCTTGCTGACTAAAATTGTGATGTCCCATTCTTCCATCATGTCTGACAATGCTTCCGTGGTATCAGTGAACTTAAGAGTTCTTGAACTTAAGAGTTTTTGATATTTGCTGCTCAAAGCTGCTCAATCGAGAGCTTTTCTTGAAGTTTTGTTGACAACCAGGAACCACAAGAAAAGTCTCTTGGTTTGGTTCTTGGAAGTTTTTCTTCTTGATCAATCAGTGATTATGCAGAAAGCTGGATCCTTTTAACAATAATCACAATAGCTCCCCAACCTTGACTCTGTCTGTGTATGATGAAGACATTAGCGTTGGGCGCCTTATGGAAATGTCTTCCAATCACTGTCTAATGCTTGTAATGTCCCTTCCCTCCATCTTGTTTCCCAGATGTTAATAATCCATATCATCAACAAAACATAGATCTTCCAGTTATGGAAAAGAAGTTTTATCTTTAGTGGTTCTTCTCAATGATCAATCAGTGATTGAACTATAAACATGATAGTTCCTTCAATCATCACCGGTTGTTTCTTTGTGCCTCGACTAAAAGATGTTCTACTGATGAATTTGTTAGTATTGATGGCAGGCAATTATTGATCTGTTGTTTAGATTCATTAGATCTAAGATTTCACATTTCACTCCAACTGTATTATTAATATTACATGAATCCTCCATCCATCTTCAGCTTTTTATTCAGGGTTTGGTTCTTAAGTTGTCGTTCCTTAAATGGCATTCGACAATGTGTATAGAACAGTCTATTGGTTTTAATTGGCCAAAATTGCAAGCTTTCACAGAATTTGCGGGATATGTTGAATTTGTTTTAAAAGAAGCAAGGAGATGACTGAACAGAATTATGCCAAACCTTATTTTTACTCGTTTGTACTTTTACGAGGGTTTCAATGAGATCTTGATTGTTTGTGGAACAAAACTTCCATTTTCACTTCCATTGTTTGTAGCCAGACTTTGGAAGTGAACAAACTAGGAAACCCCTCTCAAAGCTCATGTACTTCTGAACTCATACAGTGACTCATATTTCCTCACTTTCATTGCTCTACAGCACCTCATAAAAAATATACTGACCCTGAATTTGGCCCTGAGTTTGTATTTGAACACAGAAGTCTTCCAAAACTTCCAATAAATCTCTCTGCTATGACAATGAATCAGAGGCTGCTTATATTTGTACAAAACAAAGGGATATTTTGGATTAGTCTGAAACGTCTCATCAGTCATTTTGCATAGCTGAAATGAACCAAGTATAAATAATGTTTATGTGTTCTTTTTTTTTTTTATATTTATACAAAGTTGTGAAAATACTGGTGTAAAAACAAGACAGATAGTAAATTAAAGTATTGTCTATTGTAGTCAAACAAGATGCTAGAGTTTCTTTTCTGTGGATTTTTTACTGATTTTTTCGGTCTGCCTCCAAGCGTAACTCAGAAGAAGAAGAGTGATGTTCAATGACGCTTGCTCGTGATTAGACTTAGGTCAAACTTAACACGACAAAGGTGGACAACTTGTGGAAATCACTTCAAGTCATCGTCCAACTTTCCGGGTGGTAGAATTTCAGTTTGATGCTACAACGTGCCAACCTCCAGATGCTGCATGTCTTCAGGTCTTGCTCGTGACATCCTGTTCCTTCTACTTGTCACATGGTTACATGGATTACTTCCTGAAATGTTGGTGTATTTCTAGGAAGTTCTCTTGGTTTGATCTTGGTTTGGTCTTCAGTCCTTCAGTGTTTTCAACTTGGGCAGGTGAAGTTGATGTAGCCATGACGAGTTGGACAATCTTAGTTAAATTTGTGATTAATCTTAGAGATTGTACCAAAAAAAAAAAACTTCACATTTTCCATAAAATACTTAAATAGGAAATGCTTTTGAAGCTAAGACTTGGTTGGGACCTTTTTAGACCAGGTTGTCTAAAGGATGCAACCCTCGAACATGTTTACAGTCATGAGTCAGAAAACAACAGAAGAAACTTAAGAAATTTCCATGGAATATAATATGTATATTAGCCACACTGAATCAAAGAGAAATACAAACTTGTCTGTGCTCCACTGACTTTGATCCATGTTTATTCTCTGAGTCACAGCAAGGAAGCTTACATAAGGGAGGAAGTCTAAGTTTAGCCGAAGTACATGAGCTACTGCCTTATCAGGCTTTGAAGCTCTTTAGAAATTTGAGTACATCTGATGCATTAGCTCAAAGCATCAGAACAAAATCCGAAATGAAATCAGAAAAACTTTAGGGATCAAGTGGAAACTCCCACCACTTCCAGAGAGGTGACACAGACTTCGGGGTTTTCAGCCCAGACATCCAGATCAGATATACAGACAAAGAGATAATTATTGTCTTAAGTTACACAGATGCAAACATCGAGCTAGCAGGAATTCCAGTGAGAAAAGCACAAAGTGATTTGACGCAGACGTCATTAGGTGAAAGTGAAAATACAACAGCACTGCGGTGTTATCTCAAACCAAACACTGCTGCTGTGCCGCTGAGCAGAAATGACAATCGCAACACCATTCAATAAAATATCCTCCATGTCCTACTTCTCCATTCGTCCTTCCCTACTTTCTATTTTAGCCGACTTCCCATTCTGCTACATCATCAAGATGGTGACCGTTTTTCACAATTATCCGTACACCATCCAGTCCACATGCTAGACTACTAATCGCACAAATTTCCAATGCTAACGTGTGAAAAGAGGAACTGTGCGCTAACATGCTAAACAGCAAATCATACAAATTCCTCATGCTAATATGCTAATCAACTAGTCATGCACATCCTTGATGCTAACATGCTACGGGGTAATTTGATGCTAATGATGATGCTAACTTGCTAAATGACTAATCTTCAAATCCAGCCTTGATGCCTACATGCTAAAAGATTGACTATGCAAATGCTAACATACTGAAATAGTAATAATTATTATAAGTTCATAGAACCAATGAGTGGATCACATGTTGGCTCCAAAAATGTGAAACTAAACCATTTTGATCTACCCCTGGTGACACTGCAGGTCAAGATCTCAAAATTAACTCTGTGTTTGGTTTTGTCCCAAAAGACATTAGATTGATATCAATGATAGATAGCATGATAAAATATTTGACTGATGTGATTTTTGTCAGTTAAACCAAATACTGGACGTCGAAAAAGATAAAATCTTGTTCAGGGAATTCATTCCTTTCTTTGACACTGAACCAAATTTAGAAACGTCTGTAATTCTGAAACTAAACTATCATCGTTGGTATTTCACAATAAATCAGTGTGATTCTTGATAAATGAAATCCAACAATATGTGACAACATCATTGGGAAAAAATGCGAGTAAACTGAAAGCGATCGTCATTGTTGTGGACAGTGGCAGCAGTTTTCTGATCAGCTGCACAATAAGGCACAAACATGAGATAAAAAGGTATGGAATTCCCACGATGTTCTGAAGTCACAACATCCTGCTGATGATACGTCATCATCAGGGTTATGTTTCAATTTCTCAATTGTCAACATACGTGCAGACTAACAATTTAACAACTGTATAGTCTAATAGTTTATCAAACAAGCTAACATCCTAACAAAGTCATAGGCTAAAGGACTGACACGCTATCAGACCAGCAGACTAACAAGCTAATGTGCTAACAGACTATTTTTATCTGCAATAGCAGTAAAATTGTAGGCATTATTGTTGTTGCTAGTCAAAGTCTTAGTTTGTCCAATATTTTTGCTTTGTTACAAAATACCCAATAACTAACTCCAATCAGCCTCAGCTTCTTTGGGTTTGATGCTAACATGCTAAACATGCTAAGCAATTAATGATACACATTTTCTGATGCCAACGTACAAAGCAACCACCTGCACATATCCAGTGCAACAAATAATCACAATATCCTGATGGAAATATGTAAATAAATAATACACACTAGCATGACACTAGCATGTTAAATGATAAAATGCAAACATCCCTGATTTTAACATGCTAAACAAACAGTGAAGATGGAAAAATTCTAACCGTTAAACACAAAACATCACCTTTTTGCATTTATTCTTGATGCTAACATGCTAAATAAGACTAAACAAGACAGATAATCAAAGACATTCTGATACTAACCTGATAAAAAAGATAGTTGTAAAAACCACAGATGCTGATGATGATGATTGATTTCACACTTACACACATGTTAACATGTGAAGCAACTGATCACTCACGTTTTTGATGCTAACCTGCTAAACAACCAATTGCACACAATGCTATGTCCAATGCTAACTTTCAAAGGAGATAATCATAGATATGCTCATGCTAACGTGCTAAACAAATAGTCTACAAACAATCAAATAATTTAAGAAATAATAGTAAAATAATATAACATACACAGTGCTAATATGTTAACACATTACCGATGCTAACATTTTACATGACTAATTGTAATTGTTTATATTGCAGATGCTTATGTATCCTTATTGCTTGCATGCTAAATTAAGATGACGAATGCAGAGAACATTATACCTGCTAACAGTAGCATATTAGCATTCAGTCTGAGCATTCAGGTTAGCATGGTGTCAGTCAGAGCGGTAGCCATCTTGGCTACAATTCAGAAGGTGAGGGCCTCACTGACATTTTTCCAAACTTCACATGAAAAGTAAAAATGAAAACATTCATTTAAAATTAAAAATCAAATTATTAAAAGTTGTTCAGAGGTAAACATGTCAGTGGTCACATGAAGTTTCCGTCTCATTAGCGTCCTTCCTCGCCTCAGTGGGATGCTCCTCTTCCTCCTGGTTGAAGCTGGACTGCACAGTGTCACCTCTCATTTGTCTCTGGAAACAATGGCACAGTTATATAACCACATTCTTCACATATTTTCACAAAAAGGTTTTAATTAGACATTTTCAGCCTGTAAGGTGTTCTGTTTTACTCAGTCATACTGGTAGACAACCAGAACAACCAGTACAACCAGTACAACAGCGCTTGTCTGATCCTCCAACACTGATTAGACCTGAGAATGCGCTCGTAATCCATAAATTGTTTTTTAAGTACACAGATGCTAGCATAACCTAGTGCTAACATGCTAAACAACCAATTATACAAATACCTTCTTGATGCTAGCATGCTAATTACCCAGTTGTGCACTTCCTTGATTCTAATAAGATAAATGACTGTGCTAATCCAAGCCTGATACTTCTACTCTAAATGTGCTCAACCATGATGCTAACATGCTAAACAACTAAATGTGCAAACTTGTCTCTAATGCTAATGTGCTAAAAGCCTAATTGTGCACATCTCCAGTGTAATATGCTAAACAAGCAATTGTACACAATTTTGCTGCTAACATGCTAGTTGATGCTAACACCTTGTAGTTGATACAGTTTTATATCAGGCCTCCATTGTGTCTGGATCAGACGCAGGAGGCAAATTTCAAAGGTCATTCAAGCAGGAACACTTTTTGCATTTCCTGCTCACTCTCAGCCTACACACACACACACACACACACACACACACACACACACACACACACGTGTGTGCGCGCACACACATGCACACACAGACATGCACTCACACTTTCTTTCAGTTTCATTAGATATGACAGTCTGGAAATAAGCCCAGCTAGGCTTGATGCCAGCTTCTTGGAAAAGTTGTGATTCATAAATCCATCAACAACAAAGACGACCTGTCAGTCAGTTTACATGAAGGGGTGGGGGGTACTAAAGAAACTGCAGTTTCTGTTTGTTTTCATTGGTTTTGACCGAAAAATTAATCTATGATAGTTATACACTTTGGACTGACTAAGAAGTGAACAGGTTAACAGTCCAACATGTTAACAAGCTAACAGGTTGACAAGCAAGGTGAACAGACCAAGAAGCAAACAGCCTTACAGGCTAATAGACTAATATAATGATAATAATAATAATAATAACAATAATAATTGCCACAGCTACATGACATTATCAATTTCCAAACCGAGCCTGTTGTTGTGACATGATGATGATGTTCAGGTTTCAAAATGATTCTTTGTTGGTTTCCCGGCGGTTATACGGTTACATTTGTGTTTAATGTTTAACGTGTTACCGATCCGCCCACTTATGTGTCACCTCATACCAAACATACCTGCACTTTCATTTCATGCATCACAGGTAAATCTAAACATATCAGCTTGATGGATAGCCAGCGGATGGGCGTGATTTCTAAGAAACAGAAATAGAGTGAAAGCAGAAACCGTGACAATGTCGCCGAGTGCTGACGAACGAGGTCACGTCGAGATAACATGTGTTTACTGGCATATTCACATATAAAAATCACATATAAAAAAATTTATATTCATATAAAAATGCAGTTTTGTTTTATGTAAAGCTGAACCATCACTTAGCTACAGCTCTTTGTTTCATTTGTCTTTGTTGTGGTGTAGCAGCAACATTAAGTCCAACAGTCCATCTTAGTTATTACTTTTATAGACACTAGCTAGTTTGTCCTACAAAAATAATTCATGTAGAAACTGTTTTTCTGGACTTTGGTTCAGATTTATGTTCAGATTTTCAGTTTTTCTCGATAATGTCCACATTGAAATTAATGGAGAAACTTTGAAATTCCTAAAAACTTTGTTGTCATTTCAGCCTCATTGCTCCTCCACTCTTTAACCCACATATGTTGTCAATGTTTTAATCAGGTCCCATGACTTTGAGTTTTTCACCTGTCGAACATTGTTTTTGATATCTTGTACAGTTTCTGAATTATCACAGTTTTAAGTTTTATACTTTTTTCTGCAGCGTCTCTGAGTTTATAATGGGTGTGTATTGCAGAATGCTAAGTGAGTCACATGACCTGTGACATCATATACTTTCACCCCTCAGCTGCTGCTCTTTTTTAAAATCTTTTTGTCACTTTTCCCCCTGTAGCTTCTTCATGTTCCACTCTTCAGAAACAGCACTGATATCAAACTGCAGATAAACTCGTGCCACATCATATAGTGCGACATCTGAAGTGATAGGACTTTTGGTTTTTGCGCTGCCACTGTTTTAGCACCAAGAATCAACCTCAGCTTCCAGTTGAAAAGCATAATAACTGAGCTCTGAAAAACACAAAGTAGGACACTTTAAAACTATGATAAATCACTAATGTTTCAGTTTATCTACATTAAATATACATCAGCGTGTCCGTTAAAGTCTTACCATGCTAACATTATCAAACTTTTTGCAATATGAATTATGGTATTTGACCAAGTGGCAGACGAGTTACTAGCTACTTTAGCTAACTCTGGCTATGTTACTTAGCTTAGCCTTTTAGCCACATAAATTAATTTAGCCAATATCACTAATTTGTTATTTCAGTTAACACAGCTATAGCCTAGTTGCCACCTGTGACGTATATGGCTCTCAGAGGACGCAGATATAGTTTTATACTTTTAAAATATATATGTGTATCTAGGCTATGAGTTCATGTAACTTTAATCTGCTGGTGAGAAATGAAACCAGTGGAGAAAAAAAACAGCTTTTGACAAACAGATTAATGTTCACGTCACCAGGGAGAGGAAAGTAAATCCAACCACACTCTGAGAGACTGTGAACTTTGATTAAAGTTAAACTGGGTCAAAGTCTAGACTGAGAAGCTGAATGTCTGCTGATAAAAGTGAAATTACTGTTAATCACAGCGTTCAGAAAATAAACTTCTTGGAAGCTGCGGCTTGACAACTCATTATCACATCATAAAGTTTTATTACTAACATGATATTAAACAGCCGTCAACGACGTCCAGCACGGTCTCTGTTTCTGATGAATCCATTTAGATTCAGCTCAAACTTGCACTAGAATAGAATAAATTGAATATTTTTATTTGTCCCATGAGGGGGAAATGTATCTGTCTGACAGCATAAAAACCATGAAAATAGATTAACAGGAAATAAATAGATAGTTTATATAAAAAACAAAGAAGCGCAAGTCTCCAGCAATGAGGAGGAAGGCTTGTGGGTCGATGATTTCAGCTGGTACGTGACAGAGTTCACAGTAGCTGCAGCGTCGGACACCAAAGAGTTATCACAGTGACCTGCAAGAACTGCTCTGGATGTAGTATGACCAAACACTGACAGCTCAATGTCCAGAGCAGCGCTACCGAGTAACACTGATGTGGTCCAGGTCACTCCATCTCTTCTTAATAAACATTTGCAATCCCCTCATCCTTCCTCTTGCCATTCTCATTAACCTCCCTGTCCACTGACTGGTCTCAGTGAGACACTCTGCTGCTCTCTAGACTGGTCAGCACCATGAGTCTTCATCTTATGGAAAGAGATTGTCACAGTTGGTGTTGATGATTTGTACTGTCTTTTCTTCTCACTGCGCTTCACTTCTACTCTGCATCCCCTTCTCCACCTTGACTTGTCCGTGATCTGGTGTCTCCTTGTTGGATTGTATCTTTGAGCAGCACAGTGTCATCAGCTGATCACTGGAGAAACAACAGGGCAACGACTCAGCCGCTCTCGCCTTGAAAGATTTTCATCAAATTAGCTCAAATTTTGACTTGAACTCAAACTTAAACTGATAAATCAACTTTTTTTTTTTTTTTTTAGCATAATCAACATAACTGAACTTCATCAACATCATGAAGGAAGTTTGTACTTTCAACAACTTTAATTGTATTAGCTGAAGTTAATTTAGCATATGATTAATAACTATTAATGGCTTATTATTGTTGTTGTTGTTATTCTAAATAATAGTTCATAACACAAATATCTGTGGTTCTAAACAGATATGAAGATATTTTAGGTGTTTGCTGTCATTATCAGCATCTTTCTCAACAATTATTACAAACATTTGTCGAAAACTATATTATTATTATTTTAGAAGAAGGCTTTTAATCTGACATGAAAACTAAATTGTACGTTGCATATTTTTATAGAAATAGTGCCATCTAGTGGCATAAATGTAAAGTAACAGCAGCAGCGGCTCTACTTCCTGGTCTTATAGAATTTAAATTTTAGATTTTTCCACATCCTTCAGGCTACAAAAACCTTCGGTGAAGTTTGGTTTCAATTGATTTTTATTGGTTAATTCTGTTTGGATACTTTGTATCATTTGATTTTTCATTTCAAATCTAGTTGTACTCACTTCCTGTCATTAAATTATTGCGTTTTGAATTTCTGTGTTTTAAATGTTGGTTCTTTTGTTTTCAATGAAGATTTTACTCCGCACATGTCGACTTTATTCTCGACAAACGAAAGTGTACATATCAGTTTGTATCAAGTCTTACTGTGGCCACCAGATGGTGATACGGGTCTTTGGATTTCATGGGGAGGTCAATGAGTGAACAGAGGATTTCGATTGGTTGTTGCGTCTCTGTGAGGAGTGCTGAGATTGGCTGATTGTTGAGGGAGGTGTGGTCTGTTCGTCCTGTTGGACAACTGAGACCAGAGACCATGTGTAAACAGCTGTGAGGACTAAAGGCAGGATGGGATCCAACAGCTCCAGTCTGGACCAGATCCCAGACGCCCAGCAGTTGATACAGGAGACTGGCTGTGAGTTTTCAGCTTCTGGCTTCAGTTTGTGCAGTAATAAAATCAGAAAAGAAGAGGACAGATATTTCAACTGTTTATAATTTATAAACTAAAAACTACAACTTTATAAACTACATTCCACAGGGAAGAGCCCTGGACCCTGGGTAAACACTTTAAAGTTTCGTGCAGATCCAGTTTGTTTCTGTTACACATGTTGCACACTTTGTTGCAGATTTGACAGATGTGTTGTTTGGTTATTTTACCCATAATGCTCTTTGGTCTGAGTCAGGGTTGAACTCATCAACTTTGCCTCATCTGGTCTTTATCTCAGTTTGTTGTGTCGACACCCTCATCTGTTTTTACTGATACAGACTAAGTGGAAACAGATTAAAAACAGCTGCTTCTGTTTAACTATGACCACGGTGTTTAACGTGCTGTTGTTTCCCAGCGACACAACTTTGATCACCACTGTTAAATACTCCTCCAAGACCAGATACAAACCTTGCTGTCAGTCAATGAAAAGAAGTTGAATGCTGCTTGAAAAGACGCTAAAAGACAACATCACTGTGTCACGTTTTCATCCTGCCCGGTGTTGGCAGGTTTCCGGCCGTCATCTGTTTACTTTTGTCCAATTCCTGATGAAGATGTTCTATCTCATTAATAGTCATTTTTCTATTGTTATGGCAACCGAACAAATATAAAACTATATCTGTGTCTTATGAGGGCTGGACTCGTTGGTCCCAGACAGACAGAAGCCTGTCCATTGATTGATTTCAAGGGCTCCTTCAACAAATCCATCCAAATCCAATTTCTTTTCCTGAAAAGTGAAGGCTGCAGTAGTTGGATCCTTCACAGTCCAACCTCAGTTAGCTGAAGCGGCTACGTTAGCTGAAATACACTATAATGCCAAGGGTATTGGGGCGCCTGCCTTTACACACACACACACACACGAACTTTAATGACATTTCATTCTTAATCCATAGGTTTTAATATGGAGTTGACACACTCTTTGCAGCCATAATAGTTTCAACTGTTCTGGGAAGCTTTCTACAAGGTTTAAGTGAGTTTATGGGAATTATTGACCATAAGAAGAGTATTGGTGAGGTCAAACACTAATGTTGGGTGGGATGGTCTAGCTCACGGCCTCGGCTCTAATTAATCCCAAAGCTGTTCTATTGGGTTGGGTCAGGGATCTGCGCAAGCCAGTCAAGTTACTCCACAACAAACTGACTCATCCGGGTCTTAAATATGGACCTTGCTTTGTGAACTGGTGCACAGTCATATTCTAATAGGAAGCGGCAATCCCCAAACTGTTCCCTCAAAGTGGGAGCATGACATTGCCCAAGATGTCTTGGTATGATGAAGCATTAAGAATCCCTTTCACTGGAACTAAGGGGCCAAGCCCAAAACCTGAAAAGCAACCAAACCCTTCACCAAACTTTACACTGCCAAAACAACCAAAACTTAAACAACAAATTCAATAACTTTATGGTAATTAGTATACATTGTTTACAGTGTAATATAAATAATGTGGAAATGAGCTAAGAAGCACTATGGACTGACAGTTGTATCACGAATACTCCGCTAGGAACTGACTTCTACTTCGCTCCGATGCTGATGTTTTTTTTCTAAATCCTGCCAATCAAAAGGGGTTCAGCCTTTTAGACAGTTCCACCAATCATAATGAGGAAGCCTGGCTTCATGGCCAACCCACTGCTCCATTCAACCCCAGTGAAGCCTGGCTTTAAAGGGAATGACGATTTTCAGCATTTATCCAATCACCACACGGCTTTGAAAACAAAGCAGCGCATAGAAACCCATAGAAGCTCAGCATCAATGGGGTTTCTCACACAGTGCGGCGTATTCACGATCATCAGAAAATCGCGTCAGACAAACAGAGTGAAAAAGACTTAGTCATGAAGTTAAACATATTCTATGATGCTTTTAGTTAACATAATATCAATCCCAATTTAATGTAAATTCAATAGTGCATATTTGACCATTTATTGTACGAAATGTTAGAGGAAGCTGGGCTTCCTCAGTCTCAGAGCAATTGCTTGGCACAATGCAGTCAGGCAGGTACCGTTCTCCTGGCAACCACCAAACCTCATCCACCTGACTATCAGACAGAGAAGTGTGATTCATCACTCCAGACATCATGTTTCCACTGCTCTAGAGTCCCGTGGTGGCGAGTTGGTGACACGCTGTGCACCTCAGTATGCTCTGACCCTGTTCTGTGAATTTACGTGGCCTACTACTTCTTGGATGAGTCAGTTTGTGCGACGCGCTGCCAAACTGGAAGATGGATGGATTTTTTCTATCTAGTGCTGCAACAGTAGTTATACATGTAGACCATTTGATCAGCCTCTGAATATCATTGTCCGATCAGGCTAAAGTCGTGCTTCAAATCCTGCCCCTTTTGTGCGTTTTCAGCCAGGTTGAAATTGGCACGACAACTCTCCTATTGACTGTAATGTAACATTTTTTTTTTTTTTTTTTTGAAAAACAGGTTCTCAGTACATTCTCTATGAGATTTACTAGCACCGCCCCCATCAACAACTCTACCTCTATATTACATAAGTACCTCTCTACCTCTCTGTTAAATAAGTAATACAGTGTTGTGTCTTTGTCTGCATTTATTGAATTACACCTGCTTTCACCTGTTCAGGTTATGAAAGTAGATGTTTATTAGTAGATTAGATGTAGATTAGTAAATGTTAGTAATAACTTTTAGATTAACCCCCCCAAAAAAAGAGCACCCCTGAAAATTTTTATCACTGTAGCCAAGGTAGTTAGCTAGATGATGGTTAGATGGTTACTAGTTTCATTTTCAAAACTACAATTGCTGCTAAAATCTTCCAAAGAAGTTCCCTAAAAAACAAACAAACACCATGCTACACTACCTCGCTGAAGTTCTTATCAGTTTTATAAAAACTCTGTCCTCTGTGTGTTTCAGTCTCTGCTCCGCATCTCCTGCGCCTTTATGAGAGGTTTCAGTTTCTGGACAAAGATCAGATGGGAGAACTCAGGTTGGTGGACAAACACATCACACTTTTTTTAAAAACCTGCTTTTAATATCATATTGAGTCAGATATTGATTCTGTCAGTTCCTGAAAATGAATCGAACAGTTAGACCCTTTTTTAGACCTTCAAGGACTCAACTATACATTGCCAAAAACTTTTTCAACAAGATTGTTGGATTGATTCAGTTTGGATTTGGTTTGGTCTGGTTTGGCACCAGGTTGTCTGGTTTAATTTAATACTTCACCACCATCCTAAGAGCAGATATACCCATAGGCAATGCTTTTGATTTTAAAAGTCGGTTGTGTCCAGGCCTGAAGATTTTGGAGCAGTGAAGGAGTTGGAGTTGAACCCAATTGGAGACAGAATCATCGGTGCCTTCTTCTCTCCAGGGTAAAGATGTTTTAATCACTTTATGAAAAAACAAAGCTGCTCTTTTCCATGATTTAAACCATTAACTATCATGTTTGATTGGATTTTTATCTCTGGATCTTTTACATTTAGGGAACTTGCGAAGGTTTGTAACAGGACCAAGTTATGCGTTTGTTCACTCTAAAGTGGAAACAGGAAATCTTTTGTTTTTTTTTTTTCCCTCTCCACCTCCAGACGGGAAACAGTAGACTTTCCCTCCTTTGTTCGGATCTTGGCTCATTTTCGTCCCAGTGACAAAAACAAATCCAAGGACGGGGCTCAACAAGAACCGGCCAACAGCAGGACCAGGAAACTCAAATGTGACTTGAGTTTTTCTTAAATTCACCACTGAATTTTCAATTTCTTCAAATTCCCCCTGGGATCAATAAAGTATTCTGATTGTGATTCTAATTCTGAATCTTTTACCTGGAGAAACTAATTCGGAAACTGTCTTTGTTTGTGTTTCTGTTCAGTTGCTTTCCAACTGTATGATCAGGACAGAGATGGGAAGATCTCCAGAGTCGAGCTTCTTCAGGTTTGTAAATCTAACAAGATAGATGCAAATTAAAAAAAAAAACAAAAAAAAACACTTCCACTAAATCCATCTATACGATCAGTCTTTTATAGAAATCATTCCAAAATGTTGTTGAGTATGATTTTGTCTTCTCAAAGGTTTGGGTTTTGTGTTATTTTAGTCCTTGTAAAGCTAAATGGTGAAATTATTATTATTATTTAAAACAACCAGGTTATAAATATAATTGTCAGAAAACTGTGACTGTGTGTAAAATTTAATGAGAATATTAGAGGACCCAGGATTGACACCAAACATACATTTTGATGATGTTAAAGAGGAACTCCAGCACATTTGAATCTATATTCTCAGGTGCTACAGGCGATGCTAGGGATGCAGGTGACTGAGGATCAGCTGCAGAGCATCGCCGAACGAGCGATCCAGGAGGCCGATCTCGACAGAGACGACGCCATCTCCTTCGATGAGTTCAAAAAGGTGAGATGACTCGAAGCGCCAGAGCTGAACTGAAGGATCAGATCCAGTAAAAACAAATGACACATTTTGACTTTTGTTTCTTTGTTTTGTTTCAGTCCCTGGAAAAAGTGAACATTGATCACAAGATGAGCATTCGGTTCCTGAGTTAAAGAAAACAGAAGCTGTGAGTGTGACGTCAATGGGACTTTATACCGAATCCTGGTTCTGTCAGTTCCTCAGATTAGCACATAATCTGGATTGAACACCAATCAGTTTTCATGTTTACTTTTTATAAAAGGTGACTGAATTAAATATAGAAATCTCCAAAACAAACAACAGTTTTTTTTTTTTTTTAATTTATTCATTTTTTTAATTTTATTTGATCATATTCTCAGTTTTGTTGCTAGTTTGCATGCCCCAGAAATGCACCTGATAGTTCATTTTCATAAAAACCAAAAAATTATAAACAACAAACTTTTTCAACAAACAATTTTCTTGCGTGTGGTTTTGTGACATGATTGTTTAGCCGCTAGCAGAGCACCAAGTCGGTCATGTGGCTTTGTATTGGACCGTTATGATGATGAAGGATCAATCTACAACAACTAACACTATTTACCTGTTAACCTGTCAGTTAGTTAGCCATTTAATCTGTCCTGTTAGCCTGTTAGCTTGTCCTGTTAGTTAGTTAGTCTGGTAAGTAAATTGAATCCAGACCTTAAAGGACGCAGCTTTGTATTGGACTATCATAATGGCGAAGGATCGATCTACGTTCCTCTAAACTGAGCAACAAGATTAACGCAGAAATTCACAGAAACACAGATTAACACAGAAATTCACCGCGAGTTATCACCCTCAAGATGATGATCGCGTCATATGTGGAGAATCAACACAAGAATTAGAATCAGTTGATCAGGGAGCTCCCATTTTGCCATAAATGCCGCCTTTCATGAAAACACAGGCCGAACCCCTGCAGAGCTGGCACTCAGAAGAGTTCTCCAGTCGGCCCCTGAAAGACCAACTGCAGAGACTGATTGGTACACCACCCACTCCCTATCAGTCTCCATATACTCTCCTGGAAAGACAAAAACAACTGATTGAACAAGTCAAGAAGATAGCTGGGGGGTGTCAGACCAGATAAGCCAGACGTTGCAATGCCCACAGTACACACCTCCAGCCCCGGAGACCTGGGGCCTCATTTATAAAACTGTGAGAAGGGCTCACTTCAAAAAGTGGTGTATGGACAAAACACAAAGTGCATATGCAAAAAAATATTCACATTCATAAAACTGTTCGTATATATTCCCAATGCCAATTCCCCTTTGCAAATCTGATCCAAATGTAGCGACACTTGTGCCTATAAATGAAGAGTGAGACGCCCATAAATAATATTCATTGATAGAGAAACAAGCTTGGCAAAGGTGGAAATAAACGCCAAGAAAAGGAAATTTGCCAAGAGATGGAACTACAGTGAAAAATTAAATGAAATGAAATCTTTATTTCGGTTTATTTGCACAAAATAAGCAATTTACAGAATAAAAATGAAAGTTGTCAATTGACCGAAACTGAACCGAACTGACCGAAAGGGTGTAGGCAGGAGCTAAAGCTTGTTAATACCAACCCTTCATCCCAAACCCTGAGGGAAGTCAAACAGTTCCTCTGCCTCAAGGGAGGCGTAGAAAAGCCCACAGGTCAGCTGCAATAATCTCCACTGAAACTGGAAGATTTTAAAAACTAAAAGAAGATAAAAGAGTAATTTTACAACAAAGTCACTGAGATTTTTGTCCAAAAGGAAGAGAATGGACTTCATCTACAAGTAAAGGTCAGACCATGAGCACGCTACGTTTACTTGTTTTGAATTAGGATGAATTGTGGAATTGCAATGGCAAATTAAAAAACACATAGAGGGTGAAGAGGAAATGCTTCTCTAAACTGCAAGTTTTTATTTTATTTTTATTTTTATTTATTTTTTATTTTTGAGCTGTGATACATTTAATATTAGATGCTGATATGAGATATGAAACACAGCCGGTGGTCAATGTAGAAGCTGCCAGAATGAATGGTGGGTTTGAATATGTGTAAGTCTGTCTCTGAAAGACGTCTTTGCATGTGATATGCCATGTTATATTTTAATCATTTTCTATCACTGAACTAACTCTGTCTCAATCTCTGTTTTTCCTTCTAAGGTCTCCCTTTTACCTTTTTACCTATTGTTTATGCGTATGCATTGGTCAGAGCTTGCGTGGAGATGTGCACATTTTCCCATAAAGTTTGCTTTTTATAAATCCCCCAAAAAAATATGTGAATGAGAGGACGCAGAAAAGATGAGAAATGATGATCGGAATGAGTAGGTGAGTTTAAAAAAGTGAGTTATGTTATAATGTTATGATGTCATCTGATTTAATCAAGAAGATGATTTTACCGCAGTTTATAACAGTATTTTTTTATGTTTTCATGTGAATTAAATTCATGTTGCTACAGAAAATTGGTCTGTCTGATTTTAAACCACCAGGTGGAGCCATTGTCAATTGCATTCTGTCTGTTGCAGCTGAAAAAGCTCAAACTCAAACCTCACTGTTTTGTGTTTGCAATATGACATTTTTAAATGTGTAATAAATGTCCGTCTTCCGGCTTCATCATTTTCCTTCTAACATGTCGTTAATATTTTACTAATCAAGTGAAAAGCTTCGGGTCTTCCAGAGGCTGCATTAGGCTGACAAGACAAAACAGCTTTGCAACAAATCAGCTCCACTATTTTGTGTCTGAAAGGAGCCAAATTCACGTTATCACTATGGCTACTAACTATGTTCCCAGATCTAACATTCTGACACTTGTTTAGCCTCTGACTACATAACATGACCCCAGTCGACCCTTTTCAGGACTCCACTACATACAGCAGCCTTAAAACAACACTTAGGTCAAGAACCCTTAAGTCAGAGAGTTTCCTGTTTATGTCCTTTGCATTTGTATGTTGTTTTTATTATAATATTTAAATGCTACTACTGTCACCTAACAACAACAACAGCACTTAGAACAAAATAGTCAGTTAGCATTTGCTGTGTTTGCTCGTGTTGTTAGTCTGTTAGCTTGGTAGACCCAAAATCTGTTAGCTTGTTTGCCTATAAGACTGTTCTGTTAACTTGCTAGTCTGAAAGTTCATTAGTTTCTTACCCTGTTCTATTAGTCTGTTAGCGTAATAGCTGTGTTTATTAATCTTTTGGACTGTTAGCCTCTTAGTGTGGTAACCTGTTAGCTTGTTTATCAGTTATCTTGTTAGTCTGGTAGGTCCATTGTTTGTGTGTTTGTTGGACTGCTGACCAGCATGACCTCTAATCTATTAGCCTGTTAGCTTGCTAGTGTGGCCATCGACCTTGTCGCACTTTCTCACTTCGGTCTTAATTCACAACAAAAAACTACAGAAGGTGAATTCAAAACTTTTAATTTTACAGTTTTTACACATTCGGTGTCGTCACGTTAAAATGAGAATGTACACAACAAACATTTAGTGTTAGCCGGAGCCAAGGTGGGGCATCGTTCTCCATGCGATAGACCGAGCCTGGGGTCATTTCCTCTCTATGCTTATCCTATGCTTTCTTCTGAGGAAGGGTGGCGAATAGCAGCCAGTACAGAGAGTAACAGGTTCCTGCAGAGACAAAAATGTATGTCTTTTTTAATCGTTTACATCAGTTGCCTTTCATCTGTCTAAATGGCTTCAGATGTTTCATTGGATTGACGTCGTTTGAGTTTCACCTGCGATAGTCAGAGTCATGGTTGCCCGGTAGAGCAGGACGTCCCTGGTTCCTCCTTTGATGTGGACTGGCAGCCCATTGTCCTCCTGAAAACACAGCAGCCGAGAGGTTGAGACTAACATATTAGCATAGCAGTGGCTCACACATGACTTTACTTTGGCTTTCGACTTCAATATGTTCTGACTTCACACTGTTTCTGGCGAATGAGCGTTTCTACACAGATGCAGACTGTTTTAATCAGACAAAATCCAGCTGGAAAATCACTCATTTTATGATTAAACAAAAGTGAAGCTCAGGAACAAAGTCTCTAGTGTCACAAACTTCAGAGAACATTGGGTTTTGTGTTTTTAATGGATTTCAACAGTATTTGAGTGGGAGACTGTTTTTATAAAAGTTCGGGCCTCAGACCTCAGTTATATCATTACATACCATTACAAACATCTGATTCTTCTGTTAGCCCTGAAAGGACGTGGCGTTGAACTGCACCATTGTGGTTGTTGCCAATAGATATACGCTCCAACACATCACAGAATATGTTTGTGGTTGTATTAACTTATTAGCTTGCTAGCTAGTAAGCCTGTAAGTCTTTTAGCCTGTTAATCAGTTACCTCGCCCCATTAGCGTGTTAGCCTGTTTACCCGTAACCCTGTTGCACTTTTAGCCTGTTAGCATACAATTGGCCTGTTTAGCTTGTTAGTATGAAAATTGTTAGCTTTGTAACGACGTGCTGTACTGGAACATCCTGGTGATGAAGGATCAGTCTGCACTCGTAACATATCACAGAATATGTTTGAGTTTGTTTCACGATTTTCTGACTTCAAGCTGTTTCTGGCGAACAAACATTGCCAAACTGACGCAAAACAGCTGGAAAATCACTTGTTGGTTACAAAGTGTTTAGTGCCACAAACCTCAGTGAACACAGATTTTTGTGGCTATAATTGACAATACAAATGAAATGTTCATTGCATATAAGTAGGGGGTGGTTTTATAAAAGCTCCGACCTAAGATCTGATTCTGTTTATGTTAATACACTTCTTTCCCACTTCAAACTACAACTAGTGATTCTCAGCATGGTGACAATATATGAACTGAAATTACATTATGATTTATTAAGAGGTTAACAACATCTCTTCTTCTATATTTGTAGTCATATTAACCTATCAGCTTGTTAGCTTGTCAGTCTGTTAGCTTGCCCTGTTAGCCTGTCAGTTTGTTAGTTAAACTGAGTCCAATTTAACTAACAGTTTTGGATTGGATCTACACTCCAGCAGTTAAAATCACAGAATATGTTTTTTGTTATATTTACATGTTAGCCTGTTGGCTTGTCTTACTGGACTTTTTGCCTGTTTGCATGTCCTGTTGCCCTATTCAGCTTGTCAACCTGTTAGTCTGTTATTCTGACCTGTTAGCGTGCTAATCTGTTAGCTTGTCCTATTGGCCCGTTAGTCATTAGCCTGTCAGTCTGCTGGACTTTTAGCCTGCTAACATGTCCTGTCAGTCTTTTTGGCTTGTTGAAAGTCCGTTAGCTCTGAAAGGATTTGGTATTGGATCGATCTACGTCCTAACAAATGACAATGAGAATGTTCGTGGTTGTATTTATCTGTTAGCTTGTTAGCCTGTAGTTGTATTTACCTGGAAGATTTTCTGAGCCTCCTTAACTCTGTTCTTCATCTGCCTGGCAGAGCTGCTAAAGGCTCGTCTGGCTAAGACCTGGACTTTCTGCAACCACAAATACAAACAACATTAGAGAGCAATGAAATTCAATAAAAAATTCAAATCAAACACTGAGAGGACATGTAAGAACAGTCTGGACTCTATGATGAAGTATCTCATTTTATCTGAGTGTGTAGCCAATTGATTTCACAATGTAATAACATCAGAATTTACCCCAACTTCTGTTACACAAAAACTCTTGAACTCAGTTATATTACAGCAGATCAAGAATATGGTAGTAGGACAGCCAATGTTGGGTTGAGGCCAGTTAGCTACCTGGTTAGCATACTAATTTCAAAAGAAGCAAAGAAGTGATAAAAATGGAAACAAAAACAAGAGTTAACACTGGTGTAACATTTCCTCTGCTGCCAGGTTTGATGATCTTGCCCCATTTCTGCAACTGCTGATGCTAACAATGCGGCAAGAGCAAAATGCTAACTAGTTCCAGTTTGACTTTAAAGCTGACTTTGCAAAGTTTCTGCTAATGGTAACCTTGGCTATGTAGCAACAGCAAAACAGTGGTCCAGATCATACAAATGCTACCTGATAAGTTCATTTAGTTGGAATACCCAAACTCCAGCACTAGATAACACTAAATCTCACTCACTGTACCTCTCATCTTCAGTAATGAAATTAAATTTATAGTGACAACTTTATCTGTATCAGAGTTACTGATCAAATCCAGCTGTGTCAACAGAAATGAAACTCAGACTAAAAGTCTTCCAAATGTTTAATTTGAATATGATTAAGTGTGTTTGAATCACTGGTGGCCTAAATCCACCAGTGATTTAATATTTATTTAATTTCCCAATTTTCATATGGGAAAGAGTCTTGAGCTGCTGTGTGTAACTTCACCTGGTACAACAGTTCAACAGTTAGTTGCATGATGTTACATGAGCAAGTGACGCCATCTCTGTTTTTTTGGCTGGTGAATGTAGCTGCAGGTCACAGATAGAACCTCATTACACTGAGAATTAAACCAACAAATTGGAGGGTCAAATGGTTTTATTGTGGGTCAGGCGCCATTATATTCTCATTAGTAAAATAATTACAGTGTCGTTAAATGTTCCATCCCTGTAGCTATAAACTCAGGCCACTCACTTACACAACCCAACACTGTGAAAGCTCAACCTTGAGGTTCGAAACTATTCAGTCTGTCAGTGGTTTGAAGTCCAGCTTCCAAATGATCTGGCAGCGCTGAGATGTGGCATATTTTAGCTGCACTTTGTACACTGGGAGGTAGCGGGAGCGAGTCGGCCATCTTTATTTACCTTCTCAACCACAAACACGCACATTAACGGTTCAGTTTGTGGGATTTAGCACTATCTAATAGTAATGTTTACTCAATGCTGAACAATAAAAGCCCTCTATAGATCTGCCGCGTTCAGATTTGTCCGCTCTAGGCTACTGTAGCAAGACCAACCATCAATGATGTAAATTAACACACCTCCTTGTTTCAGAAAACATGAAAACAGTAAATCTGTCATTTAAAAGTCGTAACAGATTGAAACTCACAGCTGACTGTGGTTTCACACAGATATCTTTGAGGATGTGAGCCTTCCTCTAACAAAGTTTTGCATTGTAAGTCACTGCAGGAAGTGAAACTCAAACACCTGCCACTTAATTTAAAACTGTAATTCAAATTGCAAAAATTTCAAGCCAGACAGTGCAACAAGACTTAACCGAACATGATAATGTGTATTTAATGTAGATAAACTGAAACGTTAATAATTGATTATATTTTAAAAAGTTTGTGTTTTTGCCCAGAGCTCAGTTATAATGGTTCTCGATGTGAAGCTGAGGTTGATTCTTGGAGCTAAAACAGTAACAGTGCAAAAAACAAAAGTCCTATCACTTTAGATGTCTCACTGTGTGATGCGGCATGAGTTTATCTACAGTTTGATATCAGCGTTGTTTCTGATAAGTGAAACACGAAGAAGCTACAAGAGAAAGTGTGAGAGAAAAAAGTAGCAGCTGAGGGGTGAGAGTGTGTGATGTCACAGGTCATGTGACTCACAACACGCACCCATTATAAACTCAGAGACGCAGCAGAAAAAAAGTATGAAACTTTAAACTGTGATAATTCAGAAACCGTACAAGATATTAAAACAATGATCGACAGGTTAATAACTCAAAGTCATGTGACCTGATTAAAACTTTAACGACGTCTGTAGGTTAAAGTTTGGAGGAGCAGTGAGGCTGAAAAGACGATGAAGTTTTTAGGAATTCCAGAGCTTCTCCATTCATTTCAATGAGAGAACATTGCGTAAAAAAATAACCCAAAAATTTTGAAAATTAAAATTTTTTAGAGCTGTATGTTTTGTTTGAGACTAACAGTACAGCAGAATGATAATAATAAACAACAACAACAACAACCCACATACTAATAAAGAAGTTAGAACACAGCAAAGCGCTGTTGCTTCATGTTTCCAGCTTTTAAAATGCATCCTGTCTCTTTAAGAGAAGCCATATGACTTTATAACCGTGTGGAACAGAAAGGTCACGCTGGGCAGCGCTTTCCCACTAAACCTGACACAAGCTGTTAAAATATAAAAACAAATTGTTTGTGAAACTGACTTCAGGAGAAAGAGAAAAAACAAAAACGAGCGAAACACAATGAAATTATTATATCAGTGTAATATTATCTGTTAATCTGAAGCTGAAAAAATCCTGACTGACTCTGACCTTATCTAGTGTTTATGTTGAAACATGTCGTATTTTAACAGATGTTTAAGTCGAGATCGTTCTGTTTGAGCTGTTGGAATCACATCAGACCAAAACATTCAACTTATTGTAAGTTGTAAATCAAGTTGCCACAAGATTTCTCTGAGGTTAAATGATTCTTTGTGTCTACGTGATCGGCTGCATCGTCTGTCTGACATGCAGTGGGGGATGGGGGGTGCTTGTTAGTGTGTTAACGGTGCAGCAGTGGGTCATGTGAGGTGACTCCTCTCGTGGTAAATATAGATCATGTCTTATTCACCACACCGAGACGCAGCAGCTAAAAATGCATAAACACAGATGATAAAAAAGCAAAAACGTCAAAAAAAAAAAGGTCAACAAAGCTAAGATTTTTCAAATTAAACAACTTCCTTTGTGTCACAGACTCAAAGGTCAAGGCCTCCACTCGACCTCTGGCTGACACCAAGGATTTTATCTCATCTGCAGCTGCTGTGAACAGATACCTCAAGTTACAGTCACAAACATGCACAAACAGTGAAAGAGAAGAGAAAAAACAGCTGTAGTTTAGTTACCAGGAGGTGATTCATGTCAGCAGCTGCAGCGATGGTGGCAGAAGTGAGTGTGTATGTGTGTGTGTGAGTCTGTGTGTGTGTGTGTGTTGAGCTGCTTCACTTTATATCAAACCGCAGCCAAACTACGAGCTGCTGCAGAGACCAAACAACACAACAACACACGGCTACGGCTGTGAACTGAGATTTATGAGCTCAAACAAATCAGTAATCAGTCAAACAAATGTTTTTTTTTTTGAGTTTTATGAGTTTTTTTTTCCATTGAAAGACTCAGCTTCAGTTCATACAGAAACTTGTCTCCTCCTATTGTTTTCGTGGTGACAGGAGCAGCATGTTACATAAAAACGCTGAATTTATTCTCTTGAAGGGGAACTACTCTACTGTTAAATTATTATGATCATTGCATTATGATGCACCAACCATCAGAGACCAAGTCCAGTGTAAACTGGTAAAGTCGACTAGTGTGAACCAGCAACCAACAAATTAGTGCTACGTTAAGGAGTTAATAAACTAAGTGATCTGGGCAGTTTTCTAACATCAAGGGTAAACAGTGTTTTTTGTGTCATTAAAGAGGCTTTATATCTCTTTCTTACCAATGTTTTTGAGAAAACGAAATTCATCCAAAAATGGGAATAGAAACAAGGTTCAAACATTCCTTTACTATCTAGTAGACAGTAATAAGTAATAGTAGACAGTGTCTTGTATTACTCTATCACTAAGTCCCAGGAAGCAATGAAATTAAGAAAATGTATGCACCCACAGACTTTTTTAGAGGTTAATACCCCAGCATCTTACCGGCAGAAACAGGAACCATATGTCATCCCAAAGAAACCTGTTTGACTCCCTGACTAATCTTACTTCCTAATAATTTCTACTGGCGCACAAACGCATTGCCCATAAATGGACTTAAAGATGGAGAAGAAACGAGCCCACACGCTTCACATCATCCCTGTCACTGGACACTCCTGGACACAGTACAGAAGTACAGAAGAGGAGCACGGAAAAACCTGTAACATATTCCCACGTGAAAAATTACAGGCTGATACTGAGGAAAAGGATGAGTGGTTTCATAAAAATTGGTTTACATTCCTACATGATTTACCAGAAGAACTGAGGAACTAATGTTTGTGTTGTGCAGCTGTCTGAAGTGGAAGTGTTGCTACGTTGTGTTGTATGTGTTATTGACTGTTTAAATCCAATAAAAACAAGTGAAAGTTACAGTATGTTTTTTTTTTTTTAATTTTTATTTTGGCAATTAATCATGAAACAATCCTAATATGCAACAGAGCCGGTTATCGAGAGAGAACCGTCAAGTGTGTTTGGGACGTTCAGAACAGTTCTGCCTTGTGATTGGCTCAGAGGCGGTCACATGTTTTGTGGGCTCCATGTTTAATACCTAACGTTAATCAGATCGTCATTATCTTATGTTTTTATGTACGGAAAGACACGACTTAGCAGAGATCAGTATGTATTTTACCTTAACTTCACAACAAAATGCTGTTCTGTTCTGCCTATGGTTGCTGTTCAACGACTGGAGGCAGCAAACACATGGATCATTTCCCTCGTGACCGTAAAAGGAAATCGTAGGTCAAAGGTCAGAAGAAGAACTGGAAGGAGAATAATTTCTCCTAATAGGCAAACTTTCCCTGTCCTTTTCCAAAAGATATTTATAAAATCGGTTAGAAATTGAATGTATGATTCAGATTCAAATGTTATAAAATAAAGCTCTGTAGCCCATATTGACAATATAAAATCATTATCATCAAAGTGTCCCGAATAGGAAGCACAAAAACACAAAGAAAAAGTATTTTATAATCACTCATATTTCTACTGACTAAGTGTTTGGATGAACACAGAGCTGATGTTCTGGAATCGAAGACACACACGAAGCTCTTCCTCAACAGCAAAGTCAAAATAGCTTTGTTTGCCGCATTGGGGAATTCCATAGCAGTAGCCAGCCAAAAACTGTAGAGGTAGATCAGCAAAGCTTAGCTTTAAACCACAGTTTTGTCTCAGTTCAGTTCGTTCCTCCTGCTCCTGTAAAGTCATGTCCTTTCACTAACTGATGCTGAGCTATATGGATGCCTAACCCAGTCAAGATATTCAATGGAGGCCAAAGAGAAATAAAATGACATCTTCTCCTCAAAAGTTTTTAAATGTTTAACTATTATCTCACACAATGCAGCAGTGTTAACATCCTGCCATTGTTTGTTGATTGTGAACATTTCAAAATTGCCACTTTCCACATGTTGTTGCTAGAGTTGCACCTTTGAACGGAATCCATTTATTTTATCTGTACTTGTAAAGCAGGTTTTCATTTCGGCCTTACGTAAAAAAAATACTTGCCAGGTATGCCAGCCTAGCACACCGCTCACAAATTGTAAGCAGATTTGTGTAATCAGACCTCTAATTTGGCAGAAACACTTTAAGTTCCAACACAAGATCATCATCATCAACACGGGAACTAGGTCTGCTGGTAAAGTCTTGGCTACGAGGGCCTCACGGTGTAAAAAACAGTGCGTAACAACCACATCTGGTTGTTTTTTCTGGCAATGCCTGGAAAGAAAGGATGTTTTCTCTGGTTGCAGCTACATCCACAAAATGCACACTGGCCAAGAGTTGAGCATTTCCAATGACATCAGTATACTCATCAAGTTGCAATGCAAATTTCTCACTGATATTGATCTTTTCCAAAACCAGACTTTCGATGTCTGCAGTCATGGATACGTCGTGGAAATTGTGTTATCTGAGAGAGGGGATTTTTTGGTTTCTGGTTTGGTTTTTAGCCCCTTCAGGTCCAAGCATGTCATTTACAATGGCTTTGCAGGAGGGAAGTATTAATGTCTCTGTCACGGTGTGCGACTTTTTTGACTTAGCTACAAGTTCAGCAACGTGGTAGCTAGCTTTGAAAGCTCTCTCATTTATCTTTGTGGTTTTTCTCATGAAAGTTCCCTGTTTCTCTGTGTGTTCACACAGGCGAACAAAAGAGTCCGCATTCTTGTTTTGAAGTGAAGGCTGTTTTGTTTGGAGATGGCGTTTGAGCTTACTTGGGAACATAGCGCTGTTGGATAGCTTTTCACAAAATACCTAGCACAACAGAGTCAGTTTTTTTGTATCCCCGGTGAGAGTAAATCCAAATGAAAAATGACTTTCGCTGTATTGCCGCGCGCCAAAGACTGAGCTGACTGTCTTTGTTTTCTTTCGACCTCCACTCATACTTGGGCCTTCATCTGGGTCCGAATTTTGTCCAGGGTCCAAGTTAGCATCTTTGCTTTGTCTTGATAAACATCATTTCATGTAAAATCATCATACAAGTGTTTTTCCTTCATCAGTCATCAGACATTTAACGGCAGAGACACGGTCTGATCATCACAAGTTCATGGCGTCTAAGTACGGGAAGGGTTAATCGCTAAGTAGATAAATAAACCAGTAATCTCCAGCAATCTCTTGTATAAGTAAATAGCTCTTGCATGTAATGTAAATACATAAAGGACATAAACAGGAAATTCCTCATGGTCTAGAAAGCCTCATTCAAGAACTGTTGTTTTGCTTGTGGACCACATAGACTTTATTTTCCAGACCCACGTAGACCGAGTGGTCTGGCCGTCAGATGTTTACATCATTTACCTCTAGGGGGCAGCCATCTTTTTAATAAACTAGAGGGTGAAATCAGAGGTTTGAGGTTTATCGCTCAAAGTTGTGGGACAAATCCTAAAATGAAAGCATCAGAAGACGAGGTGGGTCCTGTTGTGTCGCCCCCTGGAGGCCGGCACAAGACATTCTTGTCACAGCAAGGCCATTGTTAGTTTATCACTATATTGTAGTTTAAATTATATAAAAGCTTTTTTTTTTTTGGACAATAACGTTCAGCTTCAGTGTTGACATGCAGAGGATGTTTTAATGTTTTAACAACAGCGCCTCCTCTGGACTCAGAAGTTATAAAGACAATAAACATTTTTTTGTTCAGTTCTAAAGTGGAGCTGCAGGTGTAGCATTTAACTTAGCACATTTTCTGTTTTTGCATTCTTACATTTGGAGCCTGAATTTTTTTATTTGTCCTTTTTTTATATAGTAAGTAAAATCAACAGTAGTTTTACGTTTGTTCAGACTCCACCTGCTGACATCTGTCGCGAGTTTACTCACTTCCCCAAAAACTAATATTATCATCAACATGCGCTTAAACAGGGGCCTGTTTTTTTTTTAACTGTGTATAATTTCATTTCTTGTTTCTTCTGTGGGTGATGTTGCTGCAGCTCTTCTCAGAAGAAGATCTCTGGTAAGTTTCCTCCTGAAAAATTCAGATTGTCGACTAATTTATCACCATCTGGCGACGTTAAAACATAAAACCATGATGCTTTTGTACTTCATAATTTTGTACAAATGTTCGTAATATAAATAATCTGTTTTCACAGAATCTTTATGTAAGTGTGTATGTACGTAATATGTTTTAGCAATATTGTGATACCTATATATACTGACATTTTTACAAAAAACTTTTTTGTAAAAATTTTGATGCCTGACTATACTAAGATGTAAATTTTTTCTAAAAAATGACATAGTATAGTAAATTACTATATTAGTATAGTACGTACACTACTTTGTTGATATTTTTACAAAAAAATTTACATCTTTCTATACTGACATTTTTTATAAAATTTTCAATGCCCTACTATGATTTTTTTTTTTTTAATAAAAAGTTGATGTCTCACAAAAAACAATTCAATTATAAAATTCAATAGTTAGACATTCTTATAATTTTTTTCTCTCCCTGTACAGATTTTTTCATCAAATTGTACTATATGATATAACTATGACTGCGCAATCAAATATTTGGAGAAAACACTGTGATTGACCACAACCTGCTTCATGTGGTCGTTAACACTCTGAATACGACCTCAGCTCATTTACAGAAACGTTATTGACCAATGAAATCAACTTTTATTCAAAATAAAGACAAATTAAAACCCAACCGGAGGAAGTTGTGAGCTTTTAGTCATAATTAGACTGAACACACAAACATTTTATCTTTCTCTTTTTTTTCCACAAAACAGACGCTCAGACTTGTCGTATTATCGGATGAGATGAGTTGCTCGATGCTGCCCCTGCTGGTCAGTCTGCTCCTGCTGCAGTTACTCGTTGCCGCCACACAGGGGGGACACTGGCAGGACTACAAATATGGCCACCAAGACTCTGACCTGGACGGCGACACAAAGACTTTCTGCTCTTGGAAATGTCTCCTGTTCACGCTGCAGTGGCCCGGAGGGTTCTGTCAGGTGACCTTCATCATTATCATCATTGTCATCCAACATGGCTGCTGGAGACAGTTTACTTTGTCTTAAAATCTTTGACGTTTTACTATTTTTGTCAATAAACGTTGTTGCATCTCCATCCGTCCTTCAGTCTCTGCACAAAGACCCTGATATATGTCAGATTCCTGAGAACATCAACGGTTGGACAATTCACGGCCTGTGGTAAGAATCATCCAGGTTTTTATCTCTCTTCTATTGAGACATTACGAAACTCGTCAGTGTCGTTGAAATTGAACATCTGATAGTTATCTGCTCGTATCACTTGTTTTGTTTTGTTTCTGAGCAACACCTGTCTGAGATTTCTTGCGTTTAGGAGTGTTTCCTCTGAATCTTGACAGTTGGACGAGTCACACAGTTTGATAAATTATATGAGAGAAAACATTCATTCGTATTTATATTTATGAGTTTTTTTTAGTTTTTTTTGTTTTTTATTAAAATCGCAAATCACCAAATTTCAAAATGTTTGTGTTCAGGCCTCAGAAGGCACAGCTCTGCTGCAACTGCTGGCCGATGTTCCAGTCCGACATCCAGGTGAGACGATCGTGATCTGACCGATCGGATGCCGTCACTACACCACATTAGGGGGGGGGGGGTCCTGATGCTGAGCTCTGATTGGTCCGTGTTGTTTTATTGTTTCAGGAGCTGGCGGCGGAGCTGAATGAACACTGGCCTTCGTTGGTGACGGTCAGATCCAGCTTCCAATTCTGGTATCAAATTTTAAAAACGTTATAGGTCGTCTCAGATGCAACAGCCGCCATCTTCTACATGGCAAAAGGGGCATGTTTTCAAACTTGAAAAATGAAAAACTCCTTTTTTTCACCAGCCAATCCGAATAATCTCGATTGGACAGTTTTCTGTCAAACTAAAACAACCGATTCTCTTCTAAAACTAGACTGACATGAAAACGGGTTTATTTGTAACAAAGTCTTGAATTTCTTAGCTTTGTGTTTTGTGTTCGGCAGGAGAGACGAGTGGAAGAAACACGGCGTTTGTGCGGCGTGTGTCGAAGGGATGAACTCTCCGCTCAGATATTTCCAGATCTGCCTCAAACTACAAAGACAGTTCGACTTTTACAAGTCAGTAACACAAGTCAAGCTAACGCTCGGTGCTAGTGATATACATCTCATCAACACTTTGAGTGAATAACTTGTTAGAAACCTTCATTTGGACTCAGAGATGTATCAGTTGAAATTTGGTCATCAAAGGTTAAAGGTCAAGGTCACTGTGACCCAACAAAACATGACTATAGTTGAAGAACTCACATGCTAACGAAACTACATTACACTAAAAAAAGAATAAACAATAACTGTAAATATAAAGTTTTTTTTTCATGCGTCCCGTAGATTATTGGATGATGCTGGTATCAAACCTTCCTGTGATCGACCCTACAAGGTAACACGCTAACAGTTTAGAGCCACAAGTTGTTTGAAAAGATGTTTTAAATCTACATCGACCTGTTTCATAGTGTTGTCAACAGGGGGCAGTAGAGGTTAATTTAGACACCTTAGCTAATTTAGTTATTTCAGTCTGTCGGCACAGTTTGCTTCAAACTTTTAGTATATGTAATCTTACATGTTTTGTCACCAAAATTGCACACATCTGGTGGCTAACATTAGCTTCATTTAGCTTGCTGCTAATGTTATGGCCAACTTTAGCCTCTAGTTGTTGCCTGTGACAAAAAATAACTAATTCAAGTTAACCAAGCTAACTTGCCTACGTTAGCTAGCTTTACTAAATACCTTCAGTAATTTAGATATTTTAGCTAACTTAGCGCTAACTTAGCTACTTCAGCTAACTTAGATTTTCTTCCATAATGTTCCCTAAGTTCCTTTTTGTGTGTTTTCAGGTTGAGGAGGTTCACAGAGTTCTGGCTCAAAATCTGGGCAACAAACATGAGATCCAGTGCGTGACGGATGAGAAGGTCAGACTTTTTAAACTCTATGTGCATTTTTGTTACTGTTACATGTTAGCATTAGCGACTGTTTAATTATTAGTCGAAGTGAAACTTCATTCTTTTACTCACAAGGAAGGTGATTCCAATGTTAACATTGTTTACGTCCCTAATATATTTATATATTTACATTATGTGTAAAAATCACGGTAAATTTTATGCAGATAAAATATTATACAGGCAAGTAAATGTGCTCCAACTACTACTCCAGTCATGTGACCCAGTTTTAACTGCACATCTACGTCCCAGCCTGCTAGCTTGTTAGCCGCTCTTACTAGCTTATTAGTCTGGTTTATTCACTTGTTGGTCTGCTAGCTAGTTCATATGTTACCCTGTCACACTTTGTTAACCTGTTCTTTTCGTCTGTTAGCTCATTAATCTGTTATGCCTTCCTGTTAGCTTGTTAGTCTGAAAGTCTGTTAGCCTGCCCTGTTAGCTTGTTCCCATAGCCTGTTAGCACATTACTGTTAGCTAATGTTGCTGTAACATGCTGTCTCTAGTTGTTGTGCCCTAATGTTGGCATTTCCATGGCAGTTTACTTAACACCATTTTGAACAAAACAAGGCCTGGATAATGTGTGTCAATTTGCACGTTACAAATAAAACATCTTGAATCTTGAAACGAGAACCACAAAGCCACCCACCACAACTGATCGTTTGACCTCTGGATGGTAAAAAAAAGTGAATCAGATTGCTGATCCTAGATACATATTAAAGATGTAGGCGTTGAAAAACATGTGACTTAAGAGACAGATGCTGAATTGGCTGATTCACTTTCTGGTGTCCAGCTCACATCCACACAATAATTCTTTGTCATGAGCCTAGGAATGTCTCCTCAACAGTTGGGAGCCAAGGATACAACAACACCCTGCTTGATAAACTGGGTCCTTGATCATTAATGTGGGAGTCTGGTTCCATCAGCACTGCATGAAGATTTATCTTTTTTATTTATTTAAACTGATTTGTGGGTCTGAACATCAACACAATGGAATATTTTTTTCCCTCCTTTCCTGCCAATGAAATTCTTTTTTCTTGTATTATTCCCTGAAACGGTCCATTACAGCTGAAGAAAAAAAAAGTTTTGTTTTATCCACTAGATACACCAGGTAATTTAGTTAATTTAGCTACGTTAGCTGGCTTAACTAGATACACCAGGTAATTTAGCTAACTTAGAGCTAATTTAGAAACATGGCCAAGCTGGCTAGTTTAAATTAGCTAAATTACTCAAGGTATCTAAATTAGCTCTAAGTTAGCTGGAGGAAACTGAAGAGTGACACGACATGGAGAAAAGACTAAACTTGCCACCAGGTGTCTCTCTCTGTTCACCTACACCATCCACACTAAGGTATCTAAATTAGCCAAGATTAGCAATTAGCAGCTAGTTCTCAAAGTTAGCTGCTAATTGCTAATCTTGGCTAATGTGTAGGTGAACAGAGACAGACACCTGGTGGCAAGTTTAACTGCAGCTAAAGACCTAAAGACACCCAACATCCAAGATGGCTGATAAAACTTAACTCGCTTGCAAAGAAGAGAGTTTTGGTGGTAATATAATAACAATAAGGGTCATCTAAGGATCAATATTGTTATTACAACACTCTGTGCGTCTCCGCCCTCAGGACAGGGAGGTGTGGTTTCAGGTGAAGATCCCTCTGAATCGTAACCTGACTGTCGGCTGCCATCACCAAGCAGACTTTGACCTGAAACCGACCCCTCACTCTCCGAGTCACCCCTGCCCCCCTGAGGTCCCTTTCTACTACTTCCCCATTAATCACCAGCAGCCGCACAGTCCCTGCGGCTAACCGCTAACAGCTTATGGCTACCGACCTGCTTATTGTCATTAATGTTTAATTATGTTACAGCTAAACAACTTAAGACGTGTGTGTTAAGTGTTAAGACAAGTGTGTTGTACAGTGTTAGAACCCAACAAATAAATACATTTTAAACCAAAGTTTGTCTTTTGTTGTATTTGGTTCGAAATCATTAAAATTTTTCGTGTCCATATTAATCCGCCGCTAAAAATAGTCCCAAGCTATTTTACGGATGAAAATTAGTTATATAAGCATGTGTCAGTCTATTTGATTAGTTTAACAGCTGCTAACCGGTTAGCCAGTTTGCTAGCTGGCATCTTGGCAGCTCCACGTCTCGTCCTGCAGGTGGCGCCGGTCGTCGTAGCTGCATTTAGCGTGCTAGCTGGTCAGCAGAAACTATAACATTTATGACTAAAAGACTAAAACACATCGACTGGTTCATTTTTATTGACGTTACAGTTTTTTCTTTCGTTTGTTTTAAATTTCATCCTGCATCTGAAAGGAAACTGAAGAGTGACACAACATGGAGAAAAGACTAAAATCAAATTCAGACCACTAGAAATAAAAAATAAAAATAAAATGACCAGAGAGAGAGAGAGAGGGAGGTGACTGCTGATGTCTGGATCTAATTTGAGAGTGTTTATGGTTTTGGCCCGGAACAAAAGCAAACTTAAAATTCCCAGTATGTTTATGTTCGTCTCTCTTGGCCTGATGTTTTTCACGGCGTCGTCATCATGGTCTCAGTGTTCGAGGCGTCCCAGGAACCTCAGGTTGAGGATCTTCAGCTGGTCGTCGAGCTCCATGCGAACGATGCCGTCGTCCCCGTCGATGCTGAGCAGGATCCCCGTGGCCTCGCGGTCCTCGCCCAGGATCACCTTCACCTGGAAAACACCGAGACCACAACGGAGACGGTTTATTATTTACTATTCAATGGCTTGTTTTTCATCTGTGATTTATTTTTATCTTCTGACAAAATTTTGCATAGTGTTGCCAGCAGGGGACAGTGTCCAACTGTTGGATTCAGAAAAACTTCTGCAGCGACATGAAAAAGTTGGGGATTTTTCTAAAATCATTGTTATTGTCATGTCTTCTTATTCTTCTGTGTTATTTTTTTTAATTGTTGGAAATGGTTGTTTCATTTCTATTTTCCAGAGAAAGAGAGGAAGCAGTTTTGTAAATGTTTTCTTCTTGTAGATGGCCGAGATTTTCTTCTCCCCGCTTTTTTTAATTTTTTTTTTTTTTTATGTCAGATAAAATTATTTCTAGGTTTACTTGAGACCATTTGGTGTCAGAAAAATGTTGATGTTACCAAAGATCATGTTCAGGACACATCAAACATCCATCTGTTCATAGTTGTTTTTATAGGGAAACATCTTCATCATGCCAAAAGACACACACACATCGTTGGAAAGATTCATGCAGCAGATGAAGGTTGTGTAGCTCCGCCAGAAAGGCAGAACATGTAAAACCTGACACAAATATGTAAACAAATGAAGATGTATTTGACTGTGATGAATCGTTTCATCGCCAGGTGTCTTTACCTTGTTGTTCTTGGTGGGAGTTACGGGCTCCAGGTGATCGCTGCTGATACTGACAACTTTCTCCGACTCCTGCATGAACACCGAGCACATCCCGCCCTGAAAACACCAAAGCCAAACAAAACACGAGGCTTGTTACGAGGACGACCGAGACCAACGGTATTATTGTTACGTTACAGCCGTGAATGTTTAAGCTTATTTGCTTGTTTAGTTCAACGATGTTTTGTTTAAGTCACAAAATGACATTTTATGTTCGGAGGTTTCGCAAATAATACTCGTAATACGTGAAAAAACCCAAAAAACTCAGCCACCTAAGCTAACTTAGCTAAAACGACTAATGTAGCTAACTTAGATTAATTAGGTAATTAACTTATTTTAACTGTCTTAAAGCTAACTTAGCAGCTCAAGCTAAGAAATATGGTTATTTCAGCTAAGTTGATAGCTAGCATCACTAGATATCTTAGAAACTGTAGTTAGCTTAGTTTATCTTTAGCTTCAGTGGACTTAGCTACATTAGCTAGTTTGACTGGACGCCTAATGTCATTTAGTTATTTCAACCAACTTAGCTTTCTCCAGCCACCTCAGCTAACTTGGAGCTAATTAGCTACTTCAGCTAACTTAGCTTACATGGCCAGTTAAAGCTGCCTTAAGCTAATTTAGATTTAGCTCACAGTTTATGTAAATGAACACATCGCGTCACCAACATCGTGCGAGCTAACGTTAGCGTCACTGAGCTAATGGCCGCTAATGTTGTGGCCGACTTCAGCCTCTAGTTGCTAAACTTAACGCAGCCTTTAGTTGCCTGGGTTTGGATGACGTGGGTGGACATGGGCTCACTATAGTGGAGAGAGCGCCACCGTAACAACCAAGATGGCCGACGAAAAAGATGAAGAAATATATCATCTAATGACATTGTCTGCCAAATGTTGCAATTTTTACATTTATCAAGAAATGTACAAATAATCATTTCTCTTCTGTGTGATTTAGAATTTAAAAACAAACAAAACTTTTCAAATGTCTTCCTTCGTGTTTTTGTTGGACGATCGCAATCACTGTGTCAGAAAAAGTTAATCCAGTAAATATCTTTTCCTAGAAGAACGTAGTGTTTATCATGTTTAAGCCAAAAACAGCAACTCTTAAAACCTTTAAAGTGAATTTAAGAAAGTGTTAGTGTTTCTTACCGTGACGCTCCTGATGACGCCGGTTTGACCCATCAGGTCCATGAATGAGTCTTTGACCCGGACCAGGATGTCGGTCGTCACCCAGTCGCTGCTGCCCTGTTCGATGTTGGAGCCCGGGGTGTGGGGGTTGTAGCCGCCAGGAGACGGCGCTCCGGGCGTCATGGGGCTGTATCCCACAGGGCTCGGGCTGGGACTGGCCTGTGGAACAACACGATGTTTGGATTTATGCAGCAGCCATGTTGGGTCAAAGACTCTGACATAGCTGCTTTCAAATATAATATACGTTTACAGAAATGAATAGAAAAGCTAAAAAACTTTGTCGTCTTTTCAGCCTCCCTGCTCCAAACTTTAACCTACAGATGTCATTGAATTGAATTTTGTAAGTTTGATCCTTTTTCTGCTCACGTCTCGCCGTCACACACTCTAACCCTTCAGCTGCTGCTCTTATTAAAAAAAAACATCTCTTCCGCTTTTCCTCTTGTAGCTCCCTCATGTTTCACCCTCATGATAAATTACAATAAGGTGTTGCGCCTCGTCCAGTTTCAGTTTGTTTTAGTTTCGCATCTATTTCTGAGTTTTCCGACGGCTCCTGAACGCATCTCGCTAGTGACCGACCGACCTGAGAGAGCACGGACAGTTTATTTTCCTATTATTATTATTATTCATTTATTTTAACTAAATGACCAAGTGGTTTTTTATTTGTTTATGTATTAAATGACCGACTTGTATGTGACTCATGAAACTCTTGTGAATGGAGCAGAATGTTTTACAGCGTCAACCTAGTTAGACTGAGCGTACTGGTAACTGACATCTGAGCTCCATGTGTCTGTCGAGAAGCAGATCGCTGATAAATTAAACCCGATGTGGAGAAATTCTGCTTGCGGCATCACAACATTTCGCCCAAACACACAGTATATACGTACATATCATATAAATCGCAAATGTTTTAACTTTATCTACACAAAACACACTTGAATATGTTCATTAGTGGCGCTAACTGTATAAAAAAAAATGTTGCGATGTTTTGAACAAACAGCAGGAGTTAAAGGGTTCTGCTGCGTCTCCTACCTGATACGCCATGGGGGAGGGCGTCGGATGGTAGCTGGCTGGTGAATGTGTGTTCTGGTAACCGACTGGTGACGGCGCCACCTGGTGGTAGCTCTGAGGACTGGGACTGGGCTGGTAAGAGCCTTGAGGGGATGGCGCCGCGTATGGAGAATACTGCTCTGTGTTGTACCTGCACGCAAACAAGACAAATTACGTTTATTTACTTGTCAACGTCGCGTCATGGAACGTCGCGTGTGATTTGACAGTTGTGGTTGTGACTCACATGGCTGGTGTGCCCGGTGTCTGAGGGTTGTACTGAGGGTTGACTTGCGGAGAGGGGACTTCTGGGTAACCGGGGGTCTGCGGGTTGGGGGTTCCCCCGTATCCTTGAGGAGACGGCGAGGGCTCGTCATCGTAGCCGAAATCGTACTCTTCGTCATTTCTGGGGAAAAGGCGACGTTAAAAGAATTAAATGAAACCAAAGGATTATTATTTTGAAACAAAAAGGCGCTTGATCCGTATTTTTACCTGGAAGGCGTGTTGGGGTTGTTGGGGTCCCAGGCGCCGCTCTGACCCGGCGTCCTGCTGCCGTCATGCAGCGGCGTCTGAGAGCCGTAATGAGGCGTGCGGCTTCCTGATGGAATTAAAAAAAAAAAAAAAAAAAATACGGTGACGTACAATTAATAAAAAAGGACAAGATAGAGAAAATCAAGGACCAGCCAAAAAGTATAACTGAAAGCAAACGTACCGTCGTGTAGCGGCGTCTGAGAGCCGTACATGGGCGTCCTGGAGCCGGTGCCATACATGGGCGTCTGCGAGCCGTACATGGGCGTGCGCCCGTGGGTGGACGTCATCCCGCCGTGCCTCTTGGCACTCCTGCAGGACGAGGAGGTTCAGGTTAGATAGACGATAACAAAGACGGAGCGAGGAAACGTACGCTGGGGTACATACATGGCGGTTAAGCGCTGGCGGTCGACGGAGATGGTCTGACAGGTGGAGTGAAGCTCGACTCGGGCGGTCGACTCGGTCGCGTCCTTCACCACACCGATGTATCCTGGGAAACGACGGCGAACGCGTTAAAACTCGGAACAATGTGAAACGCCGAATCCGATTTCGCGTTTCCCAGCCGACGACATCTTTACCTTTGTAAGGACCCTGTGAGATCCGCACCGTCTGACCAATCAGCTCGTTGTCTCGTCGTCCTCGGCCACGTCCCATTCCTCCTCCCCCGCCGCCTCTCTGCTGAGCACCTGGAGGAAACCAAAACGACATCAGAAGAGTGAAATGAGAACATATCTGGTGTGGGAAATTGCAGCAGATGTTTCTAGATTTCCAACCATTAATTGGTTTGTTATAAGTCCGGAGGCGGCAGAAAGCTGAGGAAGCAGAAACAATGTTTTATGTTTTTCATATCTGGAATCAGATAAGAAAAAGGCTCTTGACTCACCTCCACCACCATGGTGCATGGGGCTGCTGATGCGAGGACTCATGGGAGCGAATCCTCCCACGGTGAAGTTCGTCACATCTCTGGGCTGAAACCCCAAGAATTTTGAGTTTATGAGAAAACTTGATTGTTTACTCAAAACGGTGAACAAAACGAACAGAACTATTAAATCTTCGAACTGTACTGAGGGCAGTCGCAATGCCTGAATTGGCCATCGAAGGTGTCGTATTGTTTGGCCTCGCGATCGATTAAATATTCAAACGTCTGCGGCAAAAACAACATCAGACTCTCGACAAGCAAAGTGGCAGACGCGATGCTGACCTTGGATCCTCCGGCTAAAACCAAGTGTCGGGTCTTGCAGACGAACATGCCTCCGTTCTCCACCAGCTTCTTGCAGTGCAGGAAGGCGAAGCCTCTGAACAGATGGCGGATCTCACCCTCGCGTCCCTACAAGGAAGGAAACGCTCACAAATAAACACAAGAGGAGGCAACCGGGTGATTTACAGGGGGGTCGTTAACGAGTCGTGTCCTTACAGAGTGCGGCCCGTCGATAACCTTGACGATGTCCTTGACGTGGATGTTGTTCTGCTCGGAGTCCAGCGCCACGGCGAAGCGGTTGTCCTTCCTGCGGTTCACGGCCTGGTGACGCACTGTCAGCACCTTCCCGTGCATGTTCAGCACCTGAGAGACACGGCCGTTCATTAAACCTTTTATTCACCTTCTTGTTTATATATGGTTGCTTTTCCCCTCCGCCGGAGCAGACTATTACCTGGAAGGTTTCTCTCTCCAGTCGGACGATGACACCGACCGTCTGCGGGTCGAGCTGAACCAGTTCCCCCCACTCGTGTTGCCCTCCTGCGTCGACGCCCGACGCCGTCTCTGAGCAGAGCTGCAGGTCTCTAGGCAACACTTTCAGCTTCACAACACACAAACGGCAAAAGTTACACAACTTCAAGCTTTGGTGTTTTTTTAGACAAGCCACAAATCACAACAACAACAGAAAGAATGTGCCGCCTCTGTGTCGCAAAACACTAAATCCTTCGCGCTTGGTGACAAATAAATAAAAAGCACATTCAGTTTTTATGCACAGAACAACATCAAACATAAATTCAAAAAGCATTAAGTGATTGAGGTTTAAAAAACAAGCAAACAAAAAACAAACAGGCGAGCAGTTCCAGTAAGTCTATAAACACTGGCTGATGTGAAACTTTCAACGACCTCAGAGTTTATCCTGCCGTGAAACTTTTACGACTCTTTTATGTCATTAAACGCTCGGTACCTCGTGCATGGTGAGGTCTGAGAACAGGATGACGAAGTTCTCCTCCACTCTGACGATGAGGCCGGTGTCGCCTTCGTATCGCCCGGCGATCACCTTCACGTGGTCGCCCATGCGGAAATACTTTCTCAACTCGTGGGCTGGGAACTCCAGGGGGTCCTGAATAAAAGGAGGAACGTTAAGTTGGGACTTAGTCGGGTTCGTTACGGTGTTGTTTACATTTAAAATCTTCTGGATGTGCACCTTCAGGTCTTCGTGTTTGGGCATGATGGTGATCTTGTTTCCGTCAACGCTGAGGATTTTTCCCTGCAGGTTGATCAACTCGCCCTCGCACACCTCCACGTTGTCACCGGCCTGCAGGTTGTGTTCGCGCTCCTTGCCTAAAAAACAACAAAAAAAAAAAAAATATTTACACAAACCCCCGAAACCGCCTGAAGAGTGAAACTCGTCATGTAACCTGGCGTACCCGACTCAGTGACGACCTCCAGGTCGATTCCTTCGGGTTGGTCCTCAAACTTCTCCAGCTCAGACAGCGTCGGCTTCACTCCGTCTGTGATCTGTCGGGGAGAAAGACACCGGTACAGTCGCCGTTCCGAGACGGAGCTTTATGAGCTTGTCGTGGAAACTTGTTATGTAACCTGACGAAGGTTTATGAGCTTCGTCGAGGCTGAAACGGCGTCCTCACCACCGCAGACATGGCGAAGCTCTTAAACAGGAATCCTTTGCGGCTGTAGCGGTTCCCCTCGAAGATCATGAAGTCTCCGTCGTGGCTGACTTCACCGCCGAGCGACCTGTCAATCGAATAACCGTCCGTCAGTCACATGATCAAAACCACAGTTGGATGCGAGAGTCTGGATTTCTTCGGACCTGATCTTTTCGGCGTCGAACAGCCTCTGAGCCGGTCTCTTGAACTTCTTCCTCTTGGCGAACCAGTCTTTCTGCAGGGCAACAACAAACGGAGGCGTGAGTCGACTATAAAAACAACTTTATGTATTTTTTCTTAAATCGGCGGCGTTGGTCCTACCAGACTCATCTTAGCCTTGATGCGGTCCAGGTCTATCCGGGGGATCATCTTCAGGGAGATGGTGTTTTGACTCGGCTCCACGTAGTCCACCTGCAGGGCGACGCAGTGAGTTTAAAATCCAAAAAGGCAGTAAATTACCGGTAGCGTTAGCATTAGCTTCAGCGGTTGCGGTGCCGCTCGGTACCTGAGCGATGTCGTCCTTGTAGAGGCCTCTCTTCAGTCTGACCCACGACTTGGGCTTCAGGTTGGTGACCTCTTTGACGACCTTCAGGACGTCGGTCATCTCTTTGATGGGAACCATCTGCTGGTTCCAGAAACCCATCCTCAGGTTGCCGATGCCCTCGATTGCGGCCTTGACGTGCGTCTGCTTGTACGACTCCACGTAGATGTAGCCTTTGACGTGGTCGGGGGCGACAACGGACTTGATCTGCAGCGGCTGTGGCGGGAACGGGGAATTAATAGTTTAGGAAATGACTTCCTGCTAGAATGACTTTACTATGGACATATGGTAACCATTCAGAATTAGAAAACATTTGATAACTGGACCTGGACCCAACTTTTAGATGTCACAACCAAAAACGTAAAAGTGGAAACATAAGAGACGGAAAAATAGTTTCCAACATGCGTCAAATAGAGTTTCAGATAGTTAATTACATGCAGCGACTATAAAAAAAGTCTTTTGGTTGAAATAATCTGGCTGTTTTTGAGAAGGTATTTAGAAAGAAAAGGTGAAAGTGACAACAGATTTCTACAGAGAAATATTAATAAAGAAGGAAATATACCATGTAAAAGTGAAACATCAAAGAATCCAAGGGATGAACAGTTCATTGGAAACATGTTTTTTATATTTGGCTTCTTTTCCCGACAACATAGCGAGAAGTCATTGTTTCCAGAGAAGTCAGTGACTAATGAGGTGCAATCGTCAAGAGATCGTCACAAAATTATTCTTTTTGTTTAGTTATGACACTGCTGAAGTTTAAATGAGACCAAAAAAAGAGGAGGTTCTTAGTTAAAATGTTTCTGTCGATTAGCAGCTGTTTGTGACCTCCTGCTGAAGTATTCTATTCACGAGACTCACAAATTCCGGACTAATAAAAGGTTTTATAAACGTCCGTAAAACAGTTTTACGTTATGTTCATAAAATGTCTGGGCTGTAAACGTTTTTTTTTTATAGCTGCTGCGTTTAATTAGGTATGTAATTTTATTCCGTGAGCAACGAATTCTGCCGCTGACGCTGTTTGTGTTTTCCTTGTTGGCGCCGTCTGGTTCGATGTAGCGTGACGAACCAATCAGAGCAGAGCGTTCGGGTCACGTGACTGGTTTCTTACCGTGTCGGTGAACTGGTAGGCGATGAATTTCCTCATCAGCGCGATGGCCGTCGCCCGCTCCTCGCCGATCTGAGGAGACAGGAAGTGTTTGTGCGTGACATCACAAGTGTGTGTGTGTGTGTGTGCGTTTGTGTGTGTGAGTGTGTGTTACTTGTGTTAGCAGATAGCAGATAAAAGCACGACACGCACCTTACACTTCACCGTCCACAGGTTGGGATCCCTGATGACAAACAAACAAACAAACATGTGTTTAACAGGGTTTATACACATTGTAAACACCAATTTTCCATGACTACACACACACACACACACACACACACACACAGTCATGGAAAATGCTTTATTTGGCCATTTAATGTTACGTCCTGAACCAATACGGGACCCGATTTGTTCTATATTCCCAAAAATGTCCAATACACACGTCTGTCACACACACATCAACACTAAATCTAACAATAATGATCAAAATGAAACACAGTGAATACTGAGGCCAGCAAAATTATTGTGGCAGGATCGGACGGGACCCAGACTCTGTTTGTCCGGTGTTGCCTAGAGACAGACATCACACACACCGGCGCTGCTCACAAAACCCACGTCTTTTTAAAAGGACGTTGATCGAAGCGCAAAATTTCCAGATCCGAGATTTTTTATGAATCAACTTTAAATCAACCAAGATATTATCACAAAGTGGAAGGAAAAATCATGACTTTTATCAACATGTCTGCGTTTTTACTTACTTGACCCCAGGAAGCAACTGCTGCTGTGTGATGTCATCAGACAGCTCCTCAGACCCTCCGGAGTAACTGCAGACCACAGAAGAAGAGTTAACATCTGGAGCTTTTCACAGTAAGTTTGAGTGAGTTTTCTTTTTTTAGTCAAACTAAATGAAAAATGAGACGATGTAAACGAGATACTCACTGCTCGCCGCCAGACGACTTGGCGTATTTTCTCATGTAGTATTCACCCAGCGCCTCCTCTCTGGAATCTCTAAAACTCAAAACATAGCAAAAGAATTTAGGATCTTGTGTTTGACAGCGACGATGAAGACAAATTACAAAGTAAGTATTTTGTAGCTTCATTACATAAACAGACATATAAACATCTTTACACATTTTAAAACTAAAATAGACAGATAAAAGAAATAAAAAAAAAAAAACTAAAAGATAAGTGCACTTGGACACGATGGAGCTAACAAGCTAACAGACTTCCTGTCCAACTGAGTAACAAGACTGGCGAACAGACTTCCAGATTAACAGCTAACAGGCTAACGGGACAAGTTAGCAGACAAACAAGCTAACAGTCCAACAAATTTACAGGCTAACGGGTTAACAGTCCAACAGAACAATAAGCTAACAGAAAATCAAAAGTGCAAAAATCTGACTGTAGCAGCTAAGCTAACGAGTAGCGAACTTAGTAAGCTAACTTTTGGTTTATTGTTTGTTTAAATCTGAGCTTTATCATGTCAATATTTACGCGTGAACGACAGTTGAACTTCACTTCCTGTTTGTTTATTGTATATTTGCTTGTTCATTACCTCCACAAGTTCTGCAGCCTCCTGGATCCAGAGTGATCCTCGTCCAGGACCACATGGTCCAAGTTGGACACTGAGAGCGAGAGGACGCCGTTTTAAAAATGGTGATAAAAACGAATGATTGAAAATGGAAAAAAAAAAAAAAGCAAATGTTTGTGTTACGTTTTTAAAAAGATAAACAGGTAAACAAAGGGTTCTCACCTTCCGCCTCCTCTGCTCAGGACCGAACGACGAGGAAGACGAGAAACAAAGGAGGAAGAACAGAAACCGAGCGCGAGAAGGATGAAGATGGAGAGGAAGAGGAGGAAGAGGAGGATGAGGAAGCCAACAGACATTTGTCATCAGGCCAGAGCACACAGGAACGGCGGCAAACCACAAAGCATCATGGGAGGAAACAAACAAACAGAAAAACAAACAGAAAAACAACCAGATTAATGGAGACTGTAGAGCACAGAGAAGCATGAGGCCAGTGGAGACGTTTCAACGTTGGAGACGAGACGCCGCGACGGAAACAAAACGCTGAGCGAGCGACAGGTAGGGGGCGCCGACCGACTGAGCCGAGTAAAGAAGAGATTTGGTCGACAAATTCTTTATTATTATTATTTTATTTTTTTTCCAAAGGGACAAAATGACATCACCGAGTATTATTAGTTCATGTCATAATAACTGTGACCACTAGAGGGCGAATTACGACAGCCCGAATACATCTTAGCTTCATTTTTTTTTTGTAACGCGAGAGGAAGCTACGCACGATGCGACAAAAACGGTATCTTCCGGCTTCTTTTACCAGAAAACTTGAAATAAAGTTGACATGATACCGCTACGGCCACTAGAGGGCGCATTGCGGTGAATATTTAACTACAACTCATTTGCGATAAATATTTGTTTCATTTTTTGTAACGTGAGAGGAAATACATGTAAAAAATAGTCTTTTCCTGCTTCTTATGACAGGAAAACTGAAAACAGGGTAGACACTGCGCCACCTAGCTTCCTTATTTATTCACGTAGTAATATCTACGGCCACTATGGGTCATAACAAACTGCTGCAAGCTCATTATTTTACACTATGGTAGTTCTCCATTAAAAGTCTGGATGTAAATATGGAAAATGTGACATTTTCAAAAATTTATTTCTGTCAGAGAACTTAAAACAACACGACTTCACCTGGCTAACGACGGCCACTAGAGGGCGAATCGCAATACAACGTTACTACGAGTTCTACTGAGCTAACGATAGTGACCCACTAATTTTACAGTTTCGTACTCACATTCGCAATCTAGACATTAATGTGGATGATGCAATTGCTTCCGAAAGATTTGTTTCGCCTTCTTGTGGCTAATGTTTGAATTGCAAAATGAAGCTTCATTTAGCTTAATTTTTCATAACGTGACAAAAAGGAAGTCTAAGGCTGCATTCGAATCCTTAGTACGCACTGCGTACTACTGAGTGCCTACTACTTGACTGTTGCAGTATTAGCTACTACATAGCAAGCTAACCAGTAGTTGGCACAATTCGGACGTACTACAACGCCGCCATCTTGCCTGTTTTGTGACCTGGATGTTTACATCAACGTCATGATTTTGCGGCTTGAAGCGGAGGGTTAGCATCGCAGTCATAGCGGCGACTTTTTACACACATTAGGGATGTGAATGACTATGGACATCTTTTATTTACTGAAGTACATGTGGCTTTTATTTACTTAACAGTCTGCATTTGCGTTTTAATCCAATCGCTTTTTAAGGAGAAAACGGTTGGAAAAGAAGTTATACATCATAGGACATCTGACCCTTTTGCTGTTCCCCTGTTATCACTAAACAAACTTGAATAAAATTGTAAAAATATCGAAATAATCTCTCCCTGGCTGCTGTCTCCATTCCCATTCACTAACAAGCACATAGATGTGGTTGCCGATCACTCTTTACTTATCCCAGTAAGTATCGGATGTCACATTTAGCTGGCAAAGTTTCTTCTTCTACAGTTTTCAACCTCCCGGTGATTTCTGGGATAGCGTAGTTAGCGTAGTGTACATCATTTGCATACTGCAAAATCCGAGCGGAAGTAGTAAACCATCTGGGAACCTTTCGAAAGCACACTAAGGTATTCGGACGTACTAGAGCGTCGCTTACTCATTTTTGCCTACTACGTAGTAGGCTAGTAGGGATATTACGATGCAGCCTTAATCCTTCTCGTGAAAGAAAACTTAAAATAAAATTTACATGGCATCGCTTTCCACGTGAATCAAGATAAAATTTTAACGGAGCTTCGCAAACACAGTCTGGACATGGAGATGATGTGACGACTTTAAGAAGTAAATCGCCCCGTGGTGTTTGGCTGCTACGTAAGCTCCGCCCACTTCCATGTTCGTAGATGAGTAAATATTAAATAAGTCTGTGCTAACATTTGACTTGCGCTACTATTTGCAATATCGAGGCTTCATTCATAAATATTTGACAAGATTAGAAGATCCGCCCACTTCCATGTTAGCAAATTGACACAAATGTTTAATTTAAATTTATTTGACGTCATGTGAAGTACTTCTTATCAGGTAAACTTGTCTGCGACCGAACCCGTGGTTTTAACGTAATTCGATTGGTGTTTTTTTTCCGTCGTGCGTCCGCCTGAAATCACTCTGTGCAGAAACCACGTGCTACATGTACAAAGCTTCAACCACATTCGTTAGTCGATCAAAAAAAACAAAAAAAAAACAGAAACATGACAAGTTTCTACCAGGCAGCAGGTTCAGGCAAATGGTCACAGTTGGTTTTCTGAGGATTTACTTACCATCAAAGCTCAGACGGGTGGATGTGGTTTTAAAAATTCAACTTAAATAAAACAGGATTTCTTTTGATATTTAACAAAGTTTTTTTTTTTTTGTTTGTTTTTAACAAAGTCAGAAGCCAATGATGATTTGCCTTCGGTGCTTCCTCCAGTTAAAGCTACACAGCTCACAGCTGAGATGAGGTGAGGAGGTGAGGGGGGTGGGGTGGGGTGGGGGAGTTAATCACATTCTGGGACATGGTTTGTTTCTTTAAATCAAATGGATGAAGCTGATATTTCCATTTGTTTCAGATACACATGAATATAAATGAGGAAACATCAGAGCGGTGAGATTTACCGTTAACTGCAGACGACATGCACGACGGCGAGGAGACACCGATAAGACAAGAGAGAGAGAGTCAGACACCAGCGCCTCGGCCGACGCTGCACAAGTCAAACATCACAAAAACAAACACTTCCTGTTCGCAAAAAAACACACTTCCTGTTCGCGAGCAGACGCAAATGGAACCAGGTGTTCGTGAATAGACGCGTGTCGTTCGCGAACGGACGATGTTTGTAAACAGACGTACGATGTTCGTGAACGAGCGCGCGATGTTCGTATACTGACGTGTGATGTTCGTAAACGGACGATGTTTGTAAACAGACGTACGATGTTCGGAAACAGAGCCGCGATGTTCGTGTTCGTAAACGGACGATGTTCGGAAACAGACGTACGATGTTCATGCGATGTTTTAAAACGGGCGAGTCGAAGAATCTACCATCCTGAAAAAAAAAATAAATAAAAGATTTATCTTTTCGTTCTTACGGCGTAAAGATTAAAATCAACACATAAAACTTTGTCGGTTGTATCCGAACAGGAAGTGTCGGAACTTCACGAACTTCAAGAAGAAAATAATACAAAAAAACACATAAACTCTAAGTGAACGTTCGTCGTAAAGATCTTATTTTGATTTTTTTGTAAATCGTATCAGTTTGAATTTGAGCTTTTCATCGTGAACTGAACGATTAAAATTGACTGCGATTTTTAAAAATCGCAGGTTAAACTGTTGCCTCGTTTAGACTCGTGTAACTATCCGGACAGGAAGTGCTGCTTGACTACGACGCAGAAATGCGTCAAACTTTACCATTTCCCACGTGAAAAATATGTAAATGTAAATGATTTTATTTTGCTTTCACTGCGAATTGAAGGACGTCTCGGACATCGAAGTCCGTCTGAGTTTAAGTTTCATAGATAAAAATAAGAACTTTGATACAATCTTTGCTCGTCGCAGCTTCCTCTCGTCTAACACGTTAAACCTCACATCCGAACAGGAAGTGCTGTTCGTCCAGGACCAACCTGGAGAACAACTGAACACAAAACTTCTTCATCGTGGCTCAAATTGGCCGTATTTTTAGTTGAGCTGGGTGTTGATTCGATACTGACTGTTTGCTCAATTTATTCAAGAAATGCTCGTAATTATTAAATTGTCTATTAATTTTTTTTTTTAAACTGTAGGAGGTAAATGCGATGATGTTTATTCAGGGTGATTACTCTTTTTCCAAATAAGAATTCCAGACTTTTTCAAAACCAATATTATTTTCCCCAAGACCTTGTTTTTTTACATACTTATATACTTGCTGCCCATTGTTTTGGTTGAGATTCTACATGTTGTGTTTAGTAGAAAAGTTCATTTTAGTAAAAGTATGAAAGAATAAACTTTGATCTCAGTGCAGCAGCAGCCAGACCTGAGTGTTTCTTGCTGTGGAGATGGTTCACCAGTGCTGCCTCTCTCATGCTGGAAATGTCCATATTTTTAGCACAAAATTTGCAATGTGTGTTTGTGTTGGACTCAGGGTCAGGTGCAATCTTTTGTTTGAGAACAAGATATGACCCATGTCTCCTGACAGAACTGGGCTACGTGTGTGACTGTGTCCACTCAAAAACACAAAGAGCAGACGAGCCAGAAGACGTCGTGAGCCAGTTTCATTGATCGTCGTGCGGGAAGCTAAGGAGCCAAATTTAACGCGAGCTTTGATTGGATATCAGCAAAGACTCTTTTAAATTGGAACATGAAACCAGGTAGAGAATTCAAAATACTTTTTTCCTGATACTTTTATTTTTTTTTTTTACAGGAATATGTGCCTTTGAGCGTACTTTAAAATTCAACTGGGAGAAACTTTTTCCATAGTTTATTAAGACTTTCAAAACCTGCGCAAGCACCCAGTTATTGAGGAAACGGTTTATTTAACCAGCAAACGTTATATTCAAAAATGATTTAAAATGCTGCCCGACACGCTTTTACATAATCGATTTTGGATATCTCAAATAAAGATCATTATGGAGCACCTGTAATCTGAGACCTGAAAAAAAGCAGCAGAATAGTTCCGTCTACTTTCATTGAGTCCTGCTTTTCTTTCCGGGAAATTAAGGATCTAAAGTTTTATTTTACTGAGACGCAACAAGTTGTTTCACCCAAATCGTGTCCTGCTGCTTTATTTCCCCCCAACCATAAACTTTTCACATTTTTGTTAAAACGATCTCGACAAACTGGAGCTGAATTTTTTCCATGAAATCATGTTTGTTCTTTGTTTTTGTTGTTGTTGTTATTATTCCAGACAAAGTGAAGCCAGCTGAACTCAGTGTCAACTGCGGCAAGAAAACAAGTTGGAGTCAAACTCGGTGAGAACAAATCTGTAGCTGCGAAACAAGCCAAAGAAATTAAAGTAAAGTAACAACTAGATGTGTGTTGATGTGGGGGAACCAGCCGGTCAAATCAGGTCGAGCTTGGAGAAAACGATATTATCGTGCTGGTTTGCTTTAATGAGCTGCTGCTGCTGCAAATCTGTTCTCACTGTTCATGTTCTCACCTTTCTCCAGGATGTCTTCAGCTCCTTCCTCCCACTGATCCTCCTCATCCTCATACTCGTCATCCACGTCTGCGACAAACACAAGAAGAAGACGAAGTTAGAGTTGAAGTTTAAGTTGCTGCTGCTTCGTGGATGAAGGAGGCGGCTGATCGTACCGGCCTCGTCCAGGATAAACCCTCCATGTCTCGGCTTCTTCCTCGGACGATCATCATCATCTTCCTCCTCCTCTTCATCATAATCCTCCTCATCTTCGAGATCCTCCCCCTCCTCCTCGGCTACCTTGTCGCTGCCCACGGGGCTTCCCGTCTCCTCCTCAAACACACAACCAAACAAATAATGAGCTTTAAGAGCTTCAATTCGCCGCCATGTTTACATTAAACCCCAGTGCCGTTAGCAAACCAGGTAGTTAGCTAGCCGCTAGCATACCTCATTCTCCTCCACCTCCTCGGCTTCCCCGTCGCTGCTGCGATCGCTCTGGTTGTCCGAGAAGTCGCTGTCGTCGCTGTCAGACATGTCGCGGTCGTCTGAGACGCTGCGGCGGCGGAAATAAAACCAAAACTCATTGATTCACACGGCTAACGTTAACATTATGCTAGCCGTTTAGACCCGCATCCGGCCTAGCAAAGCATGCTAACATTGTTATGACGAATGAACCGTTCAAGATATCAACAAATAAGCTGTAATTAGATATTAATCGATGAGCCCAATGATTGATACTCACCTTCCTTTACCTTCCGCTGTAGTTTATATCGTCTTAGCTGATAAATAACCGAAAATATCACCTTATTTTGTTTTAGTGCCGTATCCCTGACGTACTCCAGAACCGCGATATTTCGAGAAGACGCGCAAGTATCGCGCGAATTCGGGACGGCGATAGGTGAAAAATAATTGGACGTCTTACTCTGCTTCTGTTTTTTCAAGATGACAAACCAAATACGTACGCACTCATACAGCTACATTTACGTATGTGTTTTCATCCATGTATGTAATCTATGGAAGGTAGACACGATGTAATCTATGGAAGGTAGACACGGATCGTGTGCCTACCGTCAATTATCATCAGAATGAGTAGCAAAACACCAGAAAGGACAACAAAAAATGTGATTTTGTGTGTTGTTTTATTTACAAATGTTGTCAAAATAATTTATATTTTGCAGTGTTTGTGTACATTTTGACTCTCGTGGACACCGTAATGAGCTTTGTTTCGTCACAGACTAAAAAGTAGTTCGAGAGTTTGCCGAGTAACTCCTCTTCTAAGTACATCATCTTTGTAACGTCCTGACGCCATTACGTTCGACGTCCCTTCCTGAAAGAAGCCAATCACATCCCGCGGCTCAAGGTGAAGTCACGCACATGCGCGTTGCTGACGCCGCGGCTGCCGGTTTGAAAACAGTCGCTTTAAAGAAATTCTCCGCGTCTCGTTTTTCTCCGTCGCGGACCGGACGTCGTTGTGACCGGACCCGGACATGAACAGCGTCGGGGAAGCCTGCACGGAGCTGAAGCGCGAGTACGACCAGTGCTTCAACCGCTGGTTCGCCGAGAAGTTCCTGAAAGGAGACCGCAGCGGAGACCCGTGCACCGAGAGCTTCCGGAAGTACCAGCGCTGCGTCCAGAAGGCGATCAAGGAAAAGGACATCCCGGTTGACGGGGTCGAGTTCATGGGCCCCAACAAGGACAAACCGGAGAGCTGATGGAGTAGCAGTCACCGGGGCCAGTGCTCCGGGGCTCCGGTCACCCACAACGCTCCTCATTGCCATGAGGCCCACTGCGCATGCGCAGAAGAGTCAGCAGCGCTGCTGCAGGATATGGAGGCTGCGTGTTTACGTTTTAACCTGCTGCTGTTTGTGTTTATAATTACTACTAATAATATTATTTTAAACGCCTCCAGAGGTGATAAACCGATCGATGGATTGATCGACAGGAAACTGCTTCAATCGATCATCAATAATAATGAAAGTTGGACGTCGTCACTTCGGACACTGTGATGGACGATTCACGACATATTGATCATGAAGTTTCTATTTACTTTTTTTTTTTTTTTTTTTTTTTTTTTAAAAATGGAATTTTCCTTTTCTCGACAATAAAAGTTGATATTGATGTTAATGATATTTGCCCCTTATTTGCTGAAATAAGTAAATCAGGATCAATTTATTTTTATTGTTGTTGTTATTGGAGGTAACTAAATTAGCTGAGTTTGTCCAAATCAACAAGAAGGCGCCATGTTGTGACCCTTAGTCTGAGGATTCTATATTAAGGATCAAATATTTTCTCCACTGACGGGATTGTAAACGTCATTATCATTGTCAGACAACAGGGAAAGTTTCCTTGGTATAAAATATCTTGGTGTGTATTCACCGAACAAATTGTAAAGAAACTTTGATGTCTCTTCCACTGAACCGTTCTATCACTATTCGCTTCAACTCCACTCGGTTTGGTACCAGACACGTTGTTTACCTCCTTGACATGAATTGGGTGGGTGTGATCGAAACTGCAGTGATGTTGCTTTTTACACAACTCATACAAACATTAGTAAACATTAAAGGAAGCGATGCTGTACTAGTTTGTTTGGCTTATGATGATGGCTGTCGCTACGAGATACGAGGTATGATCCCTGATGAAAACCAAAAAAAAAAAAAAAAAAGTGAGTAGAGTTGATTTGTGTTTTGGTGTAAAAAAACTTTATAAAATGCATAACAGTGGGGAGTTGTAGCTCTCTGTGTTTATGTTTTACTGTAATTTGTCTTTTGAATAAGACAGTTAATGAGTCCCCAGTTACACAAGCAGTAGTTTCAAACACTTCTCCTCCTCTAAGCTACTGAATGTGTCAGACAAGGCCTAAACATTAGGTAATAAATGATTTAAAACTAAAACTAAAAACCTAAAACTCTTCAGTGTGATTCTCTCTATATGAAAAAAGCCAAAAACTAACCTAAATGTGCTTTTGCACACAACTACACTATGGGACTAACGAGACTTATCCATGCCCACTCAACTCGGGGCTGGTGAGGATTCTCCGACTTTCACGAAAATCGAAAATCCAACTTCGGGAGACGTTCCGGTTAAAATTTCCGATTTGGACCTCGGAAATTCCGCCTTCCGAGTACAAATGGAAAGTAGCATTACACCCGGTTTCACCTGTTCATGTTATGAAAACCTTTCGGCTGGATGAGATGTTAGTAATGACTGACAAAGTCTACAGCTGCTTGTGTAATGTAGGCAAAGGTTGAAATGTTGGCACTGATGTGATGTGTGAATTGATGACTAATGGATCTCTCATAAAAAAATGAAAGACTTCCAATATTCAGGTTGGTTTTGAAGCTTGTGTTGGGAAGCGCTCCAGCTGTTTGATGCGTCACTGCGGGAACTCTTTTCATTACTCGTTTGTAACTACAGCAATCTCAGTTTTGAGTTTGGACAAACTTCAGTGTTTATACTTGTGGAGGAAACCACCAACACATTGCTTTGATATTTAACAACACGTTGGTACAGGATGTTGTTAACCTCCTTTAATCGCTTTATGGCATTTTTATTAGGGCCTGAGTACAGTGTGCAAGGACTCCTCGAGGAATGCGGCCCGTTTGAATAATTTGTTTACTGCCCGCCCTTGTTCCTCCACACACAGCAGACAAAGGAGACACAGAGAAGACATTTGTTGGAAATGGAACCGATCGACACTGAACAACAGATGGTTTTATTCTAAATGCTGAGATGAGAACTAAAGAGAAGATAAGTGACGATGTTATTGTTGTGGAAGGAATACAACCGGCAAAGCAAGATTCCAAAAATGAGGTAACTCTAGCGGACCAATCAGAGTTATGCGGTCTCTGTAAGCTCTCTGTCGCTAATGACACTACTCTGTGAAGCTATGGACTGGGTCATTTGCATACTACAACAGTGATAGGATGTTTACTGAGGGCTGAGGGGAGATGTGTGTGTTCGTGCTGCAGACTGCAGAGACAGAGACATGAGGAGGAATCTGATATTGTGTGTGTGAATGTCATGACAATGATAATATTCTATAACCTTTAAAGTTTCAAATAAATCCTTAAATGCACCATGTTACAAAATATCACAAATCCTCTCAGCAGTTCAGATCAACCCACTTAAACCATTCAAAGCAATTCATTAACCCATTGTTTCTGTAGCCAGTAGCCAGTACTATGCCAGACAGGCATATTAGGAGTGTGGATGTCATGGTAATCATAGTTTCCAGTATCATGTTAAGTTTCAGACAAGTCATTCATAGCACTGTGACTTTGTGACACATTTACTGCTACCTGGCAAGGTAGTAAAAATGCATCATGGTGCGATTTCGACATAGTACGAAATAGCCTAAATTCCTTCGGAACATAACATCAGCACCATCTTGCCATCATATATGCCAAATTTGACATAATTATGATGATCCCTTTTGGAGAAACTGATCATTGAAGAAGCAGCAGAAAAGCACAAAGAGTGAGTGACCACGTCGTTTGCATGTGACAAACTGGAGACAGATGATCCGTGTCTGACAGACCCTTAGGTAAAGCATATGACTCCAAACATAAGACTACCTTTCAGTTTTGTAAATATTGACCCTAGTGCGTGAAGTCCTACTTTACACACTGTAACACATAAATGACAAATTGCCAGATCTTTCTAACTTTCAAAATAAAATAAACTGCGTTGACAGCTGATCATATTTACCTCCATTACACCTTGAAGTTAGTAATGTAATACTCTGATCGTTGGAGGGATTTGGATCATTCTGAGTCACTCACTGATAGGAGCCAGGTTGAGCGAAAATGTTTCCAGTATTAGCAAGAACCTTGGTACATTCACTCGAGACATAATAAAGCATATACACTTATATTATTATTATTATTATTATTATTAAGAAGAAGAAGGTCTAGTATGACCTCTAGCATAAAAACTTACAAATAACCAATTGAAATCAAGAAGCTTACATAAGCCTAAACCTAACGGTCAGGGTCACCACTATGAAAAAATATTTTAATTTCTTATGGTCTAAAATGTATGTGGGGTGGATCACCAGAGTATTAATTCACTCATAATGTAGGCAACAGGTTATACAGTGGTCATAGAAGTCAACAACAGGAAGAACTCATGCCCGTGTGCTACAAGCAGGGAGTGAGAGTAGCAGCCTCAGTTACTGTCCTGTGGTGGCGGTTGTGAGTCGGGTAAGTTTTGTTTCTCTGTCGAGTGAGGCATCTAAGATTATCTTTGTCCCGGGCCCAGGTGAGACTGCCAGCTGGCCCGGTAGACATCAATTTATCGAGGAGGAAAAATAAAGAAAAACCTTCAAATAGTAGCAGACACTGAGTATTTTAGCAAGTTACAGCTCAGCAGTCTCTGTCTGTGTATGTTTCTTTAACAGTAACAAGTTAGATCATTATCATCAGATCATAAGTGGGAGCCTGAACCTCTCTTGAGGAAAATAAAACATTATAAGCATAGTAAACAACAAGGGAAATGAGTCATTTACAAGCACTTAGAATTTGAGGTAGGTTCAGTTCAGCTGAATCTTGTTTTCCTCAGCCACTTCCAAATAATCAGCACTCCTCGTCTAGTTCAGGACAGAGGTTCTGAATATCAGAGGGTAGGAAGTTGCTAAGACTGCAGGCTCTCAACCAGAAAAAAACAGACATAGCGGAACAATTTGTTTTTTTTCAACACACTACCACTTCTTTTCAAGCTAGAAAAACGAATCCAGATTTCTGTCTTAATTTCTGTGTAAGAAGCACATACAAAGGTGAGAGGTGTGTGCACAATCCAAAAATGGACAAAACAGAGGCCCGAGCAGTCATAGAATATCTGCAAAAACAAAGGTATGGTATGGTTTCTTCAGGTAAAAAAAAAAAAAAATCAACGTTTGTCCGCTTCTGCCCCCTCAAAACTCAACACCCATGGCCGCCGCTGCCGCAAACATCTCTTGGATTTTGTTGTATTTCTACAATACTACCCCTATGGTTTCCGGTGGTATTATTATTTGCTGCGTGCCGCTACGCATCAGTAAGCTTCCTGAAAACGGATCAAATGACCAAAGACTCCGTCCGTCTTCGTATGCGTATCTAGTGTAGAGCATAAATGGGCCTTAAGGCTGAGTTCAAGACGGACGATACATAGTAAAACGTTTAATCCCTAACAAGTCTACCAAACAGGAGGAAACTACCTTGATTGAGACTGTTGCAAATCGTTTTGCACAGTGGAGACAGCACAGACTCTTCATTCACCCTGTAAGGGTGACTATGAAGCTACTACATTAACTTAAAAATCATTACACCAGGCATTATGGGGGAGAGAGTAATAAACATACTTGTGGAATCTTAAAATTACAAAATTTGTCACTCTGTTAACACGAAAACTGATTCTTCTCAAATTATACAATTCCTTAAACTTGAAAGACTGAGGTTGACAGTACCTGGCTCCTCAGATAACTTTGAGAAAGTTACATATAAGTTATATCATAACTAGGCTTTGATTCCCCCTCTTTTCTTAAAGATACCCCAGATGAATGGACCTCTACATTGCATAGCCCAGCATAATGTACTAAATGCTTGGTCGTTTTGTTTTATTTTTGCTTTTGTTGTGCTTGTTTTTCTTGTACGGTCCCGTTATGACGACTTATTCATTTTTCTTGAAAAAGCCAATAAAAATACAGTTCAACAAGAGTTGAACAACGCGAGTGTTTTTTTTTTTTCCGGCTGCCTTTTAACTCGGCTATGATCTTGTTTAACAATTGTTTTTTTTGCGAGCTAACTGGTGAGTTTACAAGAATGGTTCTGCTGGTTCGTGGGGGATATTTCAAATTTCAGATTTCAGATTCGATTGTTAAACAAAGTCATAGCCGAAATGAAAAACAACTGGAAAAAAAAAAAACGCATCAAAAAAATCACGTTCATCTGTTTGATCTTTAACACGGACTGAAAATGCACATGGCAGCCATTTTCTTGCAGTAAAGGGATTTCAATTATTTTGTGACGCTGTTTGATTAATAAGCTGGATTCATATTATTTTTTACTGAACTGTACAATTGTACTGCAATTATTCACAATCTAAAAACAAAAACAACAAAGGTGTAGGGTGATTAAAACTGTCAACAGATGTTACGTGTTGTATGGACCAATAGGGGGAATATCTGCACATGTTGTGATGTTTTCTTAGTCAGCCTCATCTAGGTGTATGAAATTGCGCACTAGTTCAATGAAATCCGGTTCCTTTATTCACCTCATGTAGCCCCGCCCATTTGTCCACTTCCGGTTCGAACACGATTTTGTTAGGACTTCCACGAAAACACCGTCTGAAGTGTAAAGAGTGAGCCAGACCGGTTCTGAAAGGCGTTCTGATAAATAATCTGATCATAATAATTGTAACAACCCCACCCCAACGTCTCATCATCCATCTCAATCATTGGTGTCCGGACTGAAACGACCATATTGGCCCGAATATAAGATGGTATTTTTTTTCCCCTAGGAAAAAGTCAGAAAAAGATGATTCGTCTTATGTTCGAGGTCTGGAGAACTGGGGGTCTAAACCAACAGGTGGCGTCAAAACGTCTTCATCCCAAATGAGTTGGAGCTTCTTCTTCTTCTCACTCACACACACCAGTGACCTGGAGAGATGCGACCGTGACACGGAGACTCGCTAGAAAACAGCAACTCATATATATATATATATATATATATATATATATAAACATTATGGTTCGTGACACCAAAATCCATCTCTCACTTTGAAATAACTACTGCCTCATTTAGTGCTCATTATCTGCCACGAGTTTGGACACATAACGGTGATTTTTGTGGATGTGCTGGGACCAGACTATAGAAGAGCAAGTTATAACAAGGTGCTGTGTTATTCTTCTGATTGTCCTATCTGCCTTTTGATGGTTTCCCACATATTTCTGTTATTTCTGTGCCTCTGCCAAACTTGGAATAATATACCAGGAATGATCTGCCCAACAAGACTGGACAAAGCATTAGATGTGCTCCTATGAAAAGTGAATGAGAATGTGAAATACGTGTCTCGGTCCTGCCAACTAAAGAGGCCGTATGTGTCCTCCTAAGACTCGAGCAACAACAGCTAGGAGCCTTACCAACACAACACTATGTCTGTTTAACTCAGTAGTGGTAAAGAAACGGTAGAAAACAAGTGTTTAATTGACTGTGGAACTTGCGACGTTTATTCCTCAAAAACTCCTATCGAGCATCGCAAATGTGTGTAACAACATGGAAACATCTTATCTTTCCCAGATGACAAAAATTATGGCTGTAGTCTGGCAAACATTTGGCTTTGGCTTTGGCATTTGGCAACAATCAACTAGTGTTATAGAATAGTGTTATGTTGGTGAGGCTCCTGGTTGTGTTGCACGAGGCTTAGAAAGACATGTGCAGCCTCTATAGTGACACAAGAACACTGTTTACTTTGATGGTAGAAATCTGCCCTGATCACTTCGTTCGCTCTCTGCTAACGTGGCAACCATTTGCTTCATTTTTTTTTTTTTTTTTTTTGGCAACTGATTTTAACACAAAAAATTTAAAACAGTAGAATAAAGGTTCAAATGTGGTGGAGATGACCAATCAGCAGTTGAACTGTTAAACTGAAAGTCCTCTCGGTCAACCATCATGTTGTGTTGTATATCGTTGTAGTAAAACTTTTATAATTGTTGTAAAATTTAAAGGTTTACCCCTTATCTTTCGGACCAGACTTGCACAGCCCAATGTGAAATGATTTAATAATTAACCTTCTCATCTATGTCATGTTGTATTCCTGTCGGTTCACCCAGAGGTTTGATGTTTTTCCCTTGCATTTGTTTTGTGGTTTTATGTCCTCGTCGTAGTAAAACGAGAAGCCTGAGGAAACGCTTTATCACGATCCATGACCAAGCTAATGCATCTGGATTCAATCATCTGCACAATCTGTTTGTACAACAGTTGTACTAACATACCGGCTGGAACCACACATATCACACATGTCATCTTTTCACTCGCATGTCAGTGTAAACCAACTGTGCAACTCCATAAAACCACTGAAGCCATGCAATGAGTTTAGAGTCTAGAGATTAGACAGAATAAAGGGACAGAGTATGGGGAGAAATCTCAACCTGACTCTGACACAACTGTACTGGCATAACAATGGACAAAAATTTATTATGGAAGCATGGATGTCATTCATTTCTGTGTATTCTCTATAAACACCCACATAAAAGCTGAGATCTAGGCCCCAAATGGTTACCACTCACCCCACATCCAATAATGAATGGATGTAGGGGGATGTTTAACTGTTTACTCACTGTTATTGTTAGTAAGTGGTGGTTAAAAAATGATTATGTGTGTGTGTGTCATAGTCACGCTATGGCAGCAGTTTTCACAGGAGCAGCAAGACTCGACACCAACTCGACCAGTCACCGACTATATTTTCTTTTCATCTTTTGTGACTGCACACTGACTCAGAGCCAAAGTGGAAAGTTGTTGACAGATATTTTGATATTTAGACAGATTAGTCCGTCCAAAAAGAACACTGGGCCACCGATTAATGTGTTTCATGAGCCGGTGATCAAAGTAAGGCAAGGTATAAGATAAGATATATAGATAACAGGGGAAATTGCCTTGCCCTGCCCCATCATATAATGTACAGTAGATCACAGTAGACATTACTGAACACGCAATAATATACATACATGCTTCACTCCAGACAGACTTGTCTGTCTATGTTGGGAAACATATTAGAATACAGACAGTGGCGATAAAGCAATAGCAAGGCCCTAAACTGGATTTATTAAATAGTGCATGATAAAAAAAAAACAGTGCTATTTATTACTATTTAAAGGAGCAGTATAAAAGATTGTGGTTCTGCAGTCAAATACGAATCCTGTTTATATTATACTCCACGCATAATAGCTCTGCCACTTTATAGCTGTAATGCTAAATGCGCTGGAGTGCATTTTCAGAATCAAGGGCCATTTCCCCTCTTGGTCCCCACCTGGTAACGCCACTGGACCTATACTGTTTACCAAGGCAGCAGAGTGAAAAGGTGGTGAGAAGGATGTACATCTTTCGCAATGTTATAAGCTTGCTGTGGCATCTAAACAGGCAAATATTCTCCAGAGGGAGCAGGGGAAGGTCAATGATACCCTCAGTTTATATCATCCTATAGAGAGCTGCTCTGCCTGCTGCTAAACAGTTCCAACACTAGACAGTTATGCAATATGGCAAAACACTTACTACTGAGTGATATTAAAGACACTCCAGTTTTCCAGAGCAATGTGTTTTCCAGTGTTCTGAGGAAGTAAAGTCTTTGCTGAGCCTTCTTTTTTTAACCTTCCTCCTGTGTTAGTTTTCTGTTTTCTGTGTTAACGGGTCGGTTTCGACCCGTGTCTTAAATCATCTTTAAAATACACTAAAAATAAAAACTTAAATTCCAATTTTTTTTTTCTCATCTCTTGGTTACCTTGTTAGGCTTCCTTATCCATGAAAATGTTGGGTTTAATATTTTTGTTGTGGGTCTCTGGGCCTTTTTATTGTTATTAGTATACCTCTCGATTTCAATAAAAAAAAAAGAAAAATTAACCTCAAGAGAATAATATAAATCAATGAAAGGATGTTGTGTTACCAGAATATCGCTAAGGGGTATAGAATACGTCTCTGAAATGAATTTGCTTGATTTATTTTTTCATTTTAAAATTAATAACTACCAATAACTAACCTACCAATTTTTGACTTGAATCCTTCAACAGGAGCAGCCTCAGCACCAGTGACCTCCTCATCAGACTCAGATGTGTTTGTGTCTTCTGGCTGGTACTCCACATTGTCCTCTTCCTCAGAAACTTGCTCCTCTGTATCACTATGCTGATCTGTGTCTTCCCCCTCATTTTCTCCAAAAATGTAATCTAGAGCTTTGCTCACCGTAAATCTTCTTTTCATTTTTGTATGCTGCAAATTGGAGATGTGCCCTCTGCAAGTCAAATGAGTGAAGTGACCTAATGTGTCTGGACATGCTCATCTTTGTTTGTTTTGTTTTTTTGCAGCAATCCTGGACAAATGAGTATCCCCAGAAGCTCACATGATTGAGGGAGGAGGTGGCTGTCATTGTGTTGGCTGACAATGCATTTATGATTTCAATTTTGGCTCTAATTATTACTTTATAATCTTATTTTTATAACCGGGTCGAAAACGACCCTAACACCACAAAGGACATAATTTCAACTAGAGCATTTTATAATTCAGTGAAAAAAAAAAATGTTTTTGTTGAATTTTGTTGAAATCAAGGTTCCTGACAAAGCCAAAAAGCCTTGATGCAATAAACAAATTCTAAGTGATTATTTTATGCATTTAAAAACTAAAACGGGTCGGTGGCGACCCTAACACAAGAGGAAGGTTAAATATATAATTGCAGCAGAGTTCACAGTCCATTTAAGATCCTCACTGATGTTAGCCCAAAGAAATTTAAAACCACGCCCTCTCCACCTCCCCATATGAATAGAAAAGATATAAGTATATATACATATACATATATGTGTGTGTGTAACGTGTAAGATTGTACACAGCAGTGTCTGTTATGGTTATAGGATGATTATTGGATATTGCACAGGTTTCACGGTTACAGGGAGTTACTATGGTTACTATGGTTCTGTTTGTCAGAAAGACTGCTCCTCCCTGTTCCTCAGTCTCTGATGGCACAGAGGACAAAAGAGTTTTTCAGTCTGTTAGTCCTTGTCTTTGGGAGGAGCAGCCTGTTGCTGATCAGGCTTCTCTGGCTGCTAATAACAGTGTGCAGAGGGTGAAAGGCATTGTCCAGGATGCCCAGTAGTTTGTGTTTGTGCCCAAGTGTTCTCTCTCTGCTACTGTTACCAGAGGCTCCAGCTTCGTGCTGACCACCGAGCTGACCCGCCTGATCAGCTTCTCCAGCCTGGAGAGGTCAACTTTTGCTGTGCTCCCGCCCCAGCACCGAATGGAGGCCCCAGCACACCACAGGCTAGTAAAAACATCCACAGGAGCTTCCTGCAGCTGTTGAAGGAGCAAAGTCTCATCAGGAAGTACATCCTGTTCTGAGTGCATATCACTCTAAATCACTGTTGAGAAAGCTCTGGTATTCTTTGCTTTTACTGTTTACCCAGCAGGCAACCATTTCTCGTCTTAATATTTGTAGCCAAGGCATGAAAAGCTTCAAATTCACTGCAATTCTGAGCCTCCTCTGGCTTAGGTCCAGGTTGCCCTGCCATTAATTAAAGAAGAAAAGCTTCTCTAAAGAAATCAGCCCGTGGGTTTATAAACCTGTGAACAACAAGGATAGACATGAACGAGACACTGTCGTTCATGTGTCTGGAGTTAAAATGTTCTGACAGACCTGCCAACTGAGGCTTGCTTCTGCTTCGGGTAGCATTTCTTGTTGTAGTGAGAGAGAGAATTCAGACAGCTCTTCCAAAGTGTCATACATGATGATACCTGGATCATTCAAAAAGTTCTAAGCCTCACCCAGAAGGAGAACCAAGACAGTTTGTCACACTTTTTCAATATAGTCCCCTTAATATAAATACACATGGTCCGACGATGCTTAAGCATTGCAGTCCCCTCATGGAAGAATCTGGAATCCTGGTCCTCCAAAAAAACATATGACCTCATAATTTTTTCCAAAATGGCGACCACGCAGGTGGGATTTAAATTTAAGAAACACGTAGAAGTCAGATGGAGCCAAGTCTGGTGAATAAGAGGGTGGGGTAGCAATTCAAAGCTACATTTGGCTGCTTCAGTTACTGCAACCTCAGCAGTGTGAACAGACGCATAATCCTGAAGCAAAAAGCACACCCGCCCTCAGCTTCCCTCTGCGTGTGTGTGTGTGTGTAACATGTAAGTTTGTACACAGCAGTGTCTGTTATGGTTATTGCATGATTATTGACTATTTGATAGATATTTATTGCTCATCCCCAAGATCTCAGTTAAAACAGTATGGACTGAACCAGAACTGATGCCTATAGACTTGGTTATCTGCTGGACAGTAAGACGTCTGTCATCCAAAACCATGCGGTGAATGACATCAACTTTTTCATCAGGGATTGAGGTTTTTGGACGACCTGACTGAGTGTGTCGCAAAAACCAAATTGTTCAGCTATGACTATTTTTTTCTGGGTGAAGCTAAATCACATGTAATCACATTTTATGGTCCTATAACTGGCTACCATCCATCTAGCGCTGAGAATTCTACCTTGTTTTGTTTTGTTTTTTTGTTTTTTGCTGCTTTTGGCAGATGCATGATAGAGACTGTATGCTTTGTCAAACTTTTCTACAATTTAGGATCTGATTTACTTCCAGGTATAAAATAAGCTCCATCCAATGCAAAACAAACAAAGAACTCCTTCAATAATAACTTCAGAGAAGCCATGGTGTGACAGATTATTCTTTAGAATTGGCTAAATTCCATCTGCATTGGTAGCAAAAAGCTCATCTAGATCCTAGAAGAACGTTAGTGGCTCTTCATTCATCCCTTGGCTCGTTCTAATATAAATGATCAAAACTGATTCATCTATCACACCTGAAAATTTAGTTCCACTTTGACAGGTTTGCAGATTTCCCAGTCTTGTAAACTGTGTGAAATACCCTATCAGTAGTTAAGAAGTGATCCCTTTGCATCAAAACTAATGTTAGCCTATTGAATGAGAAGCCTAACCCGAGGCAGCTAGCTAGCTAGCGAAGGAGAGAAAAACGTAAACTCCAAACTAACACCATTAGCTGTGTTGTTTTCGCTTATATCACACTCCTGCCCAATCTGGGATACATCCACCGGGATCTCGCTGTTCCTTCGTTCATAACAACTCAAAGTCTATAACATCCATCTGGTCCCCCTCCCAGCGTCTTCCACGAAGCTCTAATCGATTGCAGACCACAGTGCGCTTGTCAGCTTAGCCAGGTTGGCTAGCACCTCCGCTGGCTCCAACAACTAACTAACTTTGGCCTTCTAAACGTTCGCTTACTCAGAACAAGAGTCATCACATCCAAGATTTTCTCTCTGAACTGAAACATGTTGACGGTTGCTGCTCCCGTTTTCAACTCTTGAACATATTGTTTGCCACGTCTCTGGACCCACTCAACCATTGCATCTGTATACCACCCCCCTACGAAAAACAGTAACTTCATTGACGACTTCACTCCCTCTCACTGAACACAATATTGCTGAAAGATTTCAATGTTCATGTGAACAACATTAACTATCTTCTCACCAAAGACTTCACCTCCTCCCTTGACAGTTTTGGCTTCATGCAACACATTAATTCTCCCACCCACTCAAACACATCCTGGATTTGCTGTTTTGGTATAATTTCCTCCAATTTTGCAACTGATGAACTGCCTGTTTACTGACTTTCCTCATCCTTCAATGTCAAACTCGCCATCTCCGTAACTAAGCTCCCTTGAGCTATTTCATTTTGCAATCTCAAGGATATTAACCTAGAAAATCTCTCTGCCTGCATAATCTGCTCTACTCTTTCCAAACCTGACGATCTGGTTTCTCTACAATAATCGTCTAACTATCCCTCAATACTACTGTCGCCCTGAAAACAAGGTCTGTTTCCTTCTCCGTCTCTGCTCCATGGCTTACCGCAGAACTTCGACTCCTGAAAGGCAAAGGCCGTCATTCACTCCTCACACAACTGGGATTGTTCCTATTCCCTTCAAAACTGCCACCATCACCCCAATACCAAAAAAACCTGATGCAGATCCAAATAATTTCAATAGCCTCCGACCTATTTCAAATCTTCCCTTTCTCCCTAAAATCATAGAAAAAGTAGTCGAGAAAGTAGCCTCACAACTCCACACTCACTTAACCCACAGTAATCTTTGCAAACAATTCCAGTCTGGCTACCGCCTCCATCACAAAATGGGGGCATAAACCAGACTAATAACCAATGATCTCCTTACAGCAGCCGACTCTGGTCTTCTTTCCAACCTCATTCTCCTTGTTCTGAGTGCAGCCTTTGACACCATTCTTCTCAACAGACTCTCTTCAGTTGGCATCACTCATACCCCTCTACGCTTGTTCAGATCTTACCTCTCAGGCAGTTCCTCCAGCTCAAATCCTTCACTTCTCAGCCCACCCCTGTTACTTCTGGTGTGTCCCAGAGCTCTGTCCTAGGGCACCTGCTCTTTATCATCTACCTCCTCCCTCTTGGAAATATCTTCCGCAATCACAACACTCTACCTTTCTGGTAAACCAGAAAGGTAGAGTGTTCTCCAAATCCCACAATTCACAGTTTTCAATTACTATCGATGGTTCTTCTGTTTCCCCTCCCCCCAGGTTAAGAGTGGGTGTCGTCCTCGACAGCACCCTATCCTTCCAGTCATATATCAATAACACAACTCGCAACATAAACCAACTCTTCCTCACAAGTTGCTCCATAAGCTCCAACTGGTCCAGAACTCAGCCGCCCGCATAATTACTAAGACGCAAAAGGACACAAAGTTATTCCAAGGTAGCAAAAATATTATTGGATAAATTTGGCCCAATTTTGGCAACGTTTTTGAAGGATAAATTATGGGTGCAAAAGGAAAAACAAAAGGACGCTAAATCACACCTGAAAACCAATTATAGAACTCCAAAATATGGCCAACTGCCCCAAAAAGAGTCTAAATCAAGACAGTCAAGCCAAAAAGTAAACCATAACTATGACATAAACAAACCAAAGAACTTCACCCTGCCTCCTCCTGTGACTAAATGAATTTAAATATGCCAAACGTCTGCCAGACTACAACCACAGTCTTTTCTTTCTGGGTTATCTCCATCCAGGTGCCTCAGGACTGGGTAAAGAAGGGCACATTTTGCATCCTCCACATCTCTGTGTGCCCTGTAGGCAAACTAGAGGGGATCCCACGTCACCCAGCTCTAAATCAACTCAAAAATATCTGTATGTCAATGTTGCTGACATTCGTAACATGGAAAATAACACGGAAAACTGTACAACTTCTGTATTAATGGGGTTCTGCCTGAGTCCAGGACTCATGCTGATAAAAAAAAAAAAAAAAAAACTGCAGACAGAGGATGGGCCGCAATGAGTTTTTTTTTTTTTTTTTTTTTCTGATGAAAGATGGAACATTTCTAACTCCCTGGGATGTGATTGATTGACTGTAGACAGCTGATGTTTTTACTTAAGTATTTGTTCATATCCATCTGGTATGAAAGTACTTGCTTCTTATTGTTGGCTGTAGCTTTGCACCACACCGGGTGGAACAATTCAGATCACCAACAAACAAGAAAATCCTACCACATCACCAAACAATTACATAACAGCAAAGGGGATATTTCTTATTTGGACATGTGGATCAATGCAGGAACCAGATGTTCAGTTGGGAGAAGTTAACATAATCACATCTATCTTACTTGTATTGTTGTCTTTGTTGTTTGTATTCCTGTAATCAAAACCCATGGGCAGACGCATACCCCACAAATACCCTACAATATAAACATAGTGTAAAATCCTCAACTACAGTTTGTTAAACAGTGTCAATATTAACTGGGAGTAAAACAATAAACATGACTGAGAAACTGTTAATAGACATTAGTATAATAATATAAAAGAAGTTGGGATGGTGTTGAAAACACACAAATACACACACACACACACACACACACACACACACACACACACACACACACACACACACACACAAAGTATCGGGACGATGACAGTGTTTCATGTGTTTGTTTTTCTTCTGATCAACTTCATTTATTGTGTAAATTAACATTCATTCCATCTGTTCAGACCCAAAACACATAGACACGCCCTATTTTCTGTTTGATGTTGATAGAGAAGTAAAACCTGAGATATGATGATATAAAGTTAAGAGTGATGCACAATATGTCGGCCCGCCGATATACATCAGCCGATTTTTTTTTTTTTTACTTATTCGCATCGGTCAACAAATGTTACGTCAACATGACATGACAACGAATTCACCAACTTCATCCGCCATATTTAGTTGGGTCGGCGTATATGTGTGTGTGTGTATGTGTGTGTGTCTGTCTGCAGTGAAATGCTGTGTAGAAGAGCGGGCCGAACTCCAACCACTTGGCAGCTGAAGGACATTAATCACTGACCCATTGTGGAAACTATGGCGGAGCCATAGTCATGTCTGTTTGAGAAACACTGGTCCAGATGTGTCTTCTGTCACATCTGGACCCCGTCAAAAGGTCTTTTTTGTTGTTGTGAAATGGTGGTAAGTGGTTTTAAAAACCAAAAAAAAAAAAAAAAAAAAAATGACATTCATAAGTGTTTATTTTGTAATACAATTCGCAAAGGTAAAAATGTTACATCACTACAGGTCAAGAACAGATACAAACATCAGTTCCAGATATAATTTAAGTTACTGACTTTTCTGGTTTGGGGTTGTAAAATCATCTGCTTTAACATAATATTCATACTTTCATTCGTCACAAGCGTCCATGAACTTGAAACTTGCATCACCTTGCAGCTGCAAATTATTCACCAGTTATTCTCTTTCAGTTCAGGTGACATGAAAAGTTGTCAAAGTAAAGTCTCCTTGGGAAAAAAAACAGTTCTATGATGCACTACAGTATTGGTCGTTCATAAACTGAAGAGTGGAGATGAGATTTTCAAGGAATATTGTTGCTCCCTGCTCCTTGTGGAGCTCACACTCCAGACACTGATTCGTCTGTAGAAGAAAGAAAAGACAGATAAATATCCATGAAAAAAATATATCTATTTTTTTTATTTTCTAACCTCATGGGTTCAGGAAATGGTGTTACCAACATCCTTATCTGTAAAGTCCACCTGTACGCAGACGATACAGTGATATATGTACAAAGAGAAAACTTTTTGGTGTTGTATCACCCATTGAAGAAAAAAACATCAAATGATTGAAGTAAAAACAATCATTTACCGCCCACATCTGTGTTTCTTGCAGTGCATTCACACAGGATGAGTGATGTCTGTATTTTACTTGAATTTACTGAAATGACGGCCTGGATAAGATGTCAAAGCCGCAATGTGACTTCGGAACAATGGGAAGTTGTTGTCGGGATAACGGGTTGTCAAGTCGTTTGTATTAAACTTGTTGAAAGATAGAAAAATGCTCCTTACTGCATGCTGCTACGCATGTTATCCACCTCAATATCCTCTGAAATTTTACTCTTATGGTGAATATGAGCCTTATTTTTCTGTGAATGGGTGACGGGATTCCTGTGTTTCCACCTAAATGTTGTCAAGCCTCCATGATTCAGCGGGAAAAGAGGTAGAAAAAGACGCGCAATAAAAATCACCCCCCAATCACTGACATGCAGATTCAGGACAGCACAGGACTAGTATTATCACAGGACGTCTGCATTTGGTGAAATATGGTAGATGATTTGCAGAAGAATTTTTACTTTTTTTTTTTTACAAATCACAGACATGGTGCATTTGCATAGGATTAAGATCACGGACATCCGCCACAAAGGCCCAGTGAGAGGACATTCTTGAGAGTTCTTGGTTTTTCAGTGGAAATGCTTCAGTATCATAACTTGGAGATGATGACACAACACTACACTGTCCAGACTCTTGGAAGTTTCCTTTCTTTGAAAATAAGAAAGATGAATCAACTCATTATACATCACAACCCATGCCAAAGAGAGATAAAACCCTAAACAAAACATCAACATTTTTGTAGCTTCTACTCCTACAAAAGAGTAATGGAGTTTCCATGTGCCATTAAATTAACTGTGGTGCAGCTGATTTTCTTTATTTCTTCAGAATAAACTCCCTGAGCTGCGTCACACATGTTATGTTTCACAGCAAGCATTGAGAGACTGAGTTTACTGGCCACAACTCAAGAGCATAATCAACTGCAGCTGGATGAATGATAGTTAAAAATATTCCCCATTTTTCAGCCTCTACTGTCAGACCTTGAGCTTTAATGTTAACTTGTTTGTCATTATATCTCTGCCAGACAGTTCGCGGCAGCATACGAACAAAAATTATTTTCATTAACGTTCTCCTACAAAGCTGCAGATAAGACCCAACTAATACTATTTTTTCCAAAGTTTAATCTCCTGGTTGTTGCTCTTGATTCCTGAAACCACATTTTTCTTGTCTCAAGCTGACAACCTGATATTTTTAGCTCTTTTCAGCCTCAAGACCCAGGGTACGCTGCAGCCTTCTCTGTGGTAATCAGCCTCTCCTCTTACACAAACTGAGTAAATTGTTTTGTAAACACAGTTCATTTATCACGGCATACCTGGGATGTCTTTGGTGTCTTATCTTTTTGGGCGATCGCTTTGTGTTGGAGCTTTCAAGATCCTGATTCATTGCAAAATCAATTTTCAAAGTTGCTGACTGCCGTGCTTCTTATCAGCAAAATGATCATCTTAGTCAGTTTGTTTGCATTTTAATTTGTGAATTGTTAGGAAAACAAAACAAAACAAAAAACAACAACAACAACAACAACAAAGTGACTTGATCAAATACAGCAGCAGAGGACGAGCACTTCACCTCTTTGAAAGACAATGCAAGACGTCTGAGGATGGCGTCGGGGCTGCGTTTTTTTGATTGAGTGTAAGTTAACTCTTGAATGAGGACTTGAAATTCATCAGCAAAACACACCAAGGTGGAGCTGGGGCACTTCTGCTGGAGAGAGATAGATGAGCCTTATCAGTTGGTTTCAGGTGAGCCCGATGACCTTTGTATTAGTAGATAAGTGTTATTGATGACACAGGAAGCTCATACCTTGAAATCATCGGTGGTGGGGGTGTACAGTGTGGAGTTCAAATCCTTCTGAAACAAGAGAGAAGTTAGTGACGCAATAACGTTTGGTGGGAAAACATCCACAAGGCCACCCACACAACCTCCAAATAGCCGTCCGGATGATCTTTCTAGACGACCACAAAACCCTAAGGGCTTAATCATCTGCACCTTACCACACTCCTTTTAAACAACCCCTAAAAGAATCTAAAGAACCTCTAGTTCTTGATAAAAAAAAAAAAAAAAATCCTTGAACATTTATGAAATCCCCCATAGAACCCTTTGTGATCATGTAAACTCTCAAAATAACTATAACAACTAAAGACCCTCTTGAAATTGACCAAAAGAACCTCTTGAACCTCCAAATGGACGTCTTGTAATCTTCCAAGACTCAAAAACTGCATTCTCAGTAAACATTTGAACCTCCAAACACAACAAAATAAGTCAGCATGTAACATTTATGTGTATTTTTACAGCCTGGCAGCGGCATTCTGCACCATTTAAAGGGAGTCTACTGAGGTTTTGCTAAGACACAGAAAAAGAGAATTACAGTAGTTGTAGTTGTGATGACACAAAGGTGTGGATGATCATTTCCAGTTCTGCATGTGATACAACAGATCTGATTTTTGGGATGTTTCTGAGGTGGAAAAAGCACAAAGTGGTCAACGTCTGGATATGTTTGTCAAAGTGCATAGCCTGGTCCAAAGTAACTTCAAAATTTCTGGCTAGAGTGGATATTTAAGGCCAAAGACCTCATATAGCTAACCATTCAAGAAGCAGTACCGTCAGGGGCAACAATCAGGACCTCAGTCTTGGCTGCATTAAGCTGGTGGTAATTGTTGATCATCCAGTCATTAATTGCAAACAAGGAGTCATGTAATAGATTCAGACAATCGGCTGTATCAAACTTGAAACAAAAATACAGCCGAATATCATCTGCATACATGTGATATGAAACTAGACTAGAAACTAGAGAACCACTACACCTCTACTAACCTTGTAATACCTCTACAAAACCCCTAAAAGAATCTGTACTTCTCATTGAGACCTCTATAAAACCTCTAAAAAGACCCTTGAAAACTCCGAGAGGATGTCTACAATCCAAATAACGACTTCTAAAACCACAACCCTCCTAAACCCTCTTGAAATCATCCATAGAACCCCTTTAGGATCAATCAAAACTTCTAAACAATCACTACAACAGCCTTGTGCCCTAAAGAAACAATGTAAAACTCCTTGAAACTTCTATAAAACCACTACAAAAGTCTTACGGATGAATAACATCCAAAACTACAAATAAAATCTTCTCAATAACCATTAGATCCTCCTAAGTCCCCAACCCTGGCAAAACGTTCTCAAACCATCAGTAAAGCCTCTTTTACGACTGGTCCTGAAAACTTTCAAAAAAACAACCTTTCATTCATCAATCAAAAAAGACCTAAAGTATCTCTTAAAGGACATGGCAAAACCTTCAAAGAGGCCCTTAAGCCCCTTACCAACCACCTTAAACCATCTGCAGAGACTCGATATGATCAATAAATCCTTCTAAACAATCCATGGAACAACCTAAAGGACTAAATACTTCCTGTAACTTTATATGAAACTTCTACAAACTTCCAGAACTACATACACATTTTCAGTTATTATTGGATCCTCTGAAGACCCCTCACAATAACCGCTAAATGCCCCCAAAATAATCCCCACAACATCTTTGTGAACATGCAAACCTTTAAACAACCCTAAACCAGCCTTAATGACTCTTACAGACCTTCCCAAACCTTGGCTTGAACTTTTGATTTAATAACCTTATCACTGACTACTAACCCCAAATATTCTGTAATCATTAAAAAAATCTTGGTGTGACCTTCGACACCAAACTTAAGCTTGACCAGCAGGTTAGCTCGGTTGTAAAACCAAGCTTCTTCCGCTTGAGGACTTATCTAAAGTTAAAGGCTCCGTAGAGAACTGGAGACTGTAATCCATGCTTTTTATTAACACACGGCTAGATTACCATAATTCATTCTGTACTGCTTTGGAGCACACTTTATTACATTGTCGGCAGCTAGTGCAGAATGTAGCAGCCCGCGTCCCGCTGGGACATGCAAACAGCATTTATGGCATTTTAAGTATTATATTATTTTTCTTCCTATTTTTGTTCTACCCTCCCGTACAGCACATTGGTCAGCTCCAGCTGTTTTAAAGGGCTATAAAGTTTGAGTTGACTACTAAAATATCCAAAATGACTATTAGAACCCCCCCCAAACCCTTCGAAACACATACAAGATAACTACATAAGACCATACACACATGAACTGTACATACAACCCTTGAGGGATCTTGTAAAAACCATTAGTAGAAACTTTTCATGATCAATTAAACCTGAACCACAAAAAGGACTAGATCCTTCCAAATCTCCTAGAACTCTCTGTGAAATCTTTACAAACTTGACTACTAAAACTGAAGGGTAAACTACTGTAATACCCTAACCCTAAACCAGCATGAAACCATCCAAAGAACACCTTTAGGATGATGTAAAATAATCACTACTACTATACAATTATACTAATACAACTATAAGTGTCTGTAACTAACAACTTATAGACACTTTCTGAAACTCTTTGAACCTCTGATAAACCCTCAAATAAACCTGGTCCCAGTGATCATTAGGAAATCAAAAGATGCTTAGAAACTCATAGAAGACCTAGAGGACTACAGCGATCTTAAGGACCACTACACCTTCCTAAAACATCTGTAGACTTTATTGATCAATAAAACTTCTCAACAATCCCTAGAACAACTAAGATAACAAGATCCTTCTAAATCCCCTTCAGCTTCCTATGAAACATTTATAACCCTCACAATGACTACTTAAACATCCTTAATACTTCTAAACCCTCCTACAACTCATCTGAAAAACCCTTTAGAGTCTTGAGAAAACTATAAATAATCCCTCGAACAACGTTCAAAAGTTGTACCAACCTTCTGAAAGTCCTCAAACCACCATCTCTTAATGACCATTAAACCCTCCGAAAACTAAAATCTTATGACCATGTAAACCAATTCTCAGTGATCATTAAAGACACCTAGAAGCTCATAGTGGACCTCTACAATCTTCACTTATAAACAATCACTAGAACAACCTCAAACACTTGTAGAAAGCTTCTGAACCTTTCATAAAACTTCAGTTACATTGTTACTGACAGCCTCTAAATTCCCCTAGAAACTCCTAGAGGACTTCTACAACTCTACAAATACCTATTAAACTTTCCAACAGCCATCCACAGAACCACAGTTGGATGTCATAAAACTTATAAACAATTCCTACCAACTGTGACAAACTGGCGACCATCCAAGGTGTATTCTGCCTTTGCCTGTAATCACCTGGGATGGGCTCCAGTCTCCACATGAAACTGTCAGAAAACTGTAATCTGTTTATCAAAAGAGCAAGTCTCTTAAAATTGGTTTACAAATGAATTGGTTTATGACTCCATGCATCCATGCATTTTCTCCCTCTTCATCCCATATTTGGGGTTAGAGATGGAGGTGGGTCGGTGGGAGTGGGACCCTGTGCCAGCAGCTTACGGGAAAAGGCAGGTTACACCCTGGATGGTCACCAGCTCATCACAAGGCCACAAATAGACAAACAACCATTTGCACTCACATCCACACCACACTTACAGTACCTATCCCCAATTTGCATGTTTAAATGTTTTTGGAAACCCGGAGGAAACCCATGCAGACACGGGGAGAACATGCACACTCCACACAGAAAGACCCTGGGAGTCGTACCCAGGACCTTATTGCTGTGCCACTGTGCTGCCCTGGTTTACAACTCACTGTTTACAAATGAATAAAACATATGTTATTGCCTGCAAACTCATGTTCAACATGCAGCTGTTTTAAATCCTGTGATGTTGGAGACTCGTACCAGTTCATCTGAATTTTTGAGCTTCTCGACACGTCTGAGGGTCTCATGGGAGCAAAGTGGTTCCATTAGTGTTTTTGGGATTAGCAGGCAGACGAAGCAAAGGGACATGACCACACGAGCTGGCCTCCCTCTCAGCATGGCACGGGCAGCAACGGCATCATCTGCTTCACATCACGGCTCAATGTTATGACATCATTCATGGAGATAGAAACAATTTTCCAAAGAAAAAAAAAAAAAAAAAAAAAAATCCAGTTTTCCTAAAGCTGCTTTAAATCCATTCCAGTCGACAGAAGGTTTGAAAAACTGAAATCCATATCACAAGCTCCCTTGTGTCCAGATTTTGTCCACCTCAAAACCAGATCTGGGGACAAAAACAAAACATTACAATTACAACAAATAGTTGGTGACGACAGCTTATTGGTTGTGGGTGGATGAAGGGATGGAGAGCTTCTCTCCCCTTTCTGTTCTCCCCTCTGTCACTTTTCTCTCTGTTCGCCTGGTTTTCACTTTCTCACTCCTCCCACTCCTCCTCCTCCTCCTCCTCCTCCTCTTCCCCCTCGTGCTCCTCCTCCTACTCCCTTTCTAAATCATGATACATTTCTCTGATATCACAGCTAACAACTTTGAGTGACTGAGAGAGTGACGAGTGATTCACTTTCAAATAATTACATTTTCAATAGAGCAGAACCAACAGATTCAAACCTGACTGTAGTCTATTCTTCTTCTTGGCACAGAAACACAACAAACCATATAACATAATAACCACGTGACTGCTACTGTGAAGCGCCCTTGATCCGTTTAAACTGTGAAAGTTAGCTTGAGGTGAATGACCTTGAAATGCCTCAAAGAATATTTACTCAATCACTGAAGAATGATCTGGAGTGTTTCCCCTCAGGAAATGGAAAGGAGTAAAGTCAGAAAGTAGTGGCCAAATCTTCGTGAGAGTGTTTTTGAAAAGAAACTGATATAGTCCATGATGATATAGTCCTACAGATAACTGAACTGAAGGTCGTATACGTTCTTGTTAAAAGTGTCACACAAAGAAATGAACCAGTCGACCTAAAAATAAATAGTTTATGTTGCTACGTTTGCAGAAGTAGCTAGGTTAGTTGAAATAAGTAAATATCAAATCTAAGGTATCAAAATTAGCTATGCTAATGTTGCTAAGTTAGCTAAAGTAGCTAGGTTGGGTGGATGAGCATATGATCTAAGGAATCAAAATTAGCTGAAGTATCTAAGTTAGCTTTGTTAGCTGCTGTTGGGAAGTTAGCTGGAGTAGCCAAGTTTACTTAAATTATTAAATTATCTAGTGTATCAAGGTTAGTTAAGATGCATTCACTAACTATACTAGCTATCGCTGCTATTATAAGTTATCTGAAGAAGCCGAAAAGGATGGAAAGTTATGTTAAGTAACAGAGTTAAATTATGTATGAGTTACCAAGGTAGCTAAATTAGCTGAAATACAGAAATTAGCCATTTTATCAAAATTTACTAAAGATTACTAAAGTCATAAGTTAGCATAAGTATCTATGTTCTCCAGCTACATTATATTAGTTATCACATTTAACTAAGGTATCAAAATTGACCAAGTTAGCTGCAGTAGCAAGCAACATAAGCATAACAGATGTCACGCTTTTAAGGTCTTCGTCAGATGTCTCTAACAAATCCAGCCCCTTTCCCCCAGACTGCAAAAGCTAGCTAACATTCCTAAGTTAGCAGAAGTACCCAAGTTAGCCGAAGTAAGTAAACCCTAGGTAACAAAACTAGCTAAGTTAGCTAATGTTGCTAAGTTAGTTAAAGTAGCTTAGTTAGCATAA